>CM040128.1:74539179-74935879 GCA_022559845.1 Amorphophallus konjac | reverse complement strand
CATTGAGAATAAGGAAGTCATGCTATTGGATTTAGAGGAAGAATTGGACGATGAAGAAAAGCCATGGTATTATGAGATTGCTAAGTATTACCAAGATCAATCATATCCTGAAGAGGCCACGGCTGAAGAGAAGAAAGCCATTCGAAGAGTTGCTCAGCGGTACACTTTGGTTGGAGGTGTGCTCTACAGAAGAGGTCTTACCGGTATTTTGCTAAGATGCCTTGATGATGATGAATCTTGGGAAGGTTGTGGAAGAGGCGCATTCAGAGTGTGTGGCGGTCATGTCAATAGCCAGATGCTAGCTAAGAAGATCCTTTGGCTAGGTTTCTATTGGCCCACTCTAGAAGAGGATTGCTCCATCTATGTTCGAAGGTGTGTTAAGTGCCAATTGCACGCCGATAAAATTCATTCTCCTACTTCTTCACTCCATCCTATGTCTTCCCCATGGCCTTTCTCCATGTGGGCTTTCGATATCATTGGACCCCTGGGTGATCCGACCCTCCTCACCAAACCAAAGTCATTTATACTCAAGGCAACGGAGTACTTCACCAAGTGGGCGGAAGCGGAAGCTTACATGGAGATAAAAGCGTCAACCATCTGCAAATTTATAATGAAGAACATCATCGCAAGGTTCGGCATCCCGGGTAGCATCGTCACCGATAATGGGCCACAATTCATTTCTCAGGAGCTTCAGGACCTCTACAACAGGTATAACATTACATTGCATCATTCATCTCCTTATTATCCGCAGGGCAATGGTCAAGCAGAGGCAACTAATAAAACTTTGATTAAAATTATCAAGAAAACGTGTGAGGCTACCAAATTTGCGGATTGGCCAGAAAAGTTAGTGGAAGCTCTTTGGGCCTATCGCACCTCTATTCGAAGCCCTACTGGGCATACCCCTTTCACCCTCACTTATGGAATGGAGGCGGTAGTCCCTTATGAGGTTCTTATCCCTTCCCTACGAGTACAATTAGACAAGGAGCTCCCCATTGATGAGCGTCGCTAGTCTCTCCTTGCTCAGTTGGAACTCCTAGACGAGAAGCGTTTGGTCGCCGCCGAGCATGCGCATGTTTATCAAAATAGGCTTTCGCGTTTTTATCAAAAGAAAGTGATCGAGAGAAAATTCAAAATTGGTGAGATGATAATTAAAAGAATCTTTGTAAAACCTGGTGGACTGCGTTCAAAACTCCAACCTAATTGGGAAGGTCCCTTTGTTATAAAAGATGTTTATCTTGGCAACACTTACAAATTAATTAATGCTGAAGGTGAAGAGCTAACTCATCCTTGGAATGGTCTTTATTTGAAGAAATATTATCCCTAAGTCAACACAAAAAAAGGGACAAAACAAAACGAAAACCAATTTTTTTTTGAAAATCGTAGGCAGGCATGGTACATGGGCCACGAGCCTGAGTAATCAAAATCCTTAATTCATTCTTCAGTCTCGATGGTTTAACTTTGGGGTCAACTCCCGCACACACTACACGCTCTACTTTTAAACTCAAGCTGCCCGGAATTCGAGGAAAGTCCGACCCAAACTAAGGGTGTGAAAACCTTACCTATTCTCTTCTCTTCGGCTCACGAGAGGGAGTACAAGTCAAGGGTTACTAACCAAACATGCCCGCCGCCCTAGTAGGTGGAAGTCAGGGCCCAAAAGGGAATAAAATGCTTAAAGCCCAAGTACAATTAGGTCTTTATCTATTTCGAAAGAAAGGAAAAGAAAAAAAAAAGAGGAAAAGGAAGTCATGATAAAAGAAAGCATGTCAAGAGGGCAAAGTCCCCGCAGGGAAAACCCTGGTCGTAAGCATGCATGAATAAGGGTAAAAAGTGTAACGAAATTTCCCTAAGCCAAAGACCGAATCCCAACAGGCATTAGGGCAGGGGAGGAGCGTTCCCCATTCTTGAAAACCTTGCGTGAGCTTCCTCAACTTATTCTTCTATTCTCCCTCCACGGTGGGTTGTAAACTCAAAGAATGGCAAAGATCAACCAAGAAAGATGGGCTGCAAGAGAATATGAGTAAAAGCACAAGTCGTTTAGCACGTTGACCCCTTTGTTAAATCTTTTGAGAAAGTCTAATGAATTTAAGATCATGATGGCACAAGGTTTAAAGCCCTGTACTATACTTGCCTTCAAAGATAAAAACAAACAAAAACAAACAAAAATAAAAAAAAATAAAAATGAAAAAAATAAAAACTCACGCCTCTTCCTTAGGCGTCATTTCCAAAATTCACGTCTTTAATCAAGTCGTCATTTTAAAAATAAAAAAAATAAAAAAAATAAAAAAATAAAAAAATAAAAATTCACGCCTCTTCCTTAGGCGTCATTTCCAAAATTCACTTCCTTAATTAAGTCATCATTTTCAAAAATAAAAAAATAATAGCAAATAAAAATAATAAAAATATAAAATTCACGCCTCTTCCTATAGGCGTCCTTTTCAAATTTCACGACTTTCATCAAGTCGTCATTTTCAAATCAAACAACAAAAAAATATATGTTTTTTTAAAATAAACGCCTATCATGGTGGCGTCAATTTCACAATAAACGCCCATTTGTGAGGGCGTCATTTAAAAACCGAAAAAAAATGAAATAAAGAGAGAATAAGAAAAAATGGAATAGAAAGCCATTGTTATGCATGTGCCTGGTTACATTTTTGTGTGGGCATCTTTTATTTAGCATTTGCTTGCCTGCATGTCGCATTTTCCTTATATTTGTTTATCATTTGCCTTCATTGATTAAAGGCTTGGCCCCTTGACCCGTTATCAAGGTCAAAGTAAAGACATCCCCTTGCCTATTGAGCAAGGGGCCAAGCCGAACAGATGGATTAACCTGTTTGTCTAAGTGTGAACTACAGTTACAGGCGCAAGGCGAAAAGCAAAAAGTCAAGAAAGCAAAAAGAAAACACAAGTACACAAGTGCTCAGGTAACAAAAAGATCTTAAATCTCAATATATATATATATATATCAAATGTATATCTGAGTACAGGTATGAGGGTGGAGGAGTACAAGTAAAGTCTCTCTCAGCTCTCGCCTCCACCCTCCTCTCTCCTACTCTCGGCCTCACTCTCGTCCTCCCGACGAGGTGCTCGTGGAGGGGGCATGGACCCCCGGGAAGTAGCCGAAGCTCGAACCTGCTCCTCTGCCTCGCTCCTCTGCCGGAGAGAGGAACCCGCCACAAAAGTGGAGCTGGTGAGGGCGTACCCCGCAGCTCGTGCTCGCTCCCGGCCTCGCTGAAGCCGCTCCTCGGTCGACCGTAGCCACTCCTCGGTGACGGCTAGCTGGGTCCTCAAGTCTGCAAGCTCTCGCTCGCGTGTTGACCCCTGCTCACGGTCACGAGCATGGTCCGCCTGGCGCTCCTCTCGCTCCCGGGCACGTTCCCTCCGCTCCATCTCGAGGGCGACTCGCAGCTCCGCCACGTCCTGGGGCAGCTCCTCTCGCCCCCTCAAGGCCCTCTCGAGCACCGCAACCCGCTGGTCGTGGATGGCCAACTCTGTCCCGGCTAAAGCGGTCTGGGTAAGCGCCGCCTGTAGCTCCGAGGTCTGCAAACATTTAAACGAATCATCAGTTTCATATACATAATTCAATAATTCATGAAATAAGCAACAAATAACTGAAAATAAATAACTCACCCGAGAGGCCATCGCCTGCTGTTCCTCCTCGATGCAGGTAAGAGAGGCCCGGAGCTCCTCAGTCTGCAAACATAATTTTTTATAAGCATATCATATAAATAATTGAATGGAAATTTGAGTTTAAAAGTTTAAAGCATACCTGTGTGACGAGGTCACGCTCTGCTGCCTCGGCCCGTGCTACTGCTCCAGCTAGCTGCTCCGCTAGTGCAGTCGTCTCTGCACTAGGTCCCCTCGAGCTGGAGGCCTCTCCCGTCTCTTTCACCGCTGCTCCCTGCTGGGCATGCTGCATTCATTGAGATTGTCAGTGGCTAATCAATAATAATTGAAGAATTCATTTGCATGTAGATAATTTAAACACTCACCAGGGTCTCAAGGTCTGCCCGTGTGGTAGCCAACTGGGCCTCCAAGCTATGGAGGTGGGTCTGCATGTCCATCGCCACTATGTCTCGCGTATCCTGCATTCATCACATGTTAGTCACATGATAGATATACAAAGCATTTGCATTTAATTAAAAAAAAGGGGTGCATGCATACATACCCTTAAGACCCTCATCTGGGGTCGGCCGGCGTAAACCTCCCAGTAGCGTCGGAGGTACTCGGAGCTGTCTGCCGCCTGTGAGGTGACTCGGGTCCCGCCACGCTGCCAGTCGGCATGCTGGTCCGAGAACCGGACTCTCCAGTCGATCACCTTCGTGCGACCGCGCGTCTTCTAGCCTATCCCCCGCGGCTCTCCTACCTCGACCCACTCCTGGTGTAGGCCGAGGGTCCTCATCACCAACCTAAGCCGTAACGGCTCAATCTCGTTCAGGCAATGAACCCAAAGCTCATGCCCGAAGCAAGGTCGGCCCGATACGACCCACGGCTGGCCCTCGTCGGTCATCCCCTCATAGGGTCTCCACCTCACTTGCATTCACAATCATCATATCATATCATATCATATCACATTCCATAATAAATAAAATAAAAATATTGCATCACATTAAGCATGCATACCAGTGAGGCAGGGAAGTCACGGAACTCCCTCCGTAGAACTCGCAGCTCGTATGCGAGTGGGGCTCCAGTCACCACTGGTAGCCAACAACGTGCTAGAGGGAAGCGTCCCTCATCTCCAGGCCGTGGGTCAGCATGCCCCATCGTCATGTATAAATGACTCCATAGCTGTATCCATGCATTACATTAGTAAAGCATTCACATGCATATAAATAAAAAGAGGAAAGAAAAAAGAGAAAAAAAATGAAAGTGCATACCTGAAGAAAAGGTGAGAAGCCACTGACAGTCATCTCTCGACCTATCCCTGTGGATAAGTCGGCCATCAAGTGCGCCAGCAGCGCTGCTCCCCAGGCGTATCTGCCGACGCCCTCCAGGTCCTTGAGTATCCCTAGGAATCGGCAGTTGATGATATCGCCCTTCGTGCTGAGCAGCAACCTCCCGAGCATCAAGAATAGGAATCTCCTCAGGTCTCGATCTGCTCTCTCCCTCTCAACCGGGTCCTGGCAATAAGCAGCCCTAGCCCCGTCTATCAGCCTCTGTGAAAACTGCTCCAGAGACTCCCTCGACCTCTGCCTAGAGTCACCTAAGCCCATAGCTATGGTAAGGTCGGTGCGGTAGATGGTCCTACACTCACTCGACGTCTCATAGACTGTCTCTAACCCTAGCAGCCTCTGAGTCAGCTCACTATAATCAGGTAGGATGATCCCGCTCACTGTCTCTCCATCTACCCTCAACCCGGTGATCCTAGTGACGTCCTCTACGGTAGGTACCATATGACCCCACGGCATCAGAAATGCCCTGCTAGTCCTATCCCATCTCTCTCTGAGCACCTGGATCAAGGGTAGGTCTAGTCTCACTGGCTCTATACTCAGGAAGGGTCCGAACCCCATAGCGTCTACCCTAGCCCTCTGGAACTCAGGGTGCCCATAGTAAGCTGCTCGGACTTGGACCCAAGAGATCCGTGTCCTCATCAACCCCTGCATGCAACAAAAACAAAAATTCTCGCTTAAGTTTTCATGTGGAAATTAATTTGCTGTTACATTTGCTCTCGGTTTAATTGACGACCAATCCCAAGTCGTGGTTTAATTAAGTGACGCCCTTGAGCAAGGCGTTATTTTACAAGGTGTTTTTGGTAATTTCAAGAGCAATTCAAATTAACGACTCACCCTGGGTCGTTGTTTATTTAAGTGACGTCCCTATGGGGGGCATTGTTTTGAAGGTAATTACCTAATTCTGATAAATTTCTGAATTGATGACCATCCCTGGGTCGTCATTTGTTTAAGTAATGCCCCTGTGGGGGGCGCGGTTTAAGAAGCAATTTTGGTCCTAAAAATAATGCTGGAAAATAAGAAATTGACGACCATCCCTGTGGTCGTTGCTTAATGAATTGACGCCCCGGTGGGGGGCGTTGTTTTTCTGGGGTTTTTAAGGTCATTAACATGCGAAATAAACAGAGGCACATAAATTTAAAATAAATAAAATGGCGTGGAAATTAATAGCATGATGATAAGCATGATAAATTTTAAAATGACGACATGCTGCAGGGCGTGATTTCATGCATTAATCATTTTTCAGAAAAAAAATAAATTAATTGAATTGACGACCCAGGTTTGGGCGTCGTTTTAATTGACGACACCCCTGGGGGCGTCATTTGTCTGGTTTTCCCTCAATCGAGGCCGAGAGCTATGGAAATGATGAAAAATGGAAATAAAATTGAAATAAAATGAAAATTGAGGGTTTGGGGGCCTACCTTGCGTCGCTCGGGTACGATCAACCCTCCCCGGATGATTTGCCTTGGTTGCCGTGGCCGTCGGGGTTGGCCGGGTCGTGGGACAACCGCCGCCGCCGTCGGCGGTTGCTCTCCTTCTCCTTCCTCTCCTCCTTGTTCTTCTTCTTATCCTTCTTCATCCCCTTCGTCTTCTTCATCGTCGTCCTCGTCGTCGTCGTCATCATCTTCACCATCGTCTTCTTCTTCTCCATCTTCCCTTTCTCCGTCTTCGTGCTCCGCCGCCGGTGCGTCCTCGGCCGCCGCTGGAAGAAGCTCCTCCACGGCGTTCTCATTTTCTAAATCCACGACCTCGGGGGCACTCACCCTTTGGCGTTTCTGTGCGCCGCCCTCCATGAGAACGAGAGATAGGGAGAGTGAGAATGAGAGGGATAGAGATGAGAGATGAGAAGGGGGGGCTTTCGGTTAGGGTTTGCAGAAAAGAAAGAGGGAAAGAAGAGAACGAAAGAGGAAGAAGAAAGGGGAAAAAGGGCTTTAACGGTCGAAAAGAATTGACGCCCTGATGGAAGTCGTCATTATATCAATTGACGGTTTGGGGAGAGGCGTGGTTTCATGATATGACGACTCGAGCTTGGGCGTCATTTGCATGGGAATTTGTAACCAACGTCAGGCGCATTAATGGGAAGGCGATTGATATGACCAATCATCATTATTGCTTTTTTAATTGATGGCGAATGTTGCAGGCATCCGTTTCTTAATACACGACGTACGTGAAGGCGTCATTTTTCAAGAAACCGAAGGTTTATTTTTGAAGAATTTAAAGCGATTAACGCCTTTTCTGAAGGCGCGAATTAATAAACGCTTGTCGTTGAGGGCGTCAGCTGTGATTTTTTTGAATTGTTTGAAGAATTGATTTAATGCAAATTGACGACATGATCTGAGGCGTGGTTTAAGCAATTGACGCCATGAAAGAAGGCGTTGTTCAGAACAGAGAACCCATAGCTCAGTTTCTTCAGACAGAATTGCATAAATTAAGAGATATGATCACATAATTCATTATTTTGGCTCAAATGAGAAAGGAATCTTTATTTTATTGAAGGAAAATCATTATTACATTTAATGAGCCATCATAGGCCTTATCTTCCTAAGTGCTAGTACATATGATTTGCATTTGTCTTCTTCTTCTTCTACATGTGCCTTGGACTTTTGGAGTAGTCCAACCTTCCATTGAGCCATTGTTGTCTTGATTTCTTCTCGATCTCCACTTGAGCATAATTCCCTTCTTTTGAGTGGAGGTAGATGAGAAGATTCTTCAAAGAGGTGCCGGGGTAGCCCAAGCTGTGGGAGGCACCGATGTGCATTATAGAGGACGAAGTCGCTCCCGCTGATCAACCGAAGCTCTATGCCGGAGGAGAGTCTTGAGCGAAGTTCTTGGGTCTTGAGAAACCCCGGTGTGCAAGTGAAACCGCTCTTTGGCATTATTGTGAAGTAGTCCCTCCATTCACTTCTCTTCTTGAGCCTGGGTACTCGATTGGTCACTCTCTCACATAGGCCCAAAGAATCCGTCATGTACCGAAGTGGGCTTTTTGAGAATATCTTTGAGGCCGCTTGAGTCTCTTGGCATGGATCAAATTTGAAGTGGAGATCCACCCAACAAGCTAGAAGGAGCATTGACCCGTAGAGGGGCCGTCCTAAGGAAGTCGAAGTAAGCCCATTGTATAGGTTGGCTAGTACCGTCGGACCTATTCTTTTTTCCTCCCACATGCTAGCTGTAGCACTTAAGTGATGTTCCTCTAGATGGTCTTCCATTGAAGGGAATAATAGAGCTCCCGCTATGCATATAACGAATCCCTTCATCACCCTCTCCAACAAGTCTTCATCTTCTTGGGTCTTGTCCATACTTTTGTATACCCATGAGGCTAGTATCAAAAGGTTGATCCCCTTATGAGCTTTAATTTGGTTCACTAGATTTGGGCTTTGAATAAGGCTAGTGAGTATGTCATGAGCTTGTATTGGTTTAGCCATGTGAGCCATCCTTGATTCCTCTCCTTGTTTCATCCTTCTTAAGCCTAGGAGTGTCTCTATTTCCTCTAGGAGTATGATAGCTTCAAAGGTTGGTAAGAGGAATGTGTGAGTATGAGGGTGCCATAGTTCTATAAGAGCTCCAATGGAAGCCCAATCTAGGTGAATGTCATTGTAATGAGTAGCATGGGTTATGAGGCCAAGAAGGTGCCACGTTGAGAGGAAGGATTTCATGTCTAATGAAAGTTTAGAGAGCAATAAAGGAAGCCACTTAATCTTGAGAAATCTCCTTGGACTTGGAACAATTGGGTAATCCTGAAAAACATAAAAGGAAGAAAGAAAGAAGAAGAAGAGAATGCAATCAGAAATTTTGAAAAGAAAGAAAGGAAGAACAAAAATAAAAGCTATAATATCAAGACACTTACTTGGCCGTTGGCAATTCTCCCACTAATATGGCCTGGAACTTCAGAAATCCGTGGAAAACTCATCCTTGGCTTCTTGGAAGGCCTTTGCTTCTGCATCATTGTGTTCATCTTCCTGGAATTAGTTCTGTTAGTTATTCTGCAAGTGCTATGCAAAAGGGCTTCAGTTCTTCTGCTGTTCTTCTTCGGTATTATGTCTGATGTGCTTAGAAGACAAACGGATGCCCCTTTTATAATGTTTTGAACGCTAACAGGAATCACAGTTTGAATCTGAATAGAACGAGTTACTGGAAGCTTAATTCTGAGCAGGAAATGAAAACAGTTAATTGATGACGCGCCCTTTGGTGTCATTTCTTTAATTGACGACACACGCAGGGTCGTCATTCATTTAGCGCTTCCATGGAGGGCGTCATTTACGTTCCAATTCCTGATCAAACGCTTATTGTAAATAGCGCCCCAATAGCCGTCATCATTTCTCATTTTGACGCCACTCGCTAGAGTCGTCATTTCTTCAGTTATTCATGAACTTAAGTGCTATTGTATCATGATAGAATTAATTATATTAAGCACTTATGATCATATTGTGAACTATCTTGAGTTGATAATTCTTTTGATGATCTGATGAGCTGTGAAGTGCAGAAGTGCAGGTTCTGTAAGTATGGAAATGCTCGGATTATTCTATTGGTAACCACACTTCACTTTTGTATCCTTTCTGTAAGCATTGTTACTATATGGTACCCTACGTTATTATAGCATATCAAAGACCTTGTGGTTCTGATGAACCTGGAATTTGAGTTCCCCTTCATTAAAAACAGTGATAGTTCCAGGGGAATCTTGATCACACGGATAGGCCATTGAGTCATCTAAGGTTTGGGACGATGGTTCCACTTTCTGAGTTGATGCGTGGACAAACAGGCTCCGGCTTAGTGTCAACTTAGAGATCTAGATTCTTGACCAAGCCTAGATGGTTTAGCAATATTATCATTGATTATTTTCTATTTTTAGTTTGTTTTAATTTTTCTTTTAGCCCAGCATGCATCATGTAGGACTTTGAGCTTAATGATGAAAATCTTCATATTACGCCAATAATGAAGGTCATTCGCTCTTAATTAAGTTGACATGAGATATTCCATTCCGAATCAAGTACTTTATTCTCCTTGAAGCCGTTCAGGCTGGTTCCTTGAAAAGCATTCATTTGCTGGATCTTTATCTCAATTTATTTTTTTACAAAATCACCTTGGTTGTAGCACGTCCACATTGGCTGGTAACCGCTCTCCAATGGTGTCTTCCCTTCCGTGCCCTCGTGCACATTTTAATCCATTTAGTTTAGTCCATTCGGTTCAGCTGATCAATGCTTTCTTGTAATCATCCAGATCTATTTCAATCAGAGTTTTGGAAAGATTTCCAACGCTTAGTGTCAGAGGCGGTCACATCACACCTTGGCATCTACTTATCAGTTCGCTCCACTTCCTTCCGATTGTTTCGCTTCATTCCGTCTCACTCCCTTGCAAAGCAGACGCCAAGGCGGGACAGTTGTAGACATGCTAAAATTGATGCTATGTTGAGTAGATCTCATGTCACCATGTGACACCCCAAAGTGGACTTCAATATTGGTTTAATATGAAACTTTTTCTATTCTTCTATGTGATAATTGTGATTTCTTGACATTTTTCTTTGATAATTGGAATTAACGCCTTGACAAGGGGCGTCATTTAATTGACGGCCTATCCAAAGGTGCCTCTTAATAAATGGACGGCTGTGCCTAGAGGCGTTGTTTTCTGGATTTTTTACGAATCCTAAACAAAATGCAAATTCAAAGAATTGAAGTCCCGAGGAAGGGTGCCTATTATTTAACGGCTATAACAGAAGGCGTCATTTCAGAGTTTTTAATAAGGAAAGTTATTTGTTGCCACAATTAAATCCAAGAATTGATGCTCGTGTGAGTGTCGTCATTTTAATTAACGCCTTTGGACGTGTCGGCATTTTTTTAATTGACGCCCTTGGTTGGGTCATCATTTCCACTTCCGTCCCCTTCTCGCCTGCTTATTTCCAATAATTATTCCTTCCCCATTTTACACATTGTGTTTGATTGGGAAGAGGGTTTCTTATTGGAGGTCCATTGCCTTGTTTGAATCCTATTATTGCAAGGACTTTTGAGCTATAAATACCCCTGGGGTTCTTCTCTCGCGCGTGTGTGTGAAGACGCTGTGTGAGAAGACGGTGCATGAGAAGGCAGTGCAAGAACAATACATAACAGAGAGAGAGCCACTGTGAGTTTTTTAACAGGGAGAAGAGATTTTTGTGTTTTTTACAGGTTCAATCTTTGAGTGGTCTTTCTTCTTCCTGGTGTTAATCTCCTCTCCCACGGTGGTCATCATCATCATCTTCTACTGTTCAACTTTTGGTTTCCTCTCCCAGTACTGTTGCACACACAACAGAGAGGAGCTCTTGCCTCCAACTTCTTTTATTAACATCAGCATCAACATCATCTTATTCTTTCTAGTTATCCTGCTAGGAAGAATTACCACCTTTATATCCCATATCTTATTTGCATACCATTGCACTCATATTCCCATACCTTTGTTACTCCTCTTAAGGGGTTAAAAATCAAAACACACAAGGTGTGTTCATGCTTCATTTGTTTGATTTTATACCTCTAGAACATTGATACTACACACTTTTGGCTAATCCATTCTTTTCACTTGTTTTGTATGTTTTTTACTAGGGTAATCAAGCTAAGAACCCCCTTCATCGGTCGACCGGTAGAAGGAGGAAGAAAAAGCTCACAATCTCACCCGCTCAACATAAGGTACATGCGATCACTTTATTCTTCTTGAGGTAACCCCTCTAGTGATCACACTTCCCATTAGCACCACGTGCTTTATATTTTTCTTCTTTTCTTAAGTGGATTTTCCATAATCTACAACACCCTCCCCCACTTAGAAGAATTTGGTCCCCAAATTCAATATATGGATTTCGGAGATTGTACTTACAGTTAAATAATTCTGGAAATCTTTTCCGCATGGCTGCTTCGGTTTCCCATGTTACTTCATATGGCCATGTTTCCTTCCATTGAATCTTGACCATAGGAATAACTTTATTTCGTAGTTGACGCACTTCTCATTCCAGAATCTTTATTGGCGTTTGCTTGAACGTCATATCCTTCTGAATCTCCAGATTGTCATAAGTGATAATATGGTCAGGATCATATACATACTTCTTCAGCATAGAGACGTGAAATACGTCATGAACTCCTGCTAATTGTGGAGGTAAAGCCAGTCTATAAGCCACTTCACTGACCCTTTCAAGAATTTCAAACGGGCCAATGAATCTTGGAGTTAATTTGCCTTTAATGCCAAATCTCCGAATACCACGACCTAGAGAAACCTTGAGATATACGTGGTCTCCTATTTAAAATTCCAAGTCACGTCTTCGATTGTCAGCATAAGACTTTTGCCTATCTTGTGCCATTTTCATTCTTTCTTGAATGAGCTTGATCTTCTCTGTAGAATCCCTGATGAGATCGGGGCCTAGAAATTGCTTTTCCCCTATTTCATTGTAACATATTGGTGATCGACAGCTTTTTCCATATAAGGCTTCAAAAGGTGTCATTCGTATGCTAGCCTGATAGCTATTGTTATATGCAAACTCTACTAGAGGCAAGTGATCATGCCAACTACCTCCAAAGTCGATAGCACAAGCCCTGAGCATATCTTCTACTACCTGATTCGTTCTTTTCGTTTGACCATCTGTTTGTGGATGAAAAGCTGTGCTGAAATTCAATCTAGTCCCTAATGAATGTTGTAGACCCTTCCAGAATTGTGATGTGAATCGAGGATCTTTATCAGATATAATAGTGACCGGGACACCATGTAGTTGGACAATCTCCTTTATGTATAATGCTGCCAGGATATTCACAGACCATCGACTTTTGATTGGTATGAAATGTGCAGATTTAGTCAATCGGTCTATGCTTACCCATATTCCATCGTGTCCACCTCTGGTCTTGGGTAAACCCATAATAAAGTCCATCTCTATACTCTCCCATTTTCATTCGGGAATACTCAAGGGTTGTAATTTACCTGCGAGTCTAAAATATTTTGCTTTTACTTGTTGGCAGGTGAGATAACGGGACACGAAATTAGCTATCTCTCTCTTCATATTGGGCCACCAGAAATTTCTTTTGAGATCTCGATACATCTTTGTTCCTCCTAGATGAATTGTGTATTTGGAATTATGCACTTCATCTAGGATTAGTTTCTTCGTAGCCCCATGATCTGGTACACATGTTCGGCCATCAAATAACAATCTTCCGTCATTGGAAATAGAAAAATCCGACCTTTGTTCAATATTGGCTTTAATTTCCAGTAATATAGGATCATTATTTTGCAACTTGACAAGATCTTCTATCAATGTAGGTTG
This sequence comes from Amorphophallus konjac, assembly GCA_022559845.1. Lineage (NCBI taxonomy): Eukaryota > Viridiplantae > Streptophyta > Magnoliopsida > Alismatales > Araceae > Amorphophallus > Amorphophallus konjac. The sequence continues at coordinate 74,922,670 of CM040128.1, read as the reverse complement.
AGCTTGGATATTAGCTATGAAACAATCTTCTTCCTTTATGTCAATATCTAAGTTCAACTGAGCAAATTGAGGAACAAGGTTAGTTACACTTATCATAAGACTTGATAACATACCCATTGGTTTTCTGCTGAGTGCATCTGCTACAGCATTAGCCTTGCCAGGATGATATTGAATAGCAAAATCAAAGTCTTTGAGATATTCTAACCACCTCCTCTACCTCATGTTAAGCTCCTTTTGAGAGAATAAATATTTCAAGCTTTTGTGGTCCGAGTAGACCGTGAACTTCTCTCCATAAAGATAATGATGCCAAATTTTTAAGGCGAGAATAACCGCTGCCAATTCCAAATCATGTACGGGATAGTTTTCCTCGTGACGTTTCAATTGTCTTGAAGAATAAAAGATTACTTTTCCATTCTGCATGAGAACGCATCCTAAGCCAATGCCAGACGCATCCGTATACACTTCGAATCCATCACCCTCCATTGGTAGTGATAAAATAGGAGCTGTCGTAAGATGATTCTTAAGATTGTGAAAGCTCTTTTCACAGTCCTTTGACCAGACAAAATGGTTTTCTTTTCTTGTGAGTCTAGTTAAAGGAACCATAATTTTTGAGAAGTCCTTAATGAATTTCCTATAATAACCTACTAAACCCAGAAAGCTTCTTACTTTAGATACAATCGTTGGCTAACTCCAATTCTTGACAGCTTCTACCTTAGAAGGATCTACAACAATACCTTCTTTTGAAAGAATGTGGCCTAGGAATGAGACTTCCTCGAGCCAAAATTCACACTTATTGAGTTTGGCATAAAGCTTGTGTTCTCTAAGTGTTTGTAAAGCTATTTTCAAGTGGTGTTCATGTTCCTCTTTTGTCTTGGAATATATCAAGATATCGTCAATAAAGACGACGATGAACTGGTCCAGATATGGCTGGAAGACATTGTTTATAAGTTGCATGAATGTTGCCGGGGTATTAGTTAATCCGAATGGCATTACCATGAATTCATAGTGGCCATAACGACTTCGAAAAGTCGATTTATAAATGTCCTCTTCTTTAATTCTAAGCTGATGATAACATGATCTGAGGTCTATCTTAGAGAAATATTCTGCTCCTAAAAGCTGATCGAAGAGCTCATCAATACGTGGTAACGGATACTTATTTTTAATTGTGAGTTGATTCAGTCGCCGGTAATCGATGCATAGCCTGAGAGAATCATCCTTCTTCTTGACAAATAGAACCGGCGCACCCCAAGGGGATGTGCTAGGTCTGATGAAGCCTTTGTCTATTAATTCCTACAGCTGCCTTTTTAATTACTTGAGTTTTGTGGGGGACATCCTGTAAGGGGCTATAGAAACAGGTGCTGCTCCTGGGATGAGTTCAATAGTGAAGTTCACTTCCCTCTCGGGTGGTAAACTGGGTAATTCGGACGGAAACACATCGGGGAACTCATTTACAATAGGGATGTCCGCTAAGATAATCTCCTTGGATTCGGTAATAATGACAGAAGCAAGAAAAGCTTCACATCCTTGCGAGATAAATTTGCAAGCGTGAAGAGCAGATATGATAGTAGGATGCTTCTTGTACTTGATGCCAAGAAAAGAGAATCTTGGAAGACCGGGCTTTCGAAAGGATATAATCTTATTTTGGCAATTGATATAAGCATCATGATCTACAAGCCAATCTACCCCTAAAATGGTATCATAACCTTTCAAGTCAAGGCATACTAAGTTTGCGGGGAGATTATGACCTTCTACTATCACTTCGCTATCAGGATAATAGTCGGTAAGCTTTGTTCCAGAACCTAAGGGTGTGAAAATAGCAAGATCTGAAGGTAAGGGAACTGATGCGATTGGCAATGTTTTAGCAAAAGTAGTGGCGATAAAAGAATGAGAGGCACCCGTATCAAATAGCACAAATGCAGGACGAGAATAAATTTGAAGAGTACCTTCCATAAGCCCATCATCCCTGGGCGCTTTCTCTTCTTCTAGAACAGCATTGAGGCGAGCCTGCCTCCTGCGTCCATTACCAGATGACTGGTCCTTCATAAGGGGGCATTCTGACATGCGATGCTCCCTACTTCCACAACGTAAACAAGCGCCGAGACGCTTCCAACACTCCTCAGCTGAATGGCCGAATTTTTCACAAAATGTGCAAGCCGTGGCGACCTGCTCCTTCTCCTCCTTGACTTTCTTTTGCTTATGAGAACTTCCACCATTCCCATTCCTGGATCTCTTCTTACTATCACGACTCTTATAAGGCTCCGTGATGCTGAATTTCTCTTTTTTATAACGCCGATCTGAGCGTCGGCTAGGCTCCTCTCCTTTCCCCTTTAATTTCTCAACCTTCTCCAAGGTCCTTTCACATAAATACGCTCGTTGAACCATTTCCGCATAAGTACGGATGTTTTGGGTCCTGAGCTGCTGAATGAAACCGAGGCATAACCCGTCCATGAACCGATTAGCCTTCAATAAATCGGTGCTGATAAGATGTGGTGCATAAGGTGCAAGCCTTGAGAATTATAGTTCATATTCGGCAACCGCCATCATTCCTTGCCGAAGAGCGGCGAACTCCATAGCCTTTCTCTCTTTTATGTGCTCAGAAAAGTACTTGGCACGGAATAGGGTAAGAAAACCATCCTAGGCATGAGGTGCATCGGCCGGAGGTGCCGGAACTGACTTCCACCATGTGCGAGCATCTTTGTTAAGTTGAAAGGTTGCGAGACACACCTTCTCTTGATCGGTGCATTGGGTTACATCAAAGATACGGTTCATTTCATCTATCCAGTTCTCTACCTCATCGGGATTAGAAAAACTATAGAATCACGAAGGATTTAAACTCTGGAAATTGGGATGTAGGTCACCAGCCCTTGCCCCTGCACCACCTTGCGCTATGGTTTGCAATGCCTGAGTAAGGCCGGCAACTATTTGTTGCATGCCATCCCAATCTACACGATGAGCCATTCGTAAGATAAGGTATCTGAGAGAAAATAACAACTTGTTATTTCTCATGAAATGAAAAATCAATCTTAAAGCTAATTAATTATCTTATCCCGAGCTCTACCCAATTCTCACATGGGTATGGAAATTTCTTCCTTAGTTCATAGGTAGGGGTCCTTAAACCTTGGACTTTTCCTATGACATGACTCTTCTTCCTAAGTCCTGAGACTTAGGCTCTGATACCAACTTAACTGTCACGCCCCGAGCCTTTATTACAGCGGAAGACTAACTCGGAGAGCGCGAACAGCCGGCATGGTAAGCCTCTTGCAAGCAAGAATGATCATAGCGCAAGATAATCACACACATAAATGTAATTGCACAATATTTACTCAAACTCTAACTTTATTTCATAATAATCAAGTACAACCACTAATTCAATTTCCATTTTGTACAAGACTCAAGAAATAGGAAAATTACATAGACTCAATCTAAACAATTTAGACTTCCTAAGTCTTCACTCTCATCTTGACAAAACTTTCATTCGCTCTCGGACCCGCTACTTGTATAACCCGAATCCGAATTCGAATCACTTCCATCTCCTGAAAAGATTGGAAATAGGTAATGAGCACACTTGCCCAGTAGGTATCTTCGCATCAACATGAAGGCACTATTAAAGTAATTAATAATTTAGCTCTAAAGAATAAGGTAAAAATCATGCGAATGCGATCAATCACGCGATTAAACCAAAGTAACAAGACGATCAAGTAAGTTAGAATGAGAGCAAGTATGAACTAGCAAGAATATAACAAGGACATGATATTGGCCTTTCATGTACAAGAATGTATTGATAATGTACTAGCAAGCCACATAATCATCACTCTAGTATCTTTTGCTGATGAGCAAGTACTTCATGAATTTCTGTGGAATATTAAGCAAGAAAGTCATGTCATGCCGTATTGTGGATTTTCACTTATTTATAGAGAAAGTACTCCCAGCGCAATGCGATGCCAGCAGCATCATACCCTATGGTTTATAATAGTATGTTTCCGACTATCAGCCGAGGAGACTAGCATAGAGCCCTTGAACACAATCAGTGCTCGATCGCATCTTCAAAAATAAATCAAGCTTTTTCCATGCATGTAACAATAAAGTATGGCCAAGAATGTAATAAGTTCAATAAGCTCATGATAACAATAATTCAATGAATGAATGCTTTAATAAGAATCATGAGAAATCAAGAATGACTTAAGCAAGGTTATGCTTATGGAAATAAATCGGCAGTATAACGGTACATTCTTTATTTTCCATTCATTATTTTAGGTTTCTTGATCAATATGATAAGTTCTAGATCATTAATAGTCCATCTAGAAACCTTGGGATATCAACCCTTGGTCCACCTTGGGTTAAAATACTCAAGCAGTGTGACGGTCGTATACTGGGCCGTTACATGATGTGACGCTCCAGTATTGGGCCGTTACATTAGTATGAATCCAAAACCAAGAAATCAGGCTCAGTTGAATGTGACGGTTGTATATTAGGCCGTTACTTGTGCCTGACGGTCCAACATAGAGCCGTTACATTACTGATAACCAAAAACATCGATAGTGTAATCTAATCAATGAGCTTAAATGGTACAACCAACTCGGCGTCCTAGTGGGAATCCCAGGCTCGCGGAGAATTATAGAGGCCTTGCAACAAGATTTCCTAGTCCATTGGAAGGAATATCCAATAGAGAGGTCCTCATGTCCAAAAATAATGTTCCTATAGTGCAAAGTGAACTAATGGACAACATATCGGAATATGCGCCATATACTTAAAGAAATGACTCTATTGATAAAGAAGAATGTGTAACAATGTGAAACCAAGATAAAACTCCGTCAATACAACATTGGAAAATCATGATTTAGAATATAGAACTATAGAGTTTTAGCCAATGAAATTAGCATAACTTAAAATAACCTAAGACACATTAATCATGCAATTTGATTATGAATCAGTAACTAAACTTGAAGTCATGATAACATGTCTATCTTAGCTATCTAAGCTTATTTATAAGTAAACTTAATTGGTTATTATTCTGCCTTGGGCAGGCATAACACAGGGGTCTGACGGTCTAGGATAGGCGCGTTACAGTGCGTGACGGTTTATCAAGGGGCCGTTACAGTGGTGTAACGCTCCTGCTAAGGTGCGTCAGAGACAATAGAACAACAAAAGCACAACAGGGTGTGGCGGTCTATCATAAGGCCGTTACATTTATGTGACAGTCTTACATTGGTGCGTCAGAGAATCTGCTGGTAGTAAACTAAGTAAAGGTTTATGAAAACATAACATGCCTGGAAATCAAAATACTACCACTGTCGTAGTCATGATAACGAAGTATAGGCCAACTATATGCATGGGTTTAGTGAATAGACAGGATAATATCTTTTAATTTCTATTTAGGACTAAGAGATGCATGAATGTATAAACCTATTAGATCATGAAATTCTTAGTCTATAATGCATGAAATCAAGCACAACCAGAGGACTTTTATTCCTAACAAGTTGTTTTTGCCAAGCATGAGATAACCTACCTCTTCTAAAACTTTTAAACTTCGAATTTGATGCTAGGTGCTACCCTTAGTCCCTTATACTTCTTGTGATAAATCAGTAACTTCAATTTGCTCTATTTCCTCAGCCTCTTGACCTAAGGATGTGAAATTTTGAGGGTAAGAAGATGAAACTATTGGAAACAAAAAGTTCTAAAGGATTGAACTCTAATTACCTCGTTTAGACGTCCTAATCTCTGGATCTTCAGGGGACTCGCGTTCAGATTGCTGGGTTGCTAAGGTTGAATCAGCAACTTTGGAAGCTTCTATCTCCTTGGTTGCTTGATCTCCTAGTACGAAATTTGGAAAACTATTAGTATAATGTATACTAAAAAAAATATTCTAAAAAACTTACCTGAAATTATATCTCCTTACCTTGATTCTTCACGAACCAAAAGTAAGGGTCGCTCAGTTCAAAACTAGGTCCTATTTATAGGGTTTTGGCTAGGGTTTACAGATTAGATCGATTCTAGAGTCCTTAATTTGCCAGAACCTAATCCCTAAGAGTCCTTAGTAATGTTATAAGCTCTCCCAAGTCGATCTCTTGTAGATAAGATCCCAAAGTTCTAATCTTTTTACTCGTTCTTTCTTTCACGGAACTGTCAGAGTGTAACACATCAGCCTAGGTGCGTTACAGGGCTGTGGCGGTCGCCCGATAGACCGTTACATTCAACGTGTATAGAGTTTCAATTTAATAAAACTCTTTTATTCGTTTATCCACATAATTATCTTATATAAATAGTATTTATCCTTAAAATACGTGAATAAGCTAATTACCCTTCTAGAATATGGGCCAAACTTGATGGGCTTGGTCCATCAATCTTTTGGATAATAATTAGATAGGCTAGGTTAACTAATTAGCCTAATTGAGCCTTATAATGACTTATTAATCCAATAACCCCTTCATTAATTTATTTAAGCCTTTATAATTTCTATAAAATTATTTTAAAAGTCAAAAATTATATATATATAAATTCTAGGGCACTATAAATCCGGTGAGCCGGACGTTCCTTTTCCCGTGGGGCCACATGGTCCCCACGCTGGAGGACGTCGCGTGCATCACCGGATTGCACGTGCACGGGACTCTGGATAGCGGGGTGACTTACCCCCACTACCGGGAGCTAGCCCAGGAGTTGCTGGGTTTGGTGTTGCTGCACCCGGAGCGCCAGTCTACGACACTTACGCGGGCAAGGCTATAGGACAACCTCGGATTGCGGCGAGCAGGGATAGTGTCCGGGGAGCTGCCCGAGCAGCATTTATAAAGGCTGATAGAGATGGCACGATTGAGAGTAGCGGCTATAGCAGGACCAGAGGCAGACAGAGTGCTGAGACGCTTCTTGATGCTGTTCTTTGGTCGACTCCCGTTTGCGACGAGAGCGGATGTGATCAGCTGCCGCTTCCTACCGTTGCCTGAGGACCTAGGACACGTTGGCGACTACGCGTGGGGAGCGACAGTCCTCGCCTTCTTGTTCGACACCCTCAGCTCTACGAGCCGACGGACGATGCTAGGGGGTTTCTCTCCTCTGCTCCAGGTACGACTCTAACTCTTATGTAATTTGCTATAAGTTTCCTATAACTGCTATATGCTGACATTTGGTGAAAATGTGATGCAGGTGTGGGCATACGTGTACCTACGTGGGCTCGGGAGAGGTGACGAGACTTACCTGGAGCGGCTGCCTATCGTGAGGCGGTGGACCGCTCCACGCGAGACGAGATCCCTACGGAGATCAGTTCGGGGAATCCAGGATGACCTAGACACACTACTCTTTGCTTCGGTATGAATCTAAACTCAAACTCTTTAATTAAATGCAATCTATATGCTTATGATATTGATGCAATTTTCCTATTTGACAGGTTCGATGGACACCTTACGTGAGCGAGGGGCACGAGGGTCAGCCATGGGTAGTGGCGGCCCTCACTTACTCTGGATGAGACGTGTGGCTTCATTGCATGAACGTAGTGGAGCCACTCTACTTCCGCCTGGTGATGAGGACGACTGGCATCCACCAGCCAGCAGTCGAGTTCCCGGCACCAGAAAAGTCAGAGGAGCGGGTCAGGCGACACCCCCGAGGGTTAGCCACGGAGCTGGACTGGAGATTTCGGGCAGCAGATCAGATAGCAGACTGGGTAGCACGAGGACAGGTGGTGACTGCCCAGGTAGACAGCGAGGAGGCCTACTACACGGCCTACGCACGGCACTATAGGGACCAGGTGTTCCGTGGTGCCCGCCGACCGGTATGACTTCTAAACCCTAAATGCTTTCTATCATGCTTCTATATGACTATGCACTGATGCCTGAACTTCTTAAATGTAGTTTGACCCTGATGGAAGGATTGCATAGCTACAGGGGCTTCTTCACTCGACCATCCAGGAGCGGGATGAGGCCCGGCAGGCCCTGGCCCTACTGGTGAGTTTCCTAACCCTAAACTCTTAAATTATGCAAATGATTATGATTATGCATGTAACTGACCTGGAGTTTTGGATGCAACGAGCCAAGGTATCCTAGCGCCAGGGGGCAGATGCATCTTGTTCCTCTTCGCAGACCCCCGCAGACCGAGCAGAGCGGGACGCCAAATTTACACGGATGGTAGCACGGGCAAAGGCTGCCGAGGTGGCACTTACTGAGAGGGTATGCAATCACTACACTTTCCCTGTTGATTATGTTTATGAAATGTATTTGACTAATCATGAAAATGCGTATGCAGACGACCGTGCTGACCCGGCTGAGGACAGAGTTCGAGCAGAGCCGGGCAGCGGCTCAGGAGGAGGCTGCCCGCTTACGAGAGGAGATAGAGCAGAGTCGACCAGTAGACCCGGTCGAGACGGCGCTCCTCCGTGCAGAGCTAGAGCGTCTCCGGGCTGGAGCTGAGGAGCTGGTCCGAGCCTGAGCCGAGGTAGAGCGCTATCGGTCGGAGCGGGACCGTGCACTGATCGAGGCGTCTGGGCTGAGTGGGGAGCTGCGTGCCTACAAGGAGATTAGCCGGCGGTAAGCACGCAGTGGGACTCCGAGCGGCAGCACTCACGGCACTCACGGCTCCGTCAAGAGTTACTTCACAGGTTCCTCCGGCCACCGGAGGAATGAGGAGGACGAGCGGCGCTGACGACACCGCGAGGAGGCGACCTCGACGATGCGTCCACCAAAGAGGCATGAGGGCGCCGGTGACAGTGACAGGGGCAAGGGAGAGGGACAGGCCAGACTTTTGTACCACGACTTGACTTTTGTACATATGGACATGATAGTGATATGATATGTTTTTGTTTTGATTTTGTGGATAAATGTATAAATGTATGAATGAATGCGAATGTTTGACACTAACTAACTAACTACGACTACTAACTCGACACGAGTGAGACGGACACGTGCGAAAGAGAGGCGACACGAGTGAGCGAGTGAGTAGGTGAGGGAGCGGGACACGACACGAGTGAGTGAGAGAGACGACTATGAGTGGGTGAGAGGGACGCCAAACTTCAGTGAGAGAGAGACGCCGAACAATGAGTGAGAGAGACGCCGAACGAATGAGTGAGAATGAGAGACACCAAACAATGAGTGAGAGAGAGAGACGCCAAACAATGAGTGAGAGAGAGACGCCAAACAATGAATGAGAGCGAGACGCCGATCAATGAGTGAGAAAGAGACGCCAATCAATGAGTGTGAGAGAGACGCCACAACCATAGTTTGAGCGACACAGGTGCAAATAGGTTAAAAATAAGGTATCGAATCTCTAAACGGTCGCCCAGGGGACCGCTCAATCACACTACATGGCCCTCCCTTAGACCGTTGAAAGCGACTCGACCAGGACCCATAGATGTAGATAGACGGTCCATTATTGCCCGCCCAAAGAACAGAGCGGTTTATAAGTGACCGTGTGCTAAATAGGACGGTCACTTCTCGACCGTGCCAACCCCAACATCCGAAGCATGTAGAAGCTTTCTGAACGGTCTAGATGAGACTGTCCATTGATTAAGGCGGTCTATCGCTAGACCGCGTAAACGCACGCCCTGAGAGTTCAAACGGGACTCTCCTGGAGAGTCCCGAACCGAAGATAGATGCTCTAAACCGACCCAAGCTCTATCCTAACCCGATCTAGGCCTATCCTACCTCACTTCTAGTGGGTTTAGGCCTCTAACCAAGCCCTATAAGTAGGAGGGGGCTATAAATTCGTGACTCACATCTCAACCCTCTTCTAAACCTTGAAACTCTTGTTTCTCTTCATCAAACCATCATGAAAAGGGCTCTTGAAGGGAGTTCCATGGAGGGAGCAGTCTTTGAAGGGCCTAAACCGTCCAGAAAAGAACGTGAAGTGCTCCAACGGCTGGCCGTGATCTCACGACATCTGAGCTCCAGCCCACTGAGAGAGGTATGTTGCCAACAGATCATTTAATTCAATTCATTTCATAACTTACACGGTCTTCCTCTCTTTCTCCCTTTTCTTTTCCTTTCCTCTACTTCAGCTTCTCCCTGGCTCCAGGCGCTACTCCACCTTGAAGTGGATGGCTCCCATGATCCGTGCATTGCCCCTAGCAGTGACATCCATCCTGAAGTCTTGGCACCTACACCCACTCTTGGTACTAGGCCAAAACTACCCGAAGTTGTCCTTAGACTGGCATAGCATCTCGGCCCTGGTAGAAATCTGGCATCCTCAGACCCATACGTTCATTTTTCCATCTTTTGAGGCCACTATCCTACTAGAGGTGGTAGAGACCTATTTCTCTTTCTCTAGGTCCAAGGCGGGTGAGGAGGACTTAGTGTGTCATACCGTGGCCCCCATAGACCCTAGCCTTATCTTGGGAGAGTTTATACCAAATAGCAAGGACATCCACACCTTCATAGGCTCACACAAGATCCATCTTCTTCCCCTTAGCCAATGGGTGGTTGCTCATTGTAAGAATAAATGCGGATGGCATGAGGCCATAGCTAAGGCCATGTCTATTTGTTTGTGCGGGGCCATCCTATTCCCCTCTATCGACCACGTCCTAGATACTCCTATCCTTAGCACCATTAGTGACATGTGGCAGGGTCTCTCCATCTCCCAGGCGGTCCTTGCCTACTTGTACGAAGGCCTTAGTTCTGCAGCCATAGGAGGTCCACTCTTCGGCTCTATGATACTTCTAGAGTGCTAGATGGGTGTCAGGATGAAATTCATTCACAAGGAGGATATAACCTCGGCCAGTCGGATTTTCGGGAGCCATCCACTGTTCTTCATAGGTGGCACCTTCAGATTCTCCCCACAGGTAGAGTGCAGGACAACAGAAAAGAAGACCAGGGACGAGTGACGACTCTACATCAACACCTTGCCCTTGGATCGGTTCATGATGCGCCCTGACTTCCTCCACGGCATTGCAGTCAGACTTCCTAGGAGGCCATGCTTGGATCTGAGGCTCGTGAGTGACACTGCACTAATGATGTATAGCCCGCTCCGGTGCTACCTACAGGTCGGACTACCCAGGACCGTACTACCAGCACTACCCCACCTTCCCACACTACAGGCAAGGAGGATTGGTGCAGAGGAGGACGAGCAGGTGGTTAGGAGTGCCCTGATCATGTGGGAGGTTAGTAGGGTGCTCACCCTACCGGTGGAGGGTGCAGAGGCTCCAGAGATGCGCCATGCTTATGTTAGAGAGCTGAGAGAGATACGTCCCCGCGGGGATGCCCAGCGGAGGATTGAGTGATTGTTTTCTTCTTTCATGATGCTTGATATAGAGACTTATGATTAGAAAGGTTTGGTATGTGAATGAATAAAATTGATGACTTGATTGATTTGAGTTTGGCTTTTCTTATATGTGATTGAGTAAGTTTGGGATATGATCTCAGGATGAACACGGCCACACACAGACCGCTCGGTTGAATAAACAGTTGGAGACCAATCGCTCAACGAATGGAACGGCTCGATTAGGGCCGTGCGTTAGATCAACGGCAGAATTGAGAATAGGGAATTGAACGGCTGACCGATTGTTGACACCTTGAAAATGAACAAGGGTGGAAGCAGATCATACCCACAGTGAAAGACCAATGATGAAGCTCGTCAACCATTTTCCCGGCTGAAGCCTTTGTCGGCCGAGCTGATGTCCGGTGCCGATGTCACTCAGATGGCAGCACTAACAAAGCAGTAGTCGCTTGACTAATGAGACTTCCTAGCACACTTTAATAGGAACTGTGTTGCTGCCTCATCCAAGAATCCACAGATGACATGTCATGGTAAGTCAGATGTCGGCTTATTAACAGATGTGATGTAAGATAAAGATGAAGCCGGTACCGGCAGATGAAGATTGCAAAGGCTTTTGCAAAGTCAGAACACAAGAAGAATCGTCTCCACAGATTATACACCCGGCTGAAGTCTTCCCAGACTAAAGCTGATGTCCGATCTCGTCACCATTCAGGTGCCGATATCGATAAAATGATGCCCGGTTTTGTCATCATTCAGATGGCAATACTGATGAAACCCCTGTCTGCGGACTGATGAAAACCCTACTAATGATCTCAATACAAAATATATTACCAACGGGGGACCCTCTTGGGTACTGATGTACGTGAGGGGCCTATGAAAGGCCTGGTCAAAGAGACCTAAATGGGCCTGTAATAGTGGCGCCGGGAGCCACCTTGTCAAAGCCCAATGGCTGCACCAAGAGGCTGGAGCCTGCGCGCCGGGAAGCCCTCAGTTGAGGCGCGCCGTGAGGTGCCTGCCGAGAAGGCAAAAAAGGGACGGCTATAAAGCCCCTTCTCTTCGAAGAGGAGAAAGAGACGGAAAAGGAGGAGGAACAGTAGAAACGAAAACCAGATAGAAAAAGCCAGAAGAGAGACCGAGAGGGAAAGAAAGAAGAAGCTTAGAGAAGAAGAAGAAAGGGAGATTCAGGTGGGTAGCCGGGGAGGGAGAGGAGTCAATGCTCCGCCCTCCCCCATGCTTTCCTTTCTTTGTTTCTTTTCTTCTGATGTAATCTGGCGAGGCTTTCTCGATGTATCAATGTAGCCGGAGGATTCCGGTCTTGATTTCCATTTCTCTGTCTTTCATTTACCTTCTACGATCTGTATAGGTTTGGGATGATGCAATGAAATGAAGGATCAACATGGCTCGTTTGAGCATTCGATCGATTGGAATGTCTGCTGTCTTTCTCCCCTTCTTGCATCGGTTGTTCTTCTGAATATCGGTTTGCCCAGATGTTACAGCTTTCCGATTCATGTTTCGACCGCCCCCTCCCTAGCCTGTTCTCTGGTGAAGGATGAAGACGGAACCTCAACCCTCGTTCAATGGGTTATTGGGCTCTGTCCCCCCTCTTCCTTCCCCTCGGATCATGATTTTCCCGGATATTATAGATGTCTGTCGAGCTCCCATCTCGTTCAGGGTCAGAGACATCAATCTCTTGACCGTCTGAGCAGCAGGTGAGTAGAGGAAATGCCATACGTCCCACGAGGATTCAATAATGGATGATCTGCCCTTCGACTGATGCTAACCCCCATGTAATCCCCTCCTGCAGCCCAGATCTTGCCTCAATCCGAGCCAGAAATCCCAGAAATCTCCTGAGCAGGGTATCGCAACTAAGCCATAAACCCTTTAGCCCCTTCCCGGCGTGGTCATTTCCCCGCCGAGAACTACTCCGCCGAGAGATCCCCCTTGCTTTAGCCCCTTCAGCAAGCCAGACAAAGCTTCTTGCGATACAGCCTTCCCGGCCTGGGGGCCTCCCGGCGCCGGGTTCCCGGCGCGGTCATTACCGCGCCGAGAACCCCTGCGCCGAGAGCTCCCCCCTTTTTGGCCAATGAAACCTACGCCGGGAACTACGCTTCCTGCCATCCTTTCTTTACGCTGTGAATCCTCCATTCCTTGAACCCCGGATGAAAGCCTTCCTGCTACAGGCCAAGGAACCACACAGATGCCCTTTGAAGTCCGATCAACCAAGCTTTGCATCCTGTCGAAGGATACCCCAGATCATCATATGTACCTAAGGGATAAACATCATTGGGGATAACTCCCCTACATAACCTTACGAGCCAGAGAAACTCTGCCACTGCATAAGTTTCAATGGCCTCAAAGGGATATTAAGTTGGTGCTGTGATCACATACACGGGCTAGGGGTCCCATACCCCCCTTATTCTGGCTTTCATCCCGGCACTCCGTGGGTGATCGTCTATCACTCCCTGGCATACGCTAGGTACGGGGGAGGTGCTGCTGAAATCCTCCCAGGCCGATGAAAGATAATACTGAAGCTGTCCTCTGGACTCCGCATGGTAATGGTGAAAAGGACCTCTGTGTGGGGCTCTTCCCCTCCAATCCCTCTCAGCTCTCGGCCTCCTTTGAAGCATATACAACTAAAGCCAGTTAAACCCCATCTCCAGTCCCCAGAGCCAATCTACTTCATATAATTCCCAGAAAACCCTCAAAATCCTAAAAACAGGGTACCGAAAATCCTGGACTCCTCACGGCGCCCAAACATCCACCTTCTCGGCACCTGCCTCTCGGCGCCACCAGCTCCCGGCGCGGCCTTGAGCGCGCCGGGAACCCTCACGCCGAGAGCTCCTCTTCCCCCTTTTAGCCTATGCCGAGAACCCCCTTTGAGAATCTTTAGCGCGCCGGGAAGTCGGCGCCGGAAGCTTCCTGGACTTTTCTCCTCGGTCACGCCGGGAACCTCCACCTTCTTGCCACTCACGCCGGGAGCCTTAGCCTCCCATCTGTGGTCATGCCGAGAGCCTAAGTTGCCATCCTGTGAGCCCAAATGCCCAGAGCTAACCCACACAGAGATATTCGTGGATCACCAGATGTGTCCCGAGGATAAAGTTAAAGGGAGGTAGACCCCCTTATGTTCCATCGATTCGTGTCGAAGTCACAACGACGCGCCTCCCTCTTAGCTCCGGTGAGCCATGCCAATGCATGAGTGCCACCAGCTCCTGTGAGGGAAGAATCAAACATTGCCCTAGGGCATACATGTGTAACGTGGAGAGGCCCGACCTCTCTCTTCCTTTCGGCTTTCACCCCGGCACTCCGTGGGTGATAGCCTATTTCCCTCTGGGTATGATCCAGACTATGGGGAAGTGCCGCCGAAATGTTAACCGACGTTTAAACCTCCGTCATGATCGCGGCTCATCCTGTCCGCGATTGATATCCTCTGTTTCACCTTTCCCCTGAGTCTGATTGTTTTTGAACCGCCGATTCAGCGAGATAGTTTGTTTCTGTGGTTAATGTTATTCTCTTACTCGCCTTCCGGGCCTGGTACGAAGTTCAAAGTTATGTATATGAATATCTGTTTGCCTTATGAGGCCTCCTATTTTGGCGTTTAATCAAGGGTTGTCCTTCCTTGGAAGGACGTAATTAACGTCATAGCCTTTATGGTATGACGGACTTCTGGTCCTGACTCGGACCTCACAATCGACTGACCAAGTCAGATCGAGCGCACAATGAAATTGTCACACACGTGACTGGCACGCCTAATAAACAAAACAAATAAATAAGTCAAATAAAAATAAATAAAAATCCATATTAAAAAATAAATACAGATAGACCCATCCCCACAAGCTGGCACGCCCGGTGGGACCTAGTCTCCCTTCATCTCTATG
This sequence comes from Amorphophallus konjac, assembly GCA_022559845.1. Lineage (NCBI taxonomy): Eukaryota > Viridiplantae > Streptophyta > Magnoliopsida > Alismatales > Araceae > Amorphophallus > Amorphophallus konjac. The sequence continues at coordinate 74,907,608 of CM040128.1, read as the reverse complement.
CCAAAATAGGAGGCCCAGCGGGCCCCCCTCAAATTTCTGATCCTGTGAGCTTTCCTTATTTTCAGGAAGATGACTACTGGACTTATGTCTGTACGCTTCGGCCAACAACCGATCGATATGCATGTGCGAGAGGGTTACCTGGCGGTACCCCTGTCATTCGGAGCAATGCCCCCTGCTGTCGGGCTGCCCAACTGTCTGGGCCTCGTCTTCACCGACCTTCTGCAGGTCAACAACGACGAGCAAGGCACCGCTGCAGGTGCCCCTATGAAGACTACTGGTAAGAAGGCTGGCTTACCGGAGAAGACGACCTCGACGGCCGTCGCCTGCTATGTACACCAAGTTCAAAGGAGGGATACGGTTCCCGCTGCTGCCCAGAGGGGAAAGAGAAATAACCGGAGAAGCCGGTATGCTGCTGCTGAGCGTCGTCTTTCCAATTCTGGGAAGACAATGATGATGGGAGATGTTAGGGTGAACCTCAACGGTCGCCCCAGAGAAGTCCGTCCGGACAGGATTGTCCCGACTGTCCAGACCGACAACAGGTTCCGCGTTCTGGCCGCTAGGAGGGCCAACTGGGAAGCTGATGAAAGGAAGCCGCTGGCGCCCAAGCCAGCAAAATATAAACAGGTCTGGCGACCAAAGAAGATTCAGAGCTGGGCCCCAGCTCGATATGAGAAGAAGGCTACTGAGGATGCTGTTGCCCGCTTCAGGGCAGGAAGCAGAAGAGAAGAAAGAAACTACAGAAGAGATGCTGTTGCTGCTTACCCCAAGGCTCGGGGGAGGAGAGATGAAAAAAATGATGAAGGAAGGAATCTGATTACTACTCGCCCCGTGATGAGGGCAGAAGATATGAGAAGAAGGAAGACCTTACTATCACCCATCCCAGGGCCAAAGGCAAAAGATGGCAAAGGAAGAACTATGATGACACTGCCAACTGCTGCCAAGATGGCGATATGGGAATGAGCGAACCAGTCACGGTTGCCATTCCAAGAAGACCAAGAGCCTGTGCCAGACAGGCTGACATATTCAGATATTCCAAAGCCGAGCATTTGAATGCTCAGATGACAAGACTGGCTCATCAGCAGAAAAGCCAGGAAAGATTGATACTCCGACCAGAGCCGCGAAGGCACAATCCAGAGGAGATGAAACAAGTGGTCCAAGACTACTTCCACTACCTGGGGAACTCTGCCCTCGGTCAGCAAAGATTATCCCGTGCTCTGGGCACCGTGGATGAAGAAGAAGGAGAAGCCCTTCAAGAAGTGATGCTCGGAGTCTCCTCCTCCGATTCAAATGATTATGAAGAAGGTCGCAAGGCCGGATATGATAAAGAAGACCTGTGTAGGGAAGAAGCTGAAGAAAGAGTATCGGTCTTCGACCGACTCAAATACCCTGACCAGGCAAAAAGAAAAGTTTGCAGGCAGAGGGGAAGAATACAAATCTTTGCCTGTAACATGGCTGGAATTGCCAGGGGGCAGGATATGCTACCAACTCAGCCAGATGAACTGCTCAGGCTGGCTACCAGACCAGGCCCCGTCACAAGAAGAGGTCAGGCTGCAAAAGATAAGATGAAAACTGATGATGAAACCCGCAAGATCACCACCATGACAGTCAATGTGGTGACAACGGAAGAAGAAGATAATCCCTTCATTGATGATGCTGAAGGGACTTCGGGAGATATACAGATCCCGTCCACCCTGGATCCCATGATCCAGATGATGTTCAGGAGATACCAGCAGGAGATCAATGCTCTCAGAAGACAGCTCAATGAGAGACATGAAGCTACACCGGTCTCCAAGCAAGCCGAGCCTGTCGGGCATACTTCCAGCTCAACAGACACGGCTATCCCAGCTAATCCTCTCCTGGCTGATAAGGGCAAAGCACCGAGCCAACCTGTTCCACAGCAAACAGTAGCTCAGCCCTCTGCATCTCAGACACAACCTACCGCGCCCACCTTGCGCGCCACTGTGATGACAACTCCTCACAGCCAACAACAAGCTCACTTCTTCCCAGAAGAGATAGATCCAGCCCTAGCCCACAAGCTGATGATTGAAAGAATTGTGGAGATGAAGCTGTCTGAGAAGACCGGTGACGGTGTAAGTACCTATGATGTGTACAAAGTACCGTATCCTCCCCAGTATGCTGCTAAAAGACTACCCCCAGGCGTCAGTAAGCCGCCGAAATTTGAGAAATTCAACGGCCAGGGCTCTCCCAGGGAGCACATTGCTTACTATACCACAATTATGGGCGACCTGGCAGCTGATGAAGCCTATCTGCTTAAGTTCTTTGGCTCATCCCTCACTGGGATAGCCTTTGAATGGTATTCAAGCCTGCTCGCTGGATCAATGATTGATTGGCCTGATATGCAAAGAAAGTTCCGCGACAGATTTCATGTCACGGAAAGAGAAATTACAATAGCGGAACTATATGCAACCAAGCAAAGGCAGGATGAAACAGCACTGGATTACATCAAAAGGTGGAGAAACTTAGCCATGAGATGCCGAAGACCTCCTCATCAGGAAGATGCAGTGCAGATATGTAAACAGAGCCTCAAGAGAGAGGTGCTAGAAAAGATGATCGGTGCAGATGTCAGAACATTTGACCGGCTGAACAATATAGTGGCGGAAGTCGAGACGTTCTTGTCCAAGCGTCCGACCGCCAATGCTCCCACTATGCCGAAGGGTAAAACCAATGATCGACGCCCATCACATACTGAGGCTAACGCCGTCGATTTCAGAACCTTCGAGCAACAGAAAGGGAAAAAGGAGGCAGATGAAGCTCCCCCGCCTGAGGGTGCAACAGAAAGAAAAGATAAGGTCTCTCTGAGAGACAGAATGAGAAGGGCTTACTCTTTTCCCAAAGATAAGACATCAGCACTATTTAACTGGGCATATAAGTTCAACAAGGTAACGTTGCCTGAACCGAAGAGACCTGCGGATGCAACAAAGAAAGATGATCCGTTGTTCTGTCCATTTCACCGTGCGCTAGGGCACGCAATTGATGATTGTTATGTCTTCAAGGATATTATGGAAAGAATGGTCAAAAAGGGTGAGCTACAGTTGGGTGATTACCAGGTGAAGCCACCTCATCCACATGAGCCTCCGCCCTGGAGAATGCCCGCCAATACGATCTCAGTCTATCAGCGGCTGCCTGAGGAAGCCGTTGAAGAATGTGCCAGGCATACTTATGAAGCTTGCCTCCTCACCCCACTGAAAGATCAGGAAGGATGGCAGACGAAGCCCATAAAGAACATGAAAAAGACTCTTGCAGCCAGCACCAGTGGGGCAACTATCCGGGGTGTCACCCCAAGGCCTGAGCCGCTTCCAGTAAAGCCAGTATGGCGTACAGCTGAGACCGGGCCAGTCATCCGGATCCCTACTCACAACCGGAGGAGACAAACTCCCCTACCTGCACATAAAGAAGTAAGTCCTGCAGCCAGGCGTCTACAGCAGTATATCAATGAGCTCGATGAATATGAGCAGAAAAAGCCCAAAAACCTGCTGGTAAAAGATTGTATACTCTGGGAGCAGCTCGAAGAATTGAAAATTGAAGAGCAGCCAGAGGCAGAGCAAAGAAAAGATGAGACTGAGCCCTTCTGGGGGCAGGAGCCGGCAAAGCCAAATTCCCAGAAGAAGAAGAGACGGCCCAAGTCCAAAAGGGGAAAGAAAGTCACGACAGTACAATGCAACACCCTGTCGGTACTCTTTTCCTTGCCCGGGGAGAATGATGAGGATGAAGCATCAAATGCCCCGCTAGAAGCCAACCATACTGAGGCCTCTACCTCAGCCCATGCAACACGTTCTGGGAAAAGATGGGGGCGCCCGCCACCAGCTAATCATAATATTATATTCAGAGGGGAGCAACCCTATCAGATCCCTGAGCCAGAGGTACGAGGTGTCCAGGTTCCTCCCCCTGCCAGCTTGTACCAAGAAAAAGAAGAGGCTCCTTCATTCCTGGAATTCTTGTCCAGTTTGGAAAATGAGCAGCTGGCTCACACGGCTCCAGCTAAAAATAATAAATGCCAGCAGACTGCAGTTAGGAAGCAGAAGCAGCATGAAGAAAATAAAGGAAGTAACCCTCTAGCAGAAACAGGGGTCGTTACTACAGAAGAAGCCTCCCGGGAAACCGATCAAGAGGGTAAAACCGGCACTGGGCAGCAAAGGCCACAGGCACCACATGAACCTCCAAGACCCCGTTGGGTGGAGGAGATGAGACTGTCTAACGTCCGGGTGGGCAGCCGGATCATGAAAATGCTAAAGAAGCTCCCTACCAGGTTCTCCATCTGGGAAATCCTCTCTCTGAGTGAAGAGGCTCGCCAAGCCATTATTGATGCCTTGCAGTCGCCGGCACAGTATGAAGCACTCTTGACAGAAGTGAATTCTGGTCCATCAGTCACATTCACAGAGGATGATATGCTAATCCCAAATTCGGCCATAACAGACCGCTGTATATGAGGGGTTCCCTGAACTGTCAGCCGATAAGCAGAATACTGATAGATCCCGGGGCTGCTGTGAACATTCTCCCATACCGCATCTATCAGAAATATTACTTTGATCTGCAGCTCACCAAGGTCAGAGACATGAAGATTGCAGGATTCAACCAAAAGTGTGAGACACCTCTTGGGGTAGCTGATTTCAACCTCACATTGGGAGACCTCACTACAGTGGTACGATTCTATGTGATCGACTCCAACACCACGTATAAGGCCCTGCTGGGGAGACCGTGGCTGCATGAATATCAAATAGTGCCATCCACGCTACATCAGTGCATTAAATACTGCCATGAAGGAAAAGAAGAAAGGGTGTTTGCGGATCTGCATCCCTTCGAAGTGTTCGAGTGCCATATGCTCGATGCATCCTACTACACCGAGGTGTCGCAAAAGTGCGAAAGGAAAGAGGCTGTGGTCAGCCAGAAAAAGCCTGAGACAGAGATAAGGAACTGGTCTCCACCGCCACCAAAGGGCTATGTTAAAAAGCATAATGTATCTCACATCTCTTATGCCGGTGACTTTGCTCGGGTTACCCCTCCTAGCGTCCACCCGGATAATGCCGATGAAGAAATGAAGCAAAAGTACACTCAGGTGGAGGTGCCGCAGGGTTTATTTAAACCCATCGTCAGCCTTGAGTACCAAACGGTGCTACCACTGAAGACTATGGAAATCCCTCGCTTCTGCGAGCCTCCTATTATATTCTACACCGGGGAGCCAGTCGAAGAAGATGATCAAGACTGTATGGCCCCTGAAGAAGCTGCAAACCGGATGGTACCGATTACAGGCTTGGATTATACTACCCAACGGGTTTCACAAATGTTCTCCAAGATGCAAATGCCATCAATGCAGCCTGCTGCTCAGAAGAAGGCATTCAAGGAACTGTGGGATCCGCCTCGAGATAGTAAAGAAATGAGGAAGATCACTCAACACCCAGGATTGGGTTATACCCTCCAAGAATACTATGAGGCTGAGGTAGACGTCATATCTGTCTCCTACCAGCATGACGATCCTCCCGAGGTAGGATATGACAAATACCCCTCGGAAGATGAAGAAATCATTTATCAATCCATAATAAGCAATGAAGCCTCAGACAACCTGCCAGAAACAGAGACATCTGATGAGACAAAGAAAGCTTGGTACTGGGAGGACCTATCTTCCAAAGAGGATCTGTTCCAGGCTGAGGCAAAATTTGATACGGGAACCCCGGATGAAGATCAAATAGCCAGAGAGCTGGAGGAGTGTCTGGAGTTCGGGCGCATCCTAGAAGAATTCCGGGCTCTGCAGAATGATGACCTTTCAGGGGAGCCCACATTAGAAGAGCCTCTAAGGACGGAGGAGTCCACTTCTGAATTTCCTGCTGAACCAGTCTCGCCCTCGGAGCAGACTGAACAGGATCCTGTAATATTGGCCCTATATGATGCGCCAGCATCCGGTGATGACCAGTATGATGAAGCAGAGGAGCATGAAACTGAAGAAGATTATATCCCGGGAGGCTTTATTGATTTGCAAGAAGCCCCGCCCGAAGTCGAAGACGGAGGCCAAGCCACCGTCGATGAGCTGATGGAAATAAATTTGGGATCCGCAGATGAGCCAAGGCCGACATTCCTCAGCGCACTGCTGGAGCCAGATGTCAGGGAACAATATATACAGTTCTTGACAGAATTCTGAGATTATTTTGCATGGACATATGATGAAATGCCAGGACTGAGTTCTGATGTGGCACAGCACCGATTGGCAATAAACCCAGAGGCTAACCCTGTAAAGCAGCCTTCCAGGAGAATGCGTCCTGAATTGATAAACCAGATTAACAAAGAAGTTGACAAGCTGATTGAGGTAGGCTTTGTCGAAGAAAACCAGTATACTACATGGCTGGCCAATATAGTGCCCGTAAAGAAGAAGAATGGGCAGATTAGAATATGTGTTGATTTCCGGGACCTTAATAAGGCCTGCCCGAAAGATGATTTCCCAGTGCCAATCACTAAGGTGATGATCGATGCAACTACTGGCCATGAGGCCCTATCATTTATGGATGGGTCATCCGGATACAATCAGATCTGGATTGCTGAAGAAGACAGAGTGCACACTGCATTCCGCACTCCGAAGGGGATATTTCACTACAAAAGAATGCCGTTTGGCCTTAAGAACGCCGGCGCTACTTATCAAAGAGCTATGACAAAGATCTTTGATGACCTGCTCTTCAAAAAGGTAGAGTGCTACATTGATGATCTGGTGGTAAAAATCAGTAAAAGAGAAGATCATTTGCAAGACCTAAGGATAGTATTCCAGAGGTTGCGCAAATATGAACTCAAGATGAATCCTATGAAATGCGCCTTTGGCGTGTCCAGTGGAAAATTCCTCGGATTTATTGTCCGACATAGGGGTATTGAAATTGATCCATCCAAGATTAAAGCTATCCAGGAGCTCCCTCCACCAAGGAATCTGCACGAGTTGAGATCCCTGCAAGGGCGTCTGGCCTACATCCGACGATTTATATCAAATCTATCAGGAAGATGCCACCCCTTTCACAAACTCATGATGAAAGATGTGCCGTTCCTCTGGGACGATGGCTGTCACGAAGCCTTTGAGAAGCTGAAAGAATACCTCAAGACCCCTCCGGTGCTGGGGGCACCCATTAAGGGCAGGCCCTTGATACTGTATATCGCAGCCACATACTGTTCCCTGGGGGCAATGCTGGCACAGATAAATGAGGAAGGCAAAGAACAAGCCTGTACTACCTAAGTAGGAGGCTGATGAGAACTGAAGAAAGCTACAGCTACATAGAGAAGACCTGCTTGGCACTAGTCTTTGCTGTCAAAAAGCTCCGACACTACATGTTGTCACATGAAATCAGATTGATATCTGTAGCAGATCCACTCAAATACATATTGACTCAGCCAGTACTGAAAGGCCGGTTGGGCAAATGGGCAGTAATTTTGATGGAATTCGATATCACATATATACCCCAGAGGGCAATAAAAGGACAGGCCGTGGCTGATTTCTTCGCGGAGCATCCTGTGCCGGAGAATGATATGTTGGGGACTGAATTACCCGATGATGAGACACTCGAGGCCTGTCAAGCTCAGCCAGTTATGTGGTAACTGTTCTTTGATGGAGCATCCAGAACGGAGACAGATTTTCGATGGAAAGACCAGAATACGGGCTGGAGCCGGTATTGTGCTGAAATCACTAGAGGGGGAGGTTGTGCATACTTCCTGTTCTATAAACAAGCCATGCACCAATAATGAAGCCGAATATGAAGCTCTGATAATCGGACTCAATATCAGCCTCAACATGGGTATCCAAATGCTTCAGGTATTCGGGGATTCGATGTTGATAATAAAACAAGTCCAAGGGGAGTTCGAAGTGCGGAAGCCAGAACTAAATCCCTATCACCAGAAAGCTGTACGCCTCATGGGAAAGTTCTATCATATTGAACTGAAACATGTGGGCCGTGGACATAATGCCCAGGCTGATGCACTGGCAAAGCTGGCCAGCTCGCTAGCAGTCCCGCCAGATGAAACACTGAACATTGTTGTTATGAACCGGCGGCAAGTCCCCAGTATGCTAGAAGGGTGCCCCGAAGAGGAAGAAGTTGCCACTATCAGCGCAGTACAGGCGTCTGATTGGAGACAGCATTTGCTACAGTGGTTTCTGCACCAACAGCTGCCACAGAAAAGGGAGGAAAAGATGAAACTCCTGAGAATCAAAGATTCCTATGAATTCAGAAATGGAACTTTATTCCGAATAATGGCGGATGCATGCAAAAAGATTCTACTCCGCTGCCTGTCCACTGAGGAAGCTTGGCAAGCGATGAAAGAAATACACGCTGGGACAGCAGGCGCCCACCAGGCTGGCCCCAAAATGAAGATAGAAATCAAGAAGCTGGGCTACTATTGGCCTACCATGTTTGAAGACTGCTGTAAATTTGCAAAGTCATGCCAGAAGTGTCAGGAGCATGCTACCGTGCCTAGAAGGCCACCTACAACTCTGCACCCTACAGTTCCTAGCTGGCCATTTGCACAATGGGGAACTGATGTAGTCGGGCCACTGCCGACTTTCTCGGCCGGTCATAAGTACATATTGGCCATGATAGATTACTTCTCCCGATGGGCGGAAGCTGTAGCATTAAGAGAAGTGACTGGTGAACTGGTCGCCAGATTTATCAAGCAGAATATTATCTTCCGGTTCGGGATCCCCAACCGAATAATATCTGATAATGGAAGTCATTTCAGAAATCAGAAAATCTATCGGCTTGCCGAGAAGTATAAGATTGAATGGAGAGCCTCCACTCCCTACAATCCCCAGGCAAACGGATTGGCAGAAGCTTTTAACAAGACTTTGTGCACCTTGCTAGCCAAGGTTGTCAGTTCTAATAAGAAGGACTGGGAAGAAAGATGTATGAAGCTCTGTGGGCATACCGCACCGTCTTTAAGACACCTACAGGGTGATCACCATACTCATTGGTATACGGCTCGGAGGTAGTGGTTCCACTAGAGCTGGAAGTCTCGTCACTCAGAGTGTCAATCCAATATGGCCTGGCCCGTGGCGAACAAACAAATGCTGAAAGAAGGTTAGAAGAACTGACTGAATTGGAAGGGAAGCGCCTCCAAGCTCAGAAGAATATCCAAATGTATCAGGCCCGCATGGCCACTGCATTCAATAAACTCGTAAGAGGATGAGAATTCAAGAAAGGTGACCTCGTCATGGTCAAGAAAAAAGAAGTCATGGCGTCCAACCCAAAAGGAAAGCTGAATGCTAATTGGGAAGGTCCTTATGTGATACAAAGGGTCTACGAAGGAGGGGCCTACGTAGTTGTTAACCATCGAGGGGAAATTCAGTTCTCGCCACTCAACGGTAAACACCTCAAGCTGTATCATACTGTACAACCAATATTCCCCGAGTAATCGGGCCAAAACTACCTTTCCTTGGCTTAGTGGCATCCCGCCCTAGCCGAGATACACCCTTTCCTTGGCTTAGCGGCATCCAACCCTAGCCGAGATACACCCTTTCCTTGGCTTAGTGGCATCCCGCCCTAGCCGAGATACACCCTTTCCTTGGATTAGTGGCACTCCGCCCTAACCGAGCCACCTTTCCTTGGTCTAGTGGCACTCCGCCCTAACCAAGCTACCTTTCCTTGGTCTAGTGGCACTCCGCCCTGATCGAGCTACCCTTCCTTGGTCTAGTGGCACTCCGCCCTAGCCGAGCCACCTTTTCCTTGGTCTAGCGGCATCCAACCCTAGCCGAGATACACCCTTTCCTTGGCTTAGCGACATCCAGCCCTAGCCGAGATATACCCTTTCCTTGGTCTAGCAGCATCCCGCCCTAGCCGAGATACACCCTTTCCTTGGATTAGTGGCACTCTGCCCTAACCAAGCTAACCTTTCTTCGGCTTAGTGGCATCCAGCCCTACCCTAGATATACCCTTTCCTTGGTCTAGCAGCATCCCGCCCTAGCCGAGCTACACCCTTTCTTGGTATAGCGGCACTCCGCCCTAGCCAAGCCATCCCTCATCATGATCTAATGGCATTCCGACTTGTCACCCTCCCAAAAAAGAGGGGAAGAGAGAATAAAAGAATGAAAATAAATAAATAAAAAAGATGGGTTTAAAAATAGAGATACCCCGCCGGTCTTGTTCAGGTTTTCTGAGCAAGGGCAAAAATGGCTAAAACCCAGCTGTGGTGAAAACCCGAAAGGGCACTTCAGGCAAAATCGGGTATCCCGCCACGTGAAAACCCGAAAGGGCGCGTGGGCAAAAGCAAGAGGGGGCTGGCCCCGGCGAAAACCCGAAAGGGCGCTTGAGTCAGTAACGTGGTGATCCTAAAGAAGCCTCACCTCCCGCCATAAACCTCTCGTCGATCGACCGGCATCTTGCCCGATCAACGATCAAACCCACCCAGTATAGACCCTACGTCTGTCCTGATAAAACCCTCATACCTTGTCCAAAGTCCCACCATGGTGAAGTTCACCGTTGATCGATCGGCATCCTGCCCGATCAATGATGAAACCTGTCCAGTTTAGACCTTACGTCTATCCTGATGAAACCTATGAAATCTTTGCATTGGTATAAACCCAATACCGATGATGAAACCTGCTGTTGATCGATTGGCGCACTGCCCGATCAGCGATGAAACCTGTCCAGTTTAGACCTTACGTCTATCCTGATGGAACCTATGAATTCCTTTGCATTGGTATAAACCCAATATCGATGATGAAACCTACCTTTGGTTGACCGGCTCGCTGTCCGATCGGCAAAGAAACCGGTCCGGTTTAGACCTTACGTCTGTTCCGACTAGATCTGCATATCTCTTTACGTCCCGCCGTGATGAAACCTGCTGCTGGTTGATTGGCACACTGACTGATCAGCGATGAAACCTGTCCGGGCTAGACCCTACGTCTATCATGATGAAACATATGAAATCTTTGCATTGGTATAAACCCAATACCGATGATGAAACCTGCTGTTGATCGATTGGCGCACTGCCCGATCAATGATAAAACCTGTCCGGGCTAGACCCTACGTCTATCCTGATGAAACATATGAAATCTTTGCATTGGTATAAACCCAATACCGATGATGAAACCTGCTGTTGATCGATTGGCGCACTGCCCGATCAATGATAAAATCTGTCCGGTTTAGACCTTACGTCTATCCTGATGAAACTTACGAAATCCTTGCATTGGTATAAACCCAATACCGATGATGAAACTCGCTGCCGATCGACTGGCACACTGCCCGATCAGCGATGAAACCTGTCCGGGCTAGACCCTACGTCTATCCTGATGAAACATATGAAATCTTTGCATTAGTATAAACCCAATACCGATGATGAAACCTGTTGTTGATCGATTGGCGCACTGCCCGATCAATGATAAAACCTGTCCGGTTTAGACCTTACGTCTATCCTGATGAAACTTACGAAATCCTTGCATTGGTATAAACCCAATACCGATGATGAAACATGCTGTTGATCGATTGGCGCACTGCCCGATCAATGATGAAACCTATTCAGTTTAGACCTTACGTCTATCCTGATGAAGCCTATGAAATCCTTGCATCGGTATATACCCAATACCGATGATAAGAGCAGCCACTGATGAAGCAGCACATCGCCTGATCCGTGCTAAAATCCCAATTCAAAATATATATATATATATATATATATATAAAAATAAAAAAGGATGGGGTTAAAAATAGAGATACCCCGCCAGACTTGTTCGGACATTTTGAACAAGGGCAAAAATGGCTAAAACCCAGCTGTGGTGAAAACCCGAAAGGGCACTGCAGGCAAAATCGGGTACCCCGCCACGTGAAAACCCGAAAGGGCGCGTGGGCAAAAGCAAGAGGGGGCTGGCTCCAGTGAAAACCCGAAAGGGCGCTTGGGTCAGTAATGTGGTAATTCGAAGTTCCATGCCAACCGGCACGCTACCTTTACCTCCCCTTCACTGATGAAACCTTCCGTCGGTCAGTTGGCTCCATTCCCCACCGATGATAAAACCCTTCCGGGGCAGACCTTACGTTTACCCTGATGAAATCTACATACCCTCTTTCAAACGTCCCACCGATAATGAAATCCATCACCATTCTGATGAAGCCTGTCCAGCTCAGACCTCACGTCTGTCCTGATGAAGCCTACGCATTTCTTGGCAAGCCCCACCTGCGATAAAACCTGTTGGAATAGACCTTACGTCTGTCCTGACGAGACCTACACCTTCACGTACGTCCCACCGTTGATCGACCGGCACCTCGCCCGATCAATGATGAAATCCTCTGTCCGGTTTAGACCTTACGTCTATTCTGATGAAACTCATGAAATCCCTTTGCATCGATATAAACCCAATATCGATGATGAAACCAACTGTTGATCGATTGGCACTTTGCCCGATCAATGATAATACCCTATCCAGTTTAGACCTTACGTCTATTCTGATGAAACTCATGAAATCCCTTTGCATCGATATAAACCCAATATCGATGATGAAACCAACTGTTGATCGATTGGCACCTTGCCCGATCAATGATGAAACCCTATCCAGTTTAGACCTTACGTCTATTCTGATGAAACTCATGAAATCCCTTTGCGTCGATATAAACCCAATATCGATGATGAAACCAACTGTTGATCGATTGGCACCTTGCCCGATCAATGATGAAACCCTATCCAGTTTAGACCTTACGTCTATTCTGATGAAACTCATGAAATCCCTTTGCGTCGATATAAACCCAATATCGATGATGAAACCCGCTATTGATCGACCGGCACCTTGCCCGATCAATGATGAAACCCTACCCAGTTTAGACCTTACGTCTATTCTAAAATTCCCCTTGCATCGATATAAGCTCAATATCGATGATGAAGTCAACCGTTGGCTGATCGGTACATCGCCCGGCCAATGATACAATCTGTCCAGTTCGTACTTTATGTCCGTTCTGATGAGAACCACATATCCTTTTCAATGTCCCACCTGCAATAGTCTCTACCTAGCCTAGACCATACGTCTACTCTGATGAGACCCCCTCATTTGCATTCCGGCAAATCGTCTCCCTTACGGCACACATGGCCAATAGGACGTTTGCTGCCACCAACAAAATTCGGTTCAAGCACCTCCTCGGATGCCGTCATGTGGTGGAGCGAGTTTCCCATCCTTTCTCTGAAGGGGTGGACGCTCTCCTGCCAAGGTACGAGCCATTCGCATGAGGGATTGTCAAAACCGCTACCCCACCTTCCAAAGTGATAAAACCACATGCAGAATAAGATGGAGACGCATGAAGCCAAGAGATTCCTTTCCATTAAAAAGGGAGTACATAAAGGGCCCCGAGGGGACACCATATCACAAAAGAGAACAAAAAGAAAAAGAAGGGATAGACAATTTATGGCCGCCGGAATACATCTTCGAAGGCCAGAAGACCCACATAAGGAGCGGCCCCCAACTCATGAAGGCGCGCCTCCTCCTCGTGAAGTCCAATGGACATGTCCTGGAGAGACATCACTCGTCCCTCCAGCGAGGCTACCTCCTCTTCGGACCACGGTCGGACAAAGGATAATTGCTGCAGTTCGGCTCGAAGTCCAGAGAGCTCCGTCTCCAAGATGGCCATCCGGTCCCGCACAGCTTCTTCCCGCTGAATATCACCTTGTAGCTCGGCTCGGCGTTCATCAAGCATAAGCGTCAGCTTCCCCAGCTCAGATTTATATTCTGACCTCTGCAGCTTCAACGCCGTTAGCTTATCAACCATGGTCCGTGCTAGGAAGTCTCTCCGATGCATGAATTTCAGTAGAAGCAGCACCCGCTGAACCCATATGTCCAAAGGGCAGCCCATGGCCTGCAAGCCAGCGGTGAAGCGATTGGCGATTTCCTTCAGTTGCAGATACGTCAAGCCAGGCTGGGATTCTACCAGCTGACGTAGCATGTCCAGATGCTGCCAGACAAAGTTGTCAGAGGAAGCGAAGCCGAAGGAGGCAGAGGGGACGACTTCAAAGGTCACCTCGCCATCGATATCTTCCCACAATGCAACGTCCGGCTGAGAGGACGAAGACGGCAGATCTGCTGTAAGGGCTGGCCAGTCCTTTTCTGTGCTCTCCTGCTGAGCTGAAGATTCCTCCCCTATCGCTGTATCGGAAGCTATAGCTTGAACATCCACAGGGGGAGAATCGATGAAGGATGGAGCTGCCTCTTCATGAGTCTCTTGAATAGGGGCTTCATCTTCAGCTGCTCTTTCTGGTGACAGGGAAGGAGCTGCTATAGGCGGAAAAGGCAGAAGTCCAGTCTCTATAGCCACTATGGCAGGGACTGCTGACTCGGGCGCAATTGACATTACTGCAGTCGGTATAAAAGTGGAGCTTCTAGATGGATCGGCTTCGGCTCTGAAATCCGAAGCCCTGATAGGAATGCAACTCTCTCCTGAGGCCCCTAAGTCCAACGATGCTAAATCTGTCGAAGACTGTATCCGCACTGGCACAGGGCGAATGATCTCAGGAACTCCCATGCAAGTTACAGGCAGAAAAGGGACAATAGCCCAGTTCGTAGAAGAAATGTCCGTGATAGCTGCGGTTGTGTCTGAGCTAGCAGTGACAATGCCCTAAGACCAAAGCAAAGCAACCTTCAGCACTAGATGAAAGAAACAGATGAAGCAACAAATATGAAAAGGAACCCACCTTTGAAGCAGGGTCCACACCCTCGAAGTGGGGTGAAAGAGAAGGAAGCTCCGTAGTCGGAGTAACAAATGGTGGAGTTATGTCAATCTCGGTGTCGAGCCTGGCGAACTCCTCTTGCAACTCCTCCTCAGGAGATAGCGCCAGCAACTTGGAGGGGGTGAATAATGGGACAATGGCGGGGCATGCGGATGGGGCCTCTGATTTGGAAACGCCCTCCGGCTCGCTCTCGCTGAAGCCTGCTTCTTCTCCATCTGCCTCAGAAGCGGTCGCGGAGCTACTTGAAGAAATTTCTACACTATCCACGGGCGGGACCGCCATTTCTAACGTCTGCCTGGATGAAGACCGGGTAACTATACGCCTCACAGGGACGAGGCCCCGTTTCATCTGGGTCTTATGACCCTCCTGTGGCTGAGTAATATCGCCAGCCTCTCCCGTAATTTCAGTCTCCTCACCGACCGTCACTATAGGGAAAAGCTTGTGAGAGGGACAATGAAAAGTAATTGAAATATGCAGGAAAAGATGAAAAAGGCATGCTTACCCTCCGCCTCACTAGCCGGCGTGGGAGAAGGTAGCCTGGTCTCCACCACAGAAGATGCCACAGCTGGCTCTTGGGCTGTGCAAAAGGGAGGGGTCAGATTCAAGGACTTCTTTGAAATCCAGCAAAAGAGGATGAAGAATGCAATTGCAGGTTATTGATGTTACCCTGAACCGATGTCTGAGCAGCCTCCCTTTCAGATTCGAACTCATCAAATGAGGGAATATCAGGGAGAGGGGTCCCGGTGTCCATAGCTACCGAAGCCGATTGCTGAGCATAAGTCTTCTTGGCCTTCCTGGCCTTCCCAACTACAGCCTTAACTACGGAAGCCTTTCTCTTCTTACCGGGAGGCAGGGGAGTAGTAGTCGGTGCTGCTGCAGGGATTTCAAAATAAGTAGGCTTCTCAGCCTGCGCAATGATTTTTCTATAAAGCCCCTATCGCTTTATATCAGGCCTGTCTGTTGAAGATGTCAGAGAAGTAATGTGGTCAGTGGATGCAAAGTGTGAATACTGAGCAGAAATCACCGCAGTCAGAAAAGAAGAGATCATACCTGCTGGGCCGTTGTAAAAGACAGAGAGCGGCCAGTACAGATAAGCTACCTCCTTGGAGCGGGAAGCAGCCTCCTTGATAAGCCAGCATACATCGCCAAGTACCTGGCACTTCTCCACTAAAGCTGCCAGGTCACTATGACCATGAAGGTCAAGACACCGAAATAAGTCGAGGTGGTCCATACCCCAGCCGTCGACATAATGAAAAGAGACAAACAACGGCTTGTTCAATATGCCGGCTATCGGGCTTTCTGCAGATAACCCATGTAAATTCAGCAGAATAAACAGCCAAGACGTTTGCTTGTAGTACGTCTGGGTTCTATCTTCTCGGCGCACAAACGTCCTATAGGGATGAAATCTATCTGTCGGACCCCTCCAAGGGACTACTGCCGGGAGCGGCTCTTCGACAGGAAATGGGTATTGTTGCGCCTCCAAACGAGCACCCCCCACATGGCTCAGATGTTTCAAGCTCTGCATGAAAGTGTCCTCGTTGATAGCAGCGAAAATAGGAGCAGGCGGGTCGGAATTCTTTTCCTTCAAGGCCCGACGTTGGGCCAGATAGTTCTCCGCCTCCCTCTGGTGCTGTGAATAAAGCCTTTTCAGGTGGGCCTCGGGGATGTCAAACACTGGCCCGGGCTGTTGTTTCAGAAAGGAACGCTCGGCCACGTCCCAGAATGCACCTCTACTATCCCTGTAAAAGCTGGTTCGAATGTTCCACCATTTGATATATTCTGATGTTACCCGGGGAACACGGTTAGAAACTGTGGGAACTCTGAAAACTGCACCGTCCTGGCGATGGTAAAAATCCCACCACAACCGGCCATCGCCGACAATGGTGGACCCATGCTTAGCCCGGCTATCCAGGGGAAATTGAGCAACCGTTGTGGGGATATGCTGGTCGTAACCAAAGTTCCGCCCAAAGCGGAATGGATAGTATGGTTCCAGAAGGAGCAGGCCACCCTTTCTGAAAACTAAGACACTAGGCCGGATGGCCATGGCCCATCTGACTAGCTCCGGCTCCAGGATTGGCCGAGCAGTGTTAACCCCTGAGACAGGATGAATATAGGTCTCTACCTCTTCCAGCTTGCACTCTCTCTGAGAATGAATCAAAGGAGCTGAACCTGCTGCTAAGCTCCAGAAATGAATACTGCCAGGGGCATCCACCGGCACCTTTATCAGTCGACCCCTTATTTTGAACAGCTGATCATAGAAAGGACCAGGTTCAGCACTGGCAAACTCAATCATGCGGGGCAATACCGTATCTGCCTGCAAAGTTCTGGGAGCCAATTCAGGGAATAGACTGCAGACCCAGGCGTTGAAGAAATGAAAAGGACCCACAGTCCTCAAAGAACGGGGAGTCCGATGCTTGTACAGATCCCCCAAAGACTTGTATATCAAACACAGGGCCACTGGGCAGAGCGACAACCTCATTCCCCAGGCCATCTGACAGGCCGGATATATAGCTTCTGGCCGGATGATTGTCTCGTCCCCTTGAGGGAGAGCGAAAGTGCACAGCCAGAATGTGAAGTAAGCCGCACAATGTGTGATGGGGTCTACGCCTGCTGGGTTGGGACCACCGCTGCCTGCACGGCGCAATGAAGATGGCAGCACCGACTTATAACGAGGAGCCCTTACCTGCTTGCTAGCAGTCGGACCCACGGAAGGGAAGTCGGCATATTTCAAGGGCCCGTCAAAGAAATATTGAATCCACTGCCCTATCCGGACCCTCAGCTTACTACCTTTCTCCCGGGGATGATAACCTTTGGAGGA
Organism: Amorphophallus konjac; assembly: GCA_022559845.1. Taxonomy (NCBI): domain Eukaryota; kingdom Viridiplantae; phylum Streptophyta; class Magnoliopsida; order Alismatales; family Araceae; genus Amorphophallus; species Amorphophallus konjac. The sequence continues at coordinate 74,890,120 of CM040128.1, read as the reverse complement.
CCCTCTACTGTACGCCAGACAGATGGAGCGATATGCCTTCATCAGGTACCGGTATGAGAAGCCAATGGAATATCTGCCTTCACCATCGGAGCTATCCTTCTCAGAATCTGCCAAGCAGACTTCTTCATATGGCTCGCCGTCAATAGGCAGTCCGGAAAGCTGTGACAGACTCCAGAGGTCAAGAGATGTCTCACCCTCTGCTGTATAAAATATGTTGAATAAGGGGCAGAAGACCTCGAACATCCCACAGCATAACCCTCGGGATATGGGATATCAAAATCTGGAAGCAAAGACACTATGATATACCCCGGCTCTGATCAGCAGAGGGGCATATTCCTTCAGAACAAACTCAGTAAATTCCACGGCTCCTGCTCGAAATAGGTGGGCGTCAGTGATCTTGGTATCCCCAAACCAACCAGCGGCCAAATGATACTTGAACTGAATGGCCGAACAATTCAGCACAAAAGGCTCTTCGCGGTACCCCCACTTCACTGGCGCCAGGAAGAGACCATAGCCGGGCTTCTCCCTATTGACTCGGCCACTGGCATTATCCCACCTAGCAGGTGTGAACTCCGGGGCCCGGGTCAGCATTTTCTTTTCCGGCTCCAGCTCCGATATGCCAAGGACTGCATCCCAGTCACGCTTCTCCCCGGGAAGATATATAGCCTTTCCGCGATATACTGAATTCTTCAGGCTGTCTCTCTCAACCAGAATTGCGGCTTCAACTGTACGAGCTATTCGGTAGTTCCGCATTCCACCCACGGTGAAGGTCCGGATAAACGGCAGCAAGTGTTTATCCTTCGGGAAATCCGGGCGATAATCAGTGCCCCGTCTGAAGCATGTTTCCATGGCAGTGGAGTATACCCGGGATGTTGACACCGTATCGGTATCAGAATCGGATGATTCATCAACGGAAGCGATCTTGTCGTATCCAAAGTCGAGGATGTGCACATTCAGCCAGTTTACTGTGGCCCGTGATATATCTGGCTGGGCCGACGAACTGGCCTCGACACCTCCAGGGGATGCCGCAGCAGAGCCTGAAGCCATTGCAGTGTCTGCAATCAAAGAAGAAAAGTGAATTAAAAGTCCTAGAACAATGGGCAGTCTTTTAAAGATTGTAACATGAGACCCTATGAAAATTTCGGCAGCATCTCCCCTTATTTGGGGTCTGCCCAAGAAGAATAGGGAGTCACCAACCAAGAGGGGGTGATCCCGGAAACAAAAGGGATTAAATCCCAAAGATCGTCATACCCAGGTGAAATCAAATAAGACGGGAAGAAGCCGGATGGTCGGAGGGGAGGAGCTCGCCGCCACCGCCGAGAGAGAAAAGAAAGTGAAGAGAGAGAAGGGGCTGTGAATAATGAGAAGCCACGAGGCTTTCGGCGCCTCAAATAGAAGCCCGAAGCGAAGGGTTCTCGGCGCGGTAAAACGCGCGCCGAGAACCCCCAGGCCGAGAGCCCCCCTTCGGCCAAAATGCGCGCCGAGAAGCCCTCCGCGCCGAGAAGCCCTCCGCACCGGGAAGCTAGGCGCGCCGAGACCCCCGTCTCCACGCCGAGAGGTCTTCACGTGCCGAGAAGCCTATGGCCTCGTGCCGAGAAGCTCCAAAAAGTTGAAAATAAAGTCAAACAATATGAAGATAGAAAAGAAAGATACGTGTGCAGAATATTGTTGCAACGAGATGATCAGGTCTAAGGACCGGATTGAAAAGAAATTGAGGAAGATACCCTCGAATGATGAAAGTCACCTGCAGGCCCCGTGCCGCTTATTCTGCGCTTACGCCGCCCGCAGGTGGGGGGCATTTGTTGACACCTTGAAAATGAACAAGGGTGGAAGCAGATCATACCCACCGTGAAAGACCAATGATGAAGCTCGTCAACCATTTACCCGGCTGAAGCCTTTGTCGGCCGAGCTGATGTCCGGTGCCGATATCACTCAGATGGCAGCACTAACAAAGCAGTAGTCGCTTGACTAATGAGACTTCCTAGCACACTTTAATAGGAACTGTGTTGCTGCCTCATCCAAGAATCCACAGATGACATGTCATGGTAAGTCAGATGTCGGCTTATTAACAGATGTGATGTAAGATAAAGATGAAGCCGGTACCGGCAGATGAAGATTGCAAAGGCTTTTGCAAAGTCAGAACACAAGAAGAATCGTCTCCACAGATTATACACCCGGCTGAAGTCTTCCCAGACTAAAGCTGATGTCCGATCTCGTCATCATTCAGGTGCCGATATCGATAAAATGATGCCCGGTTTTGTCATCATTCAGGTGGCAATACTGATGAAACCCCTGTCTGCGGACTGATGAAAACCCTACTAATGATCTCAATACAAAATATATTACCAACGGGGGACCCTCTTGGGTACTGATGTACGTGAGGGGCCTATGAAAGGCCTGGTCAAAGAGACCTAAATGGGCCTGTAATAGTGGCGCCGGGAGCCACCTTGTCAAAGCCCAATGGCTGCACCAAGAGGCTGGAGCCTGCGCGTCGGGAAGCCCTCAGCTGAGGCGCGCCGTGAGGTGCCTGCCGAGAAGGCAAAAAAGGGGACGGCTATAAAGCCCCTTCCCTTCAAAGAGGAGAAAGAGACGGAAAAAAGAGGAGGAACAGTAGAAACGAAAACCAGATAGGAAAAAGCCAGAAGAGAGACCGAGAGGAAAAGAAAGAAGAAGCGGAGAGAAAAAGAAAAAAAGGGAGATTCAGGTGGGTAGCCGGGGAGGGACAGGAGTCAATGCTCCGCCCTCCCCCATGCTTTCCTTTCTTTGTTTCTTTTCTTCTGATGTAATCTGGCGAGGCTTTCTTGATGTATCAATGTAGCCGGAGGATTCCGGTCTTGATTTCCATTTCTCTGTCTTTCATTTACCTTCTACGATCTGTATAGGTTTGGGATGATGCAATGAAATGAAGGATCAACATGGCTCGTTTGAGCATTCGATCGATTGGAATGTTTGCTGTCTTTCTCCCCTTCTTGCATCGGTTGTTCTTCTAAATATCGGTTTGCCCAGATGTTACAGCTTTCCGATTTATGTTTCGACCGCCCCTCCCTAGTCTGTTCTCTGATGAAGGATGAAGACGGAACCTCAACCCTCGTTCAATGGGTTATGAGGCTCTGTCCCCCTCTTCCTTCCCCTCGGATCATGATTTTCCCGGATATTATAGATGTCTGTCGAGCTCCCATCTCGTTCAGGGTCAGAGACATCAATCTCTTGACCGTCTGAGCAGCAGGTGAGTAGAGAAATGCCATACGTCCCACGAGGATTCAATAATGGATGATCTGCCCTTCGACTGATGCTAACCCCCATGTAATCCCCTCCTGCAGCCCAGATCTTGCCTCAATCCGAGCCAGAAATCCCAGAAATCTCCTGAGCAGGGTATCGCAACTAAGCCATAAACCCTTTAGCCCCTTCCCGGCGTGGTCATTTCCCCGCCGAGAACTACTCCGCCGAGAGATCCCCCTTGCTTTAGCCCCTTCAGCAAGCCAGACAAAGCTTCTTGCGATACAGCCTTCCCGGCCTGGGGGCCTCCTGGCGCCGGGTTCCCGGCGCGGTCATTACCGCGCCGAGAACCCCTGCGCCGAGAGCTCCCCCCCTTTTTGGCCAATGAAACCTACGCCGGGAACTACGCTTCCGGCCATCCTTTCTTTACGCTGTGAATCCTCCATTCCTTGATCCCCGGATGAAAGCCTTCCTACTACAGGCCAAGGAACCACACAGATGCCCTTTGAAGTCCGATCAACCAAGCTTTGCATCCTGTCGAAGGATACCCCAGATCATCATATGTACCTAAGGGATAAACATCATTGGGGATAACTCCCCTACATAACCTTACGAGCCAGAGAAACTCTGCCACTGCATAAGTTTCAATGGCCTCAAAGGGATATTAAGTTGGTGCTATGATCACATACACGGGCTAGGGGTCCCACACCCCCCTTATTCTAGCTTTCATCCCGGCACTCCGTGGGTGATCGTCTATCACTCCCTGGCATACGCTAGGTACGGGGGAGGTGCTACTGAAATCCTCCCAGGCCGATGAAAGATAATACTGAAGCTGTCCTCTGGACTCTGCATGGTAATGGTGAAAAGGACCTCTGTGTGGGGCTCTTCCCCTCCAATCCCTCTCAGCTCTCGGCCTCCTTTGAAGCATATACAACTAAAGCCAGTTAAACCCCATCTCCAGTCCCCAGAGCCAATCTACTTCATATAATTCCCAGAAAACCCTCAAAATCCTAAAAACAGGGTACCGAAAAATTCTGGACTCCTCACGGCGCCCAAACATCCACCTTCTCGGCACCTGCCTCTCGGCGCCACCAGCTCCCGGCGCGGCCTTGAGCGCGCCGGGAACCCTCACGCCGAGAGCTCCTCTTCCCCCTTTTAGCCTATGCCGAGAACCCCCTTTGAAAATCTTTAGCGCGTCGGGAAGTCGGCGCCGGGAGCTTCCTGGACTTTTCTCCTCGGTCACGCCGGGAACCTCCACCTTCTTGCCACTCACGTCGGGAGCCTTAGCCTCTCATATGTGATCATGCCGAGAGCCTAAGTTGCCATCCTGTGAGCCCAAATGCCCAGAGTTAACCCACACAGAGATATTCGTGGATCACCAGATGTGTCCCGAGGATAAAGTTAAAGGGAGGCAGACCCCCTTATGTTCCATCGATTCGTGTCGAAGTCACAACGACGCGCCTCCCTCTTAGCTCTGGTGAGCCATGCCAATGCATGAGTGCCACCAGCTCCTGTGAGGGAAGAATCAAACATTGCCCTAGGGCATACATGTGTAACGTGGAGAGGCCCGACCTCTCTCTTCCTTTCGGCTTTCACCCCGGCACTCCGTGGGTGATAGCCTATTTCCCTCTGGGTATGATCCAGACTATGGGGAAGTGCCGTCGAAATGTTAACCGACGTTTTAAACCTCCGTCATGATCGCGGCTCATCCTGTCCGTTATTGATATCTTCTATTTCACCTTTCCCCTGAGTCTGATTGTTTTCGAACCGCCGATTCAGCGAGATAGTTTGTTTCTGTGGTTAATGCTATTCTCTTACTCACCTTCCGGACCTGGTACGAAGTTCAAAGTTATGTATATGAATATCTGTTTGCCTTATGAGGCCTCCTATTTTGGCGTTTAATCAAGGGTTGTCCTTTCTTGGAAGGACGTAATTAACGTCATAGCCTTTATGGTATGACGGACTTCTGGTCCTGACTCGGACCTCACAATCGACTGACCAAGTCAGATCGAGCGCACAATGAAATTGTCACACACGTGACTGGCACGCCTAATAAACAAAACAAATAAATAACTCAAATAAAAATAAATAAAAATCCATATTAAAAAAATAAATACGGATAGACCCATCCCCACACCGATAGGCCGTGAACATGGTCAAACGGTCAAAAGTCTGCCGTTTATGTCCTTGAACGGTCTAGTAAGGACCGTAGATCCTTTAAGTAGCTAGAGATTTGAACGGTCTGAATTAAGCCGCGTGAATTATTGAACGGTCTGAGATTGGCCGTTGGAAGGAATGAAACGGTCGCCAGAGGACCGTTCCGTGACAGAAGTGCTGACCTTTAACTTTAACCTGCCCCTGCACACACACAAACAAAGAAAACAGATTAAATATATTTTAGGCTTAACCCTTTGCGTGTATCAAGTTAGGAAATGACCAGTTCTTTATTTTTGGTCAAGGGGATAAGCCTCATTAAATAGGCAAATAGCATGAAGGAAATGAATGCAATGCATGCCATGAATGCAACTCATGAAAATATTTTTATGGTTTTAAAAATATTTGATTTTTCGGAATTTGAAATATTTGATTTTTTGGGTTTTGAAATATTTTGATTTTTTTGGATTTTGAAGTATTTGAAATTTTTTTGGATTTTGAAATCTTTGATTGATTTTTTTAAAATTTTGAAATATTTGATATTTTTTTAGATTTTGAAATATTTGATTTTTTTGGATTTTAAAATATTTAATTTTTTGGGTTTTGAAATATTTAACTTTTTAGATTTTGAAATATCTGACTTTTTTTTGATTTTGGAGCCAGTTCAAACCTGACGACGAGGGACCTTCCTATCTCATTAGGGGTTTCCCGAGTCCAACGTGCGTTAAGGGTGACCATCCATGGCCGGGGTCCAATTTGCTCCACGGTGCTTCTACCGAGGCCATACCCGGGGTACGATCTAGTCCTTGGGAAAGTAAAAGAGAGTTTGATAGAAAAGCTAATAATAGGTATAAAAGTTTTTAGAGCTTGAGTTCTTCCCATGACAACTCATTTTCAAAGAATTTGGTCTGTTGCGTCGGGGCTTTGTGTCCGTCATCGAACCCATATCCGCTCTAGGCACGCATACGACCGGGCTCATTACGTCCCGCGGGGAAACTGTACTGCCGCTCTTGCCATGCCTAGTTTGATTCTTTTGGGGGCATTGAACTTCGAGCTTCTGAATGAGCTTTTTGGCTTTTCCCTTTGATTTTTCCCCTTTTCTTTTATTTCTTTTGCTTTTATGAATACGGAATCAGGTCATAACGGACTGCCCCTATTTGAGACCTCTTTTTTATCGGGGTGTCTAGATCAGTTCTCGCCCCCTTATTTATCATTTGCCTCTATTTTTGGCCGAAGGAGGGGGGAAAATAAGGATTTTCACTTGCCCCTAGGCATGGCTAAGGGAGAAACGTTGTTGCGCAAGAAAGGAAAATCGGACCATGGGGTCGTGTAGTGTGTGAATGTTGAACCGGGGATCCCCCTTCATGATCAAGTGGAGGAAACATCTCACCACCGGGCCGTTGTTGGCTCGACTCTATGGATAAAAGCATTTTAGATACAACCCATTCCATGGATTTGGCAATTCCTTACCCTCTGCATTAACTAGACGGTACGCGTTCCCAGGATAGACTTCTTTAATTACAAACGGCCCTTCCCAATTTGGTTGCAGCTTAGACCTTGGACCTTTTGATCTGATAAATTTACGTTTCAAAACCATGTTACCCACTTTAAATTTTCTTTCGATAACCTTCTTTTGAAAATGCCGCGAGACACGTTTTTGATAAACGAAAACGTGATTGGCCGCATTAAGCCTCCTCTCATCCAAGAGTTCAAGTTGTACTAGCAACGCCTCTCGACGTTCGTCAAGATTGAGTTCTTTGTCCAGCTGCACTCTTAGGGAAGGGATCAAGATCTCGTACGGGAGTACCGCCTCCATCCCATTGGTGAGAGCAAAAGGAGTTTGCCCCGTGGGAGTACGGACGGAGGTGCGATAAGCCCATAGAGATTCTATCAATTTATCGGCCCAATCAGCAAATTTGTGTGACTCGCATGTTTTCTTAATAATTTTAAGAAGGGTTTTATTCGTGACCTCGGCTTGGCCATTACCTTGGGGGTAGTATGGTGATGAATGATGTAATGAAATATTAAATTTCTTACAGTGGTCCTAGAGTTCTTGAGATACAAATTGAGGCCAGTTGTCGGTGACGTATCACTTAGCACTCCAAACCGCGAAATGATGTTCTTTAGGATGAAACAACATACTGTGGTAGCTTTGATCTCCGCATAAGCTTCAGCTTTCGCCCACTTGGTGAAATACTCGGTAGCAGTCAGAATAAATGATTTTTGTTTAACCTGAGCATTTGGGTCACCAAGTGGTCCAACAATATCAAAGGCCCACATCGAGAATGGCCAAGGAGCAGAGAGAGGATGGAGAGAAAAAGTAGGAGCATGAATTTTATCTGCATGAAGCTGGCACTGAAGACACCTACGGACATAGGTGGAACAATCTTCTTCTAGGGTTGGCCAGTAATAGCCCTGCCTAAGAATCTTCTTCGCCAATGCCTGTCCATTAACGTGCCCTCCGCACTCACTTGTATGAGCTGCTTGTACTACCTTCTAGGCCTCATCGTCATCCAGACATCTCATGAGAACTCCATTAAGAGCCCGCCTATATAAGTCTCCTGCGACAATCATGTATCTGGAGGTGACTCTTCTAATGACCTTGCACTGCTCGGCATTGTCCGTCTCTAGAAAGGATCCATCCCTATAGTATTGCTCTATCTCATGATACCACAGTAATTCAAATTCTTCTATGATCTCCTCAAGCTTAGTCAATGATACTTCTTTCAAATCTTCCTTCTCAGCTTTCCTCTCTACATACTTCCTAAGATGGTCAAACCAGGGATCCTGAAGAGAAGGAGCGTCTAACCGCTGGACCACAATGGTCTCAGTGGCGCGACTGAGGGGGAAGGAAAGGGAAGAAGCAAGCGATGCAAGTGCATCAGCTAGAATGTTCTGAGAACGAGGGGTGTGAATATAGATTAACTTGTGAAATTACCTAGCCAAGAGTGTGACCAAATCTTGATAGGGCTTGAGTTTAGGGTCACGGGTGCGATAAGTGGAAAGAACTTGACGCAACACCAATTGAGCATCTCCTATAATGTTAAGGTATCGCGCGCCCATGAGATAGGCGTGCTTCAGTCCAGCAAGGAGAGCCTCATACTCGGCTATGTTATTCGTGGCAGGAAAAGAGAGTTGATAAGCGATGGGGATGGTTACTCCTTCGGGAGTGAGGAGAACGGCGCCGATTCCACGGCCCTGAGAATTGAGAGCCCCGTCAAAATGAAGAGACCAGAAGGGAAGATGAGTAAGTACAACCAAGTGTTCATGAGGAAACTCGTCCTAGATTGAATCGGTGCGAGGGATAGGAGAATGAGCAAGATGTTCAGCAATCGCGTATCCCTTAATCACTTTTTGGACAACGAAGGTGATATCAAATTGAGAAAGAAAGCTCTGCCAACGAGCTAATCTGCTAGAAAGGATAGGTTTTTCTAAGAGGTAACAGATTTGGTCCATCCTAGAGATCAACTTAACTTTATGAGCAAGGAAATAATGTTTAAGCTTCTGACCTACCCATACTAATCCTGCACAGGTCTTCTCCATGGCAGTATACTTAGACTCATCAGGATTGAACAATCTAGAAAGATAGTATGCTGCCCTTTCCTGTCCTTCATCATCCACTTGAGCCAGGACAGCTCCTATGGAGTCCTCAATAACAGAAATATATAATATCAGGGGTTTCCTAGGGACAGGTGGTTGCAGAATCGGGGGATTAGATAGATAAACCTTAAGCTCATCATAGGCCTTCTGACATTGTTCGTTCCATTCAAACTTGTCCCCTGCTTTCAACAATTCATAGAATGGGCGGCATCTTTGTGAATGTTGAGATATGAATCTCCTGATGAATTGCAAACGCCCAATCAAGCCTCGCAGTTCAGTGATATTCTTTGGCGGAGGCATGTCCATTACGGCCTTTGCCTTATTCGGATCGATATGAATCTCTGTTTACTAACTATAAACCCAAGCAATTTCCCTGATGCAACTCCGAACACGCATTTCTTTGGATTCATTTTTAATTTGTACTCCCTTGCCCTTTGCAACACCTTAGCTAGAATGGCGGGGTGCTCTTCTTTGGACCTTGACTTCACCAGGATATCATCCACATAGGCTTTCATATATACATGCATCATATCGTGGAAGATTGCCATCATCGACCGTTGGTACGTGGCACCTGCATTCTTTAATCCGAATGGCATAACGACATAACAGTATGTGCCCCAGGGTGTGGTGAAAGAGGTCTTCTCTTGGTCCTCGGGAGCAAGACGGATTTGGTTGTAGCCTGAATATCCATCCATGAATGAGAGGGTTTCATACCCAGCCGTATTATCTACTAATACATCAATGTGACGAGGCGGAAAATCATCTTTCGGACATGCCTTATTTAAGTCCCTGAAATCAATATAGATCCGAATCTTTCCATCCTTCTTCATTACAGGGACTATGTTTGCCACCCATTGAGGATATAATACAACTCTGATAAACCTGGCCTTGTGCAATTTGTTGACTTCCTCCATTATCCTTAAGGCCATTTGAGGGTGGAACCTTCTTAATTTTTGTTTAACGGGTGTTGCCCCTGGCTTAAGGATAAGTCTATGTTCAACCAGAGCGGGGTCAAGACCCGGCATGTCCTCATAGGACCAGGCAAAGGAATCATTGTACTCCCTCAAAATCTTGATTAGCTCCTCTTCAACTTGAGGAGGGAGATTAGCGGAAATAATTATGGGCCTGGGGTCCTCTTCGGTTCCAAGATTAATTTCTTTGGTGGGCTCATCCACTACCGTCGACGGTTCATCAAACCTCTTCAAACCTTGTGCGTACAGATCGGCAGTGTCCTCCACATCTCTTTCCTCATCATCGACTGGGTCCTTCTCATCTATGATTTCATACACACCTAATCCGTCATTGCTCCACACCCCTTCTACTTCCTCATCATCCTCTAAAACTATTGCAGTCTCTACAAACTCAGGGCATTTGAGAAGGGCATGACATCTTTGAGCTAAATCTTGTAGAAACCTATCTGGGATGGATTTAGAATGACGCATCATTGGGTGCGCCGCAGACGTGGACAGGCTGCCAACACTAGAGCTAGACTCTACCCCAACTGACTCAACCAACCTAGGAGACTCTGCACACTGTACATCTAACCTAGGAGACAAGAAATCTACAGGGAAAGGAGCAGGGGTCTCATGCCCCTGGGAAGATGGGCAGAACATAGCGTAATCCTCCATTTTAAAATTGGCATTTTTTTGGAAGTCGGAGGAGATCACACAACAGGAAGAGGAGGATGGAGGAGGAGGGAGCTGCATGGGAAAGAGAGACGGAAAGAGAAAATCAAAGAACGGGTCGGAGGAAGAAAACCACATTTCGTTGAGATTGGTGGCGGGAGTCCATATGGTGGACAAATCAATCGGTGGGCACTGCCCACAAGCACAAGAACGAATAGAATTTCAAGTGGTCTTCCTGTAAAGTACGGGCCGACCATAATCGGAGGGGAACGGGGAATAAACCCCAATTTCTGAAACAAGGAGGCAAGGCGGGAAGGGGACAAAGAAAAAGTAGTGATGGAGCTTTCCACTTCCTGCGGCCTCCGGTGAACTAGCTCAATCGGAGAATGCTTCACCAGCTGCATCTCGATCTCTTTCGGACAAGCTTCTTCTTCACAGAACATCTTTTTAAAACAACTGCAAAAATCATCCATGTCACCCACCCGCCCCTTCTACGGTGACGGTGGGCCAGTAACAATATAAGCGGCATCAGTCTTCTTATCAGAATAGGGCGGCGACTTCTTCAGAGTACCTGGCTGTAACGGGTCTTTCACGAAATGTTGACGATAATCCCACGTTAGGGGCCCGAAATCTCCCAGTACAGACAATGCCGATTCTCTGTAGCCAAAGCCTCTTCGGCTCATCTTTCTGCCCCTAGGGACAGGATTAGTGCGCCCCTGCAATTGTGCGCCGAGGCCCATGCCCGGCTGATAGCCTAGCTTCAAAATCATATGCCACCCTTTCGAATCTCAAATCATGGACATTTTGACATTTGTTGGTGCAGTGGCGGGCTTGCATGACGCATATGCCCTAGGAAAGTTCAAGTCCATTACAGACAAAACTGGCCTATTACTCAGCCAAAGTGTAGGAAGAATCTTATCAGCAATCGCATCACCTTGACTACCCGGCCCTGAAATGGGAACTTGAGACATTGGTGGGCGGTCGAGGGTACTGCATTTAAACTGTCAATCCATGAACGACCCAGAATAGCTTTGAACATCAGGTCTATGTCCAGCACATAAAATTCCACATCCATTTTTAAAGGCCCTAACTCGGCCTGAACTATCACAACCCCGTGGCAGGCTCTCCTAGAGTTGTCATATGCTGCAATGGTGGTCGGCGTCAGGCGCAGCATGTCTTCAGATATATTGCAGACACGCAATGTACTTAGCGGACACACATTTATTAACGCTCCCGTGTCCACAAGGGCTGACTCGACTGCCACTTTGTTTAAGGAAATGGTAATGCAGAGTGGGATCTGCCGTGCCTCTGGGGGTGCGAATTCTGATTCAGAAAATGAAATAGAAGGCCCCCTCGTAATTGTCGCCAACACTGACGGCAAACTGTCTACCGCCACATCTTCGTTAACCATCACTTTCTATAGAAAAGCTGTTAGGGCATCTGGTGTAGCGTGGACCTTCTTATTAACTCCAGTACTGAAATCTTGGCAGGCATCCGGTCCAAGTGCTGTAGCAAATAATACTTCGTGCCAGGCACGTGGTCTACTTCTTCTGCTTCAACAGTTGAGGAAGGAACTTGTGGGTTGGGTGCAGGTGCACCAGTGGAGGGGTAACTTCTGTGAAATAAACGCCCGCTCCGGATGGCGTAGTGTCATGCCGGCATGGCCTCAGATGGACTCCCGATTGGCTCGATGGGGTAAGTGGAAAGGATAGAAATGGGGGTGAGGATGGCGGAGGCTGGCCTGACGGGCCCTGGGGGAGTGGCGATTGGTGAAGGGTTAAGTGAAGGGGTGATGATGGAGGGTATGGCGGGAGATGGTGGAAGGATTGGCGGAATGGTGGGGAATGTGGCGGGTGCAATAGGTGACCTAGAGGGAATGGAGGGCGGAGCGGTATGCAAGGTGGTAGGACAGAGAATGGAGGGAACAGAAGGTGCGGGGGAGTTGGTGTGGTGAAGGCCAAGAGATGAGCGGGAGTCTCATCGTCAAAAGGCCACCCAGCATTAGGGGCTGGGTGGTGAACTGCATTAACCTGTGCCGGTGCCGGCGGCTGTTGTTGTGGAGCGGGCGGATGTTCTGGCATGGGATTCTGATGAATCCTGAGGTCTTGCTGTTGCTGCTACTACTGTAGAGGTTGTTGTTGGAGAGGTTACTGGAACTGCTGCTGCTGAGGTGCCACCTACTACGGCCTTGCTTGTCTTCTCCTTTCTTTTATATCTTTAATCAACTTGTGCATTTGGGCCCAGTCAATCCTCTGGCCCTCATGTAAATCATAGACTAGATCCCTGAACTGATAACACCTCTCTATCGTGTGCCCGGGTTGCCGATGGTATATGCAATACCTTGACTGGTAGGCTGCCGGGTTCCAGTTCTGACGTTTCGGAGGCAACTGTTTGTCACCAGTGTACATTAAGGCCGAAAAAATGTCAGGGAGTGTTTCTGTAAGTGGTGGATAGTTGGTTCTCTTTGGTCCCGGTCGAGCAGGCCCATAACCAGCAGGAGGAGGGACGTTATGGTACTGGGGTGGATGCTGAGGCTGTTGAGGTGGTGGTGGTGGTTGTTGTAGGTGTTGCAGAGCTAGAAAGGAAGGTCGAGGAGCTTGTGGAGTGGAGAACTGGGGGTTTCATGGTGGTTGCTGGAAATGGGGTGGAGCGGACTGGTTAGGGAACTGAACAGCCTGGACCTGCTCGTTGGTTTGAACTCCCTCAGTAACGGGGCCCTGGAATTTTCTTGTGGTTTTAGATTTCTGGGCTTCAAAAAGGGAATGAATAGGGGAGTCTTTGAATTAGGTATGGATGAACTGGGCCCGATTGTACAACTGGTGCATATTTGATATATCGTTCATCACCAAGATGTTCCGGAACGTAGGGGTTGCATTAGGAATCAATAGTTTCACCTTTTCTTCTTCCGGGATCTGCCCGGGCACATGGAAGGCCATCTGCCTCCATCTATCTGCATATGTAGCAAAATCTTCATCTACCTTCATCTTTTCTGCTACTAAGTCGGTGAAGGAATACTCTAGGCCTACCCGGTCTTGGAATCTCTGAATGAATTTCTCTTTCACCGCCTTGAAACTCTCTGCCTCCTCCGAAGGCAAGGTATAGAACCATTCAAGTGCCACCCCGTCCAAGGATCGGCGGAAAAGGTACGCCATAAGGCGATCATCATGCTGAAACTACGCCGATTCATAAAGGAACTCCCTGACATGGATGAACGGGTTGCCATTCCCGTCATATTTACGGTATACGGGGAGCTCAGACTGGGGAGGAAAACAAATGTCCTAGAAGTTAGGAATGGGGACATTGGCAAGGGATTGTGGGCCGACCCTTTTATGAAGGAGATCGATTTGCTGCTGCATGGCAGCCAACTTTTCAAGAATCTCCCGTTCCCGGGATGGAGGAGACGGGGCAAGAGGAGCAGAACCTGTGTATGGAGCAGATGGATAAACTGATGGAGGGGGAAGCCCGTAAGAAGGATAATGGGCTAGGGAAGGGCCCATATCTGAGTAACCAGGCTGGGCAGCCCATGGCTGGAGGCGAACAAAATCGGCAGGGGCGACAAGGGCCTGCGGCGCTAGAGAAATGGTAGCATAGGGATCAGAATAGGAGGGCATGGGGATCTAGGCCTTCCCCCTGTCAAGAGGTTGATGGGATGAGGTAGAAGCCTGGCCCGCTTCCATGTTGGAGAATCGAAGAACCTGAGGATGAATTGGAGTAAGGTCGATGGGGGCCGCAGAGGTGGCCCCTAATCCAGCAATCGGGGATGTAGAGGTGGCAGCAACAGTCACGCCAGAAGAGAGCACTGAAGGCGGGCCATCTACCCCTTGCAAAGCTTGTTTAAGGAGATGGAGTTGAGTAGGATCCAACTGGGCCATCATGTGGAGAACCTGACTGGCCGAGTTGTGAGTGGATGAATCGGAGAGGGAGGGTTGGGCACCCTCAACAACAATAGTCGGGAGAGGAGGGGCAGTCCCCTCTCCCCCTTGCACATGAGCGACCCTAGGCGGGTCCTCCAGAAGTCCCCGAGGGAGAGAATCTCATGGGAATGAGAGAAGTTATAAGATGACATGACTGGAGGGGAATCGAACAGGGGATTGAAGTAAGAGATGAAATGAGAGTTGCCCCTAGGAGATGATCCTATGGGGAAGAAGCAACTCCACATGCACTAAAAAAATGCTATGAAAAGGAAAACAATCGGCCCTAACCAAGATCTAAACAATCAACCAACAAAATACGCACAAAAGAGGGAGAGATGAGAAGCGAGACAACCAATTAGTCACCCAAGTTATGAATGATGCGCAGAGAATTTTATGAATTTCCCTTTTTAGGACCTTAGTGAATTAATTAAGATATGAATTCACTCAACCACAAGGTACCTAACCAGGGTAGAAAAGGGGAAAGTGGCTAACTCTAAGGGACTCTCTCTCTCTCACGGATGTAAACCCTAGACTGGGGTGGTACGGTACAACCTGCCCGATGTCCGTGTGGGAATCCACGGCTCACGGGGACTTACGGAGGTCCTCGGTGAGGTCACCTAGTCGGCTCCAAGGAGTATGGAGACGAGAGGATCCTCTACCTCGGTAGGAATGCAACTAATGTGAAAAGAATGTGTATATGGCCCTATGTGCACCGAAGTGCATGCAAGAATCTAGCCTAGGTCTAACAATCAATGATCAATCGAATATGAGAAGTATGAAATCAATCATGCAAAAGCCCAATGACAATAAAGGGGAGATCAATGGCACCAAGTTAGCATGGAATGATGTGAAATGATAAACAAAGTAAAGGGCTCGGGTGCCGTAGCACAAATAGACAGTCTGTGACAGACCGTTCAGGGAGGGTGATGGTCCTGGGCAGACCGCTCAATGGCAGAGAGTAATGATAGAAACTAACAAAAAAAATCACAGAATACTGAAACAAACTAAGACTGGGAAACGGGGGCGTACCTAGATGAATGGTCTTTGAACAGACCGTTCGATCTCCTGGACGGCCCTACGAAGACTGCAGAATACCAACAAAATCACCAGCAAAGCATAGAGACGTACCTGAGCCAGCAGAATGGACGGTCTGTGGGCGACCGTAGGAGCAGTGAGCAGACAGATGGAGACCGCTTAAGACAGCAAGCCTCGCAGAGGAAGCATCACCGGCAGTCAGAACAGAACGGGCATCTCACGGCCGCGCAAATATGTGAATGGCTCTTAATGAACCGTGGGATATCCAGAGGACAAGAATGAAAGATGATGAGACAACAACCTGAAACCACTCAAACACAAACCTAAACAAGCACAGAAACCAGTCAGCACAACACTAACACGATGGGCACTAGGGGTCCCACCGTGATCGCCAAAAAAGGGGATGTTGACATGTTTTCTTTCCTTTGTATCCTTCCTTACCTTCCTTTTCCAAAATCAAAAAATGTAATGCCAAGCCAAACAAAGGAAAGAAAGTAAAGAAAGAGTGCACGGGTGCGTGTGATCGTGATCGCCACCAAGACACGAGTACCGGATGGTAAGACGTACCTCGGAAAAGGGGAGGAAGCACTCGCCTGATGTTCAGCGCTGACAAGCGTAGACTGTCCTGAAAGGTCCGCTCAATTGATAGGGCGGTCGCTCAACAGGCCGCTCACAGCGTTGAAAAGGATACGGGACGAACATAGATCTGGCGATAGAACGGCTCGAACACAACCACTTACAGGGCTGGACGGCTCTCAAAGGACCACCCTGATCTGAAAATGGATGGAAGACACCATGCACAGCGCCAGACTCCAAAGCTATAGACCTGATCCTCCACCCCTTCTGGCCGGCAGAGGGGATGGGCCTCGTGCTAGGATGATGCTGACCTGCAAAACGAAGTAGGAGACACAAAAATGACACCCAAATTAGCCCTAAGGAGCGTAGCAACTGTAAAGAAGAATGGAAAATAAACGCGATAACATGGAATGGGCGATACCTGGGAGGTTTTTAAACCCCTAAAGGGCGTCAAAACAAATGGAATGGTGTGTAAAATGATGTGAGAAGTACAAAAATGTGGGAAGGAGATAATGAAAAGAGCATGCAATAGAGGAAGAAACACTTAAAAGCCTAAGACTAGGACTCAAAACAACAACTGCTCCCTGAAACTGGAGGCTTAAATGACGTAGAAAGCCTCCCTCCCTGGCTACAGTTCGTTTAGAAATCCGGTAGAGCTTCACCGTCGACGTTGGATCTCCCCCTTTTCAAGCTTGGACTAGGGGTACTATTTATAGACCCTTGAAGTCCAACCCCGAAATTAGGGTTTCTAATGAAAATCAGGTCGAGATATCAACAGACAATCCGTAGATAATTGAATTATCTTCCAACCAGTTCAAATGGCACTCCATTTGGTGGAGTATCCGTGGAGAAATGGGTGGAATAAGTTGAAGATAAAACCAAGGATGGAGAGAGAAAATCCGTAAATTCTCTAGAAATCGAACCATTGCACGGTCGCTCGATAGACCGCCTAGTCTATTGAACAATCCACCTCTAGACCATCCCATGCTGTCGGTGATAAAAAAATTAAAAATAGAAAGTATCCAATTATCCATCGAACTGACCGACCATTTAACCGTTAGACTCTCATGGATTGAACGGTCTAACGATAGACCACTCAATTCATGGGGCGTCCCAGGTCCAACCGTGTAGGCCTTGTCGGTGATAAACAAATAGATAAATAAATAATTATCTGAAAGACCCAACGAGATTAGGGCTCTGGGAATTGGACGGCCGCATGAATACCATTCCATTGAGGGGGACGACTTCATGAGAACCGTTCTAAAGCTTGTCGGTGAAAATTCAGAAAATCAAACAAATATCCAATAAATCATGTAAACGGTTCCCACCAGGCCACTCAATAACTGAACGGTCCATAAATAGACCATCCTCATTAAGGAGAGACGATAGTTAAGATGTTGTTATGATAAACACGGCCCTTCACTGGACCGTCCCACTCAAGATGAGACACTAGTTAAGACGCTAGCCTTTCCTGCCTTTAAACGGTCCTTTAATAGGCCGTTCAATTAGTAGCGGTTCACTTGGGACCGTTTAATGAAAATAAGGTCGGTGTAGGTTAACTCAAGTCAGTGCTAGCTCAGAGCAAGGTCGGTGCAGGCAAAGGCTAGGTCAGTGCAGGTTCAGTAGACGGTCCCAACAAGACCGCTTAAAGACTAAACGGTCAATCGATAGGCCATTTTTAAGCAAAAGCTGGTCGGTGCAAAGACAACTCAGGTCGACGCTAGTTTCAAAGGCACGGTCCTCAAAGGACCGTGTACTTAATTGAACGGTCAATCGAAAGGCCGCGTAAAGGTTGGACATTTAAAATCAATAAAATGGGATAAATGAACCCATTCAACCCAAAGATCAATCGAAATCAAGACCCAATAAGCCTATATTTGAGAACAAACCGAGCCAGGGAGGAAGGTACCCATGGAATAAGCCCAAAGGCGCGCCTGGAAATGGCCCAGTGAGTAATGGACAACTCGAGGCATCAACAAATGGTGATAAGAGGGATGACCCAACTCATAGGCAAAAACGGGAGTCAACAGGACCCTCTGCAGAAGTGGTGGTTGGGGAGATCCTTCTAGACGCCCTTCGATCATGCCGTGCAGGTGGAGCTACTGCTCGGCGCCAGGCTTAAGATGGCTCAGGGCCTCGGGATTGAGCAGAAGCTCTAGGCCTCCTGAAGGTTGAGGCCGAGTTATCTCTCGAGGCCTCTTAATGCCTCAAATTGATTTAAAGCTCTACATCTCTTGAGAGTTGTGGGCTGAGTTCAATCTCAAGGCCTCCTAATGCCTCAGGGTGGAGTTAACGCTCTAGGCCTCTTAAAGATTGGGGCCAAGTTATCTTTCGAGGCCTCTTGGTGCGTCTGGACTAAGCTGAAGTTCTAGGCTTCCCGAGGGTTGGGGTTGAGTTATCTCTTGAGACCTCCTAATGTCTTAGGGCTAAGTTAAAGCTCTAGGCCTCCTAAGGGTTAGGGCCGAGTTATCTCTCAAGGTCTCCTAATGCCTTGGGGCTGAGATAAAGCTCTATGACTCCTGCGGGTCGAGGTCGAGTTATGTCTCAGGGCCTATATGGATGGCTTCACTATTGACTTCACTACTGGCTTAGGAGTTATCTCTAGTCATCAATATAGGTAGTTTTCGAATCACATAATGAATTCGCTAACCATAAACTGGCTTCACTACCATACTATCACATGCCTTACCAAATCGATTAAGCAACCTTAATTCACCCGTATGTACCACCAGTTTCTGACTCTTTCGCACTACCTTTCCAGCATCATTGCCACTCAACCAAGCTCCCTCGCACTCCACCGTCTACAGTCGGGAGAGGAGAGGAGAACAACGGGGAGGTCAAGTGAGAAGGAAGGAAGAACGAAAGAAGAGAGAGGCAAGTAACGTGATAGGAACATTACATCACAAAACTGCCTCAACACATTATCCAAATCCCTTCACATTCTATCACCCCTGTCACGCCCCAAACCGATAGCAGTGGAAGGAATGCTCGGAATGTGGCAGTGATTCATTCATGATACAGAGCGAACCAAAAGACATAAACACAAGATAAAAGACGCAAAAATAAATAGAAGTTTTATTAATATCAATAAGTAAATGTTACAACTCCTAATTCCATGACATTATCAAAAAGGAAATAACTCGAAATTACAGGACTCGACTCAAGAAAAATAAAAGACACACTCTTCACGACTTTGGCAGCTCTTTCACTCTTGCCCCTCCCCATCTGTAGTAGTTTCTTCATTGTTACCTGAAAAGTGTTGAGAGAAAACTGGGTGAGCAAGAAGCTCAGTAGGAATTACACTCTGTCATCAGGTAAGATTTAAGTAATTAGCCATTTAATAATGCATGAAAATAACAATAATGCATGATGGAAAACGATAATCATTATCAAAAGAGTAGCAAGGTCACATGGATGCTCACATAAATATGGTAGATAGAAGACAAGTACAAGAACATGATGAAGAGAGAATAGCCTGGAATATGCACAAGAGATCATAAGCACTTGTATTCATATCAACAATTTGTCCCTTCTGGACCTCACATTCAAACGTATCGAGTCATGCATATACGGAAGATGCCCAAGATGTAAATTTGTCTAGATCGAATCTTGCATATAGTCGGTGCATTGCCACACCTGATCATTCATAATACCGGGACATGTTTGGGCTTTACCTCGCCCCTAAGATCAGATCTGGGCCCTAATAATTTATGCCTAGCATTGAGTGTCAAATTGGACCAAAAGTCCCATATCAATTAATTCCAGACAATTCACTAATGGCATCTGAATTCCAAGAATAGCTCAAGTAATCAACATAACATGAGTAGGTAATGGATTTCTTGAAGAATTCCAACTATCAAGCTTATTTTTCCAAAGGAAAAGTCATTTAGGAAAAATGACTTTGAGAAGGACATTGAATGGATATAATTCAAAAACAGACCTAATAATGTTGGCATTCTGTGTTTTGATGATGTCAAAATTATGACTCATATGTGTATGCTATCATAGGTGTTTGGACCATATGAATTCTGTGCTTGATTGAATTATTCATGGTTTAAATGATTTCTATTGCACACATGTTGCATGCATCATGCTTGAGCTCCATTGTACATACCAGATACTGTTCATACAATATAAATGCATTTCAGGTTAACATACAGTCAATAAAGTTAACATTGTGCATAAAAAGTCAATGCATCTGCATAAAGTTTGTGCACATGTCATTTTACTGAATAACCTGTGTACATGACATTTCGTCGAACAGTTGGTGTGCATAATGCATTGTGCTTATATAGAGTCAACGCCAGTTGCATCATGCATAACTAGGGTCGGTGCTAGTTGTGTTTTTCACATAGCTAAGGTCGATGCTAGCTGATGTTGTTTAAGTGCATTGGAGTCGGTGCATATTGTCATTTTGCATGACAAAGGTCGGTGCAAGTGTGTCTTATGCATGACTAAGGTCGGTGCATCTTCATATGGTTAGTGCATTATCTGTTCTACAGCATATCAAGTCAGTGCACATTTGCCTTGTGCATATATAAGGTTCGTGCACATCTGCATTAATCATAAAGAAGGTCGGTGCAGTTTTTACCCTTGCACTAAACCAGGTCCATGCACACCTTCCTTGTCTGATACAAAGTCGGTGCACATTTGCCCTTGTGTGATACAAGGTCGGTGCACACTTTGATAGTATGCATATCAGGTCGGTACACCTTCTACTAGTTCGAATGCAGAGTCGGTGCATACATTGTTTGTAACGGCCCGAGAATCCGATTACCGGGAAGGCCCGATAACCCGAGACTCACACCGCCGCCCACGAGTCGGGAGGGCTCGGAAGGGCTAAAAGGAGTGTGGAGGCACAAAGAAATAGAAATAAGGTAGGACAATTCAACAAAAATAAATAAACAACTACAGCTACAACAGAGTCCAGTCCAACAGAAAGTACAGTCTAATGCAGTAAAACGTACCACATGCCAACTGAACACTCGGCCCGGCAAGCTGGCAACTGAGAACCTCTGCTCCGCACCCTCGAACCTCGAGGAAGAACCGCCACACCTAAAAAGCAGGGAATGAGTCTCCAAAACAGAGACTCAGCAGGGATCCCGCGGAACCCCAACCAGAAACGACGGCGGTAGCGGAAAGGAACGCTACAACTACAGCAGGAACAACAAACCGGTGGCCGGTCAAAACTCGGCACTACAGCTACTCCTACTGTACCAGAAAAACACGACCTAGTCTCCCATCAGGGGACAATCAAGCCACGCACCCGACCACCCGGTTCCACGATCGGGGACCACCAAACACGAGCCGCCCTAGCCACGCTACTAGGAAAACGCCATGATACCTCAAAAGCGAGGCCTGCCCTCATGAAAAGGGCCCAAGCCAAAACCACATAGTCAAGGAACACGGTCACGACCTCACCGTCGTAAACACAACGCTGTCTTGGGAAAGGCCCTCGGTGAAGCTCAGCGGAAACCCCAAATCTCGACTCCGGGAACACTCCGAAACCACTCACGAAGTCCCGTCTCGCGGACGGACACAGAACCCGGTACACAACAACTCACGTCACGTGACAGGAGCACCACCCACTAGAAGAACGACCGGATGCGTCCCCTGACGTCTTACACCGCGTCACAAGTGTCTAGCTACGACGCCCCGGGCGTGAGACTCAGACACGCAACAAGTACCACAACAAGGACTAGCTGGGGTCACGCTCGTCAGCGCGTGTCCTAAGCCCCCAACTACGTGTGCACACACAGACCATCTGCTCTAGGTCGGGTCCTCTAGCTGGTTTTCCCCCCCACCGGACTCTGGTGGCAAAGGCAAGGGGCCCTACGGAAACCAGCCTAAAAACCACGTCACACTGGGTCTCGCTCTCTACCACTCCTAGGTGGGTCCACACACGCGTGCGCAGGAAGCTACGACTAGTGGACGTGTCACAGAACGTGGACACAGAAAATCACGCACGCACCCATTGCGAGTAACATGGAGTAACATGTGGCACGACGCCACCAGACTACAGATGGTCCGCTAGACCTACGAAACCCAACGGCCTTTGAGTCACACGACTCAGAGTCGAGACCGTTGCACATGACAGCACTGAGCTGTCAATCTGGCCTAATCCCTAGGTCCAAAACCACAATGCGATGACTCACGAGGCGAATCGCAATCACCGAGACCATTCCCCCACCTGGGAACTCAGGAGACCTCCAGTCCCAAGTTAGGACATGGACTCGCGGTTCACAGGCCATAGGCACGGCCTACGCGGAAACCACAGAAGCACGATTCCTAAGGCAGCACGTAAGCTGCCACACCGATTTCCCATCCCTGGGAAAAGCGAGAACCCTCCAGCACCAGCTGGGCAGCTGGACTCGCAGACCAAGGCCACACACATGGCCCACTCAAAACCAGCTCCCGGAGAAACCACAACATGCAGGGAAACCTCGCCGCACACACACCGATACTCGGTGACTCTATCTAGCAAGAACCCGGAAGCCCGGAACACCTGGGGTCACCCGGACCCGCCAAGCCCAAGGGCACGCTTATCGAGGGAACACGGTACTTCCAGACACCCAAAAATACGGTAACGAAACCCACGGGGTGTCGAGACACTCACGAGGCCAAAGATCGACCACTGGGTCACAACCGGGTCGACTGGAGACCAACACAACACAATCGGAACGCTAAAAGGTCACCCGGACCCTTAAGCTCGTGACGCGCAAAATGAGGTAAGTGGGACCTCCTCTGGACACCCAAAGACACGGTCATGGAAATCCACGGGGTGTCCGAGACACTCACGAGACCTAAAGTCAACCACTGGGTCACAACCGAGTTGACCGGAGGTCAAAATAGCGCAAACAGGAACCAGAACGTGTCACCTGGTGACCGCGACCAGATAGTGGTCGACCGAGGACCGCGACCAGATGGTAGCGGTCGACCGGAGACCGCGACCATGCTGTGACGGTCACCTCACGACCGCAACCAGCCACTCGCAAGCCTGATGGTAGCGGTCGCCCAAGGACAGCGACCAAACAGTAGCGGTCATCCCATGACCGCGACTAGACCAAAGCGGTCTATCGCACGACCGCGACGCTCGAAGGCCTCCTCGACCAAAACACAAAGGATGAACGCGGTTCTCCCAAGACCGCGACCAATGAACGCGATTTCTGGTGGACCGCGACCATTTCGGAAAATCGAGAACGGCGGGAAAAACCCCAAAAATCCACGCCACGCCCCCAAACATCCACGGATGAGGGGGAAAACATAGGGGAAGCCCCCAAATAACCCCTAGCATGCATCTACGGCCTCGGATCGGCCAGAAACGCAATGAATCGCTAGATCGGGCGATCACTCCCCGAAACATGATTTTTCCCCAAAACGCCCCAAACGACCCGCTCGGCTCACTACGGCCTACGAAACTTACGGGAAAGGAAGCGCATGAGCTGGGGGTCCATCACCCTACCTCCACCGAAGATTTCGCGCACCGTGGATGCCGATCCACGAAGAAAATGCCGTTGAAGCCTCGCCGTTCCACGAACTCACGGCCGAGCTTCACCACGCCCTCGAGCCTCGATCCTCGACCCATCCTCGCCGTCCTCCTCGCCCGCATCGCCCCGCCTCGCCCCCTCCTCGGTCCGTCGACCGCCGGATAGGAGAGAGTGAGAGGAGAGAGTGGGAGAAGAGAGAGAGGGTGAGAGTGAGAAATGAGAGGAAGAGAGAGGGTGGGTTAATATATAGGAAAATCCAGAAATTTGGAAAAATCCAAAAAAATAGAAAATCACACCCTCGCGATCCTCGGAACGCACCGATCGCAACGGTACCACACTCGCCTAGGTGAACGGCCTGGTTCACCCGCAACGAGGTTCCGAAGAAAAAGCCGAAACCCACGCCGGGAATCGGAAAACACATGCGGAAAAAGCCGCGGAACGCCTCCGGGCCTCGAAACGACTCCGGATTGCGCCAATCCGAACACGAAAGATGTCCGAAATGAAATTTCGGACACAACGGAGTTGGACACTTCGAGAAACTAGATCCGAGACCCGAGAAGAAGGATCCGAAAAATCGGGGCATTACAGCCCTCCCCCCTTAAAGAAATTTCATCCTCGAAATTCAGGACAAGCACAGGAACAGGGGAAGAACGCCGTAACCCACTGACAACGCCGTCAGAACCCCAGCATAGAAAAACCTCGATTCTCGCAAAAGCGCCAATCATGAGGGATACGGTCAGACCATAATCACGAACAATGCCACGCTCCGCACACCGCGCACACACCGGCCACCAGAGCAGGCATAACACAAGGGCACAAGTTGGGTATCACCTCAGACACAACGGAAACCACTCACGGCAACGCTGCCACCCTCTCGCTCACCGAGGGAACGCAATCCTCGCCCCAAGAACCAAACCACCGGTCAACGCCCATGCTCGGCGGACCAACCACCCGCCAGCTTCACAACCCGCTGATCGATCTCACACCCTGCACCAGGGGTGACCAATCACTGAGCTTCCACCAGCTCACACCTCAGAAACAGCCACCAACGGCCTCATATGCACACGGCTCTCGCCGTTCTCGATGCACAACCACCAGCATCTTCTGTCTGTGAAAGACCATCCACTGGTCACCAGACATTCGCCAACGGGAAACCGCCACCGGCCCAGCAGGCACGATCCAACACACGACAGGCCTTCCGCTGACACTCGCACAGACCACCACCACCTCCAATCTCGAACCTCACGCCAACCCTACCCTCTCAGGGGAGCACGGTGAAACCACATGACTCCATCTCCACACGGTCCTTACGTCACTCAACTCAGACTTACGGGGAATCCTCCCTTGCTGGCCACAGACTGAGGATCAATATCCCACGCCAGCGTCTCATCAGAGACCTCCACACACAGGCATCAACCACCGTCCTGTCTCATCGAATCCTATCTCATCAAAACCTCCATCGCAAGAATAGGGTACTCATGCGGCAACCTTGCCAGCACATTTCCCCAACTCTCCACCTGCCAGTGCCATGAACGACAAGATCTCAAGCAACGGCACGGCAACAACACATCTCACACAACTGGAGACAGAGCACATCGATGAACCAATCCTCCGCTGCTCTGCACTTCCTCAGAAATCCACCCGCAACAACCAACGCTACGATCCACGCACTCTGATCCAAATGCACAGTCACCACAACGCCAACTCGGGATCCACCATCTCGACAACCATCTTCAACCCCACAGACTCCGATCCTCCGCACATCAGAAACCACAACACTAACCGCAATTCTCGCGAACACCGCTCAGCCGACACCCGTCCTTCCGGAATAGCGCCAACACCCTTACACATCAGGGAACGGGCAACACTTCTCACAGGCAACCACCTTGCCAAAACACGGAACACGTCTCGCACGGATTTCACGGCGCACAAAGGCCAACCAATCTGGACGCACAGTGCAAGACGACGAACCTTGGCCAAATGCAATCTCTCCAACCAGAGGAGAGACCAATCGCACCTCCGACCAACGGAAGGAAAACTCCGCACTCGACCTGACCTCGAGCCTCGCGCATGCTGGGAATAGCACCTTCCATCACCAAGAAAACCATCACTTCCGTCAGGTCAGCTCCTCCGACAACTCTTACCAAGTGTCCCGTCGGACCATGATCCCAGGATCTCTCGATGCACCACTGCTGCAATTCCTCGAACTGCAACACGGCATGCCAAGATCTGTAACACGAGCCATAACAACAACCGCCGATGCTCATCCTCGAGTCCCGAACTCACCGCGGAGCCTTCACATCTCAAGCCAAGTCCACGGTGAACACAACCCATTCGCACACAAGAGCGCAGGAGCAAGACTTACTGGGACACCACAACCCAATCCTGCCTCGAAATCTGCAAAACAACCGGGATCGACACGTCATTTCTGACGCCACAGAGCACGACAAGATCATCAGGCTCGACGAAATAGTAGCTCACCGAGAAGATCCTCCGCTCACCTGAGCACACTTCTCGACCAGAACACCCACTCTGCCACCTTAAACCACGACCTGAAAACCTCAGGGGCTGGACAAACCTCAAGCTAGAGTGGCCAAAACCGACAACAGCTCCCTCAGAGCACGCTCACGACCACTTAACCACGAACAGTCCTCTCCAGCCACCTGACCACGCCGTAGATTCCTCGAACGCAGCACCGCGAACTCACGCCTGCCAGCAACCTCTGCCCAACGCAGCACGACCAGGGTCACCGCAGATGAGGGAGAAGGCTCTCGACCTCGATCTTTAGACCCCATGCTGGCACGAAAGCCGCGGACAGCAACCACCTTCACCGCGTCGCACAGCGCACTCAAGCTCTCAAGCTCTCAAGCGAGAAACAAAGCAGAAAACATGCACGAAACCCTATGCCAGCTGCTGACTGTACTGGACCTTACGGACTCTGATCACTGCAACA
This sequence comes from Amorphophallus konjac, assembly GCA_022559845.1. NCBI lineage: Eukaryota > Viridiplantae > Streptophyta > Magnoliopsida > Alismatales > Araceae > Amorphophallus > Amorphophallus konjac. Next base: position 74,863,560 of record CM040128.1, on the reverse strand, counting down.
TCTCTAATTCCCATGTACGTCCACAACCATGCTCTGATACCAGCTGTAACGGCCCGAGAATCCGATTACCGGGAAGGCCCGATAACCCGAGACTCGCACCGCCGCCCACGAGCTAGGAGGGCTCGGAAGGGCTAAAAGGAGTGTGGAGGCACAAAGAAATAGGAAATAAGGCAGGACAATTCAACAAAAATAAATAAACAACTACAGCTACAACAGGGTCCAGTCCAACAGAAAGTACAGTCTAAAGCAGTAAAACGTACCACATGCCAAGTGAACACTCGGCCCGGCAAGCTGGCAACTGAGAACCTCTGCTCCGCACCCTCGAACCTCGAGGAAGAACCGCCACACCTAAAAAGCAGGGAATGAGTCTCCAAAACAGAGACTCAGCAGGGATCCCGCGGAACCCCAACCGGAAACGACGGCGGTAGCGGAAAGGAACGCTACAACTACAGCAGGAACAACAAACCGATGGCCGGTCAAAACTCGGCACTATAGCTACTCCTACTGTACCAGAAAAACACGACCTAGTCTCCCGTCGGGGGACAATCAAGCCACGCACCCGACCACCCGGTTTCATGATCGGGGACCACCAAACACGAGTCGCCCTAGCCACGCTACTAGGAAAACGCCACGATACCTCCAAAGCGGAGGCCTGCCCTCATGAAAAGGGCCCACGGTCAAGGAACACGGTCACGACCTCACCGTCATAAACACAACGCTGTCTGGGGAAAGGCCCTCGGTGAAGCTCACCGGAAACCCCAAACCTCGACTCCGGGAACACTCCCGAAACCACTCACGAAGTCCCGTCTCGCGGACGGACACAGAACCCAGTACATAATAAGTCACGTCACGTGACAGGAGCACCACCCACTAGAAGAATGACCGGATGCGTCCCCTGACGTCTTACACCGCGTCACAAGTGTCTAGCTACAACGCCCCGGGCGTGAGACTCAGACACGCAACAAGTACCACAACAAGGACTAGCTGGGGTCACGCTCGTCAGCGCGTGTCCAAAGCCCCCAACTACGTGTGCACACACAGACCATCTGCTCTAGGTCAGGTCCTCTAGCTGGTTTTCCCCCCCACCGGACTCTGGTGGCAAAGGCAAGGGGCCCTACGGAAACCAGCCTAAAAACCGCGTCACACTGGGTCTCACTCTCTACCACTCCCAGGTGGGTCCACACACGCGTGCGCAGGAAGCTACAACTAGTGGACGTGTCACAGAACGTGGACACAGAAAATCACGCACGCACCCATTGCGAGTAACATGGAGTAACATGTGGCACGACGCCACCAGACTACAGATGGTCTGCTAGACCTACGAAACCCAACGGACTTTGAGTCACATGACTCAGAGTCGAGACCGTTGCACATGACAGCACTGAGCTGTCAATCTGGCCTAATCCCTAGGTCCAAAACCACAATGCGATGACTCACGAGGCGAATCGCAATCGCCGAGACCATTCCCCCACCTGGGAACTCAGGAGACCTCCAGTCCCAAGTTAGGACATGGACTCGCGGTTCACAGGCCATAGGCACGGCCTACGCGGAAACCACAGAAGCACGATTCCAAAGGTAGCACGCAAGCTGCCACACCGATTTCCCATCCCTGGGAAAAGCGAGAACCCTCCAGCACCAGGCTGGGCAGCTGGACTCGCAGACCAAGGCCACACACATGGCCCACTCAAAACCAGCTCCTGGAGAAACCACGACGTGCAGGGAAACCTCGCCGCACACACACCGATACTCGGTGACTCGATCTAGCAAGAACCCGGAAGCCCGGAACACCTGGGGTCACCCGGACCCGCCAAGCCCAAGGGCACGCTTATCGAGGGAACACGGTACTTCCAGACACCCAAAAATACGGTAACGAAACCCACGGGGTGTCCGGGATAGTCACGAGGCCAAAGATCGACCACTGGGTCACAACCGAGTCGACCGGAGACCAACACAACACAATCGGAACGCTAAAAGGTCACCCAGACCCTTAAGCTCATGACACGCAAAACGAGATAAGTGGGACCTCCTCTGGACACCCAAAGACACGGTCACGGAACTCCACGGGGTGTCCGAGACACTCACGAGACCTAAAGTCAACCACTGGGTCACAACCGGGTTGACCGGAGGTCAAAACAGCGCAAACAGGAACCAGAACGTGGTAGTGGTCACCTGGTGACCGCGACTAGATAGTGGTCGACCGGGGACCGCGACCAGATGGTAGCGGTCGACCGGAGACCGTGACCATGCTGTCACGGTCACCTCACGACCGCGACCAGCCACGCGCAAGCCTGATGGTAGCGGTCGCCCAAGGACCTCGACCAAACAGTAGCGGTCATCCCATGACCGCGACTAGACCAAAGCGGTCTATCGCACGACCGCGACGCTCGAAGGCCTCCTCGACCAAAACACAAAGGATGAACGCGGTTCTCCCAAGACCGTGACCAATGAACGCGGTTTCTGGTGGACCGCGACCATTTCAGAAAACTGAGAACGGCGGGAAAAACCCCAAAAATCCACGCCACGCCCCCAAACATCCACGGATGTGGGGGAAAACATAGGGGAAGCCCCCAAATAACCCCTAGCATGCATCTACGGCCTCGGATCGGCCAGAAACGCAATGAATCGCTAGATCGGGCGATCACTCCCCGAAACATGATTTTTCCCCAAAACGCCCCAAACGACCCGCTCGGCTCACCACGGCCTACGAAACTTGCGGGAAAGGAAGCGCACGAGCTGGGGGTCCATCACCCTACCTCCACCGAAGATTTCGCGCACCATGGATGCCGATCCACGAAGAAAACGCCGTTGAAGCCTCGCCGTTCCACGAACTCACGGTCGAGCTTCACCACGCCCTCGAGCCTCGATCCTCGACCCATCCTCGCGTCCTCCTCGCCCGCATCACCCCGCCTCGCCCCCGCCTCGGTCCGTCGGCCGTCGGAGAGGAGAGAGTGAGAGGAGAGAGTGGGAGAAGAGAGAGAGGGTGAGAGTCAGAGTGAGAAATGAGAGGAAGAGAGAGGGTGGGTTAATATATAGGAAAATCCAGAAATTTGGAAAAATCCGAAAAATAGAAAATCACACTCTCGCGATCCTCGGAACGCACCGATCGCAACGGTACCACACTCGCCTAGGTGAACGGCCCGGTTCACCAGCAACGAGGTTCCAAAGAAGAAGCCGAAACCCACGCCGGGAATCGAAAAACACACGCGGAAAAAGCCGCGGAACGCCTCCGGGCCTCCGAGACGACTTCGGATCGCGCCGATCCGAACACGAAAGATGTCCGAAACAAAATTTCAGACACAACGGAGTTAGACACTTCGAGAAACTAGATCCGAGACCCGAGAAGAAGGATCCGAAAAATCCGGGGCATTACATTGTTGGTCTTGATGAAGGTCAATCCATATCTGCTTTAGTCTTACTAGGGTCGATGCATAGTTTGCACGTTTTGCATAGTCATAAGGTCGGTGCATCTTCTGCTCGCATATAATGCCCAAGCACATTTGCTTGCCAGGTCGGTGCACTATTTCACGCACACCTCAGGTCAATGCTAGCATCAAACATATTGCATTCAGAGTCGATGCTAGTTGCACCTTGTGCATACTAAGGTCGGTGCTAGTTGCATAAAGGGTCGGTGCTAGTGTCATGCATCTAGGTCGATGCTAGTGTGTTGTGTCTCGCATCCTAGGGTCGACGTTAGCATGCATTATCTTGCATCCGGGTCGATGCTAGTTAGCCTTGCCTCGTATGTAAGGTCTATGCAAGCTGGCTTTGCTTCATAAAGTCTGTGATACCTGACTTAGTCATTTGCATCAAGACTGTGTTAGTTTGCATTGTCTGTAGTTAAGGTCAGTGTCAGCAGACAAAATCATGTGTTAAAGTCAATGCACGTTGTATGTTCTCTTCGCTATATATTATCAAACATGTTAATGTCTGTGCATCATATACTCTGTATGTTGAAGTCAATATGTGTCTGGCTTATGCTTAAGCTTGCACAGTTTACTCATGCGTTCATGAATGTCTGTCAGAGCATTTTTGACTTACATTGTGAATTTCTGTATTCATGGTATAAATGATGCGGGACGGACACGGGAGACGACACTATACAGTGCCACCCTCGGACTCTAAATGAAGACGCGACCAGCAATACACACCAGGGAGACGCTAAGCCCGACACTACGAGCTCCTAGTGGCAAACGTCGCTAACAGAAGTACAAGCTCACTCGGCGTCCCATGCGAGGGAAAGCGTGGATCGTGCGCGGTTAAGGAACCGGCAGAGTTCAAGGTAGTCAGACTCACTTCCGGACTCGGATCGAGTCGCGGGACGGGTCACTCTCACGCTCACAGCGGTGACATGGACACACGGGCTAGGAACCTACACTCTCGGCAGCGGCCTAAGACCGTATACTAGCTAAGCAATGTAACGCCAAGAAGTTAAGACCTTTACCTCCACGCACCCGGCGTGGCGAAGACACCCCGGCTGACTTACGGACCCCCGGTTAACATAATTCACAGCAGTACAAAAGGATTCGACCCACTCCACGCAGGGAGGTAAAAGGTCACATGTGGGCCCCGGGGATCACGCAAATCAGGTTGACAGGCAGCATCTTGATGTCGACTCGACGCGCCGAACTCCGCGTTTTCGTGCTTCCCGAACGGCGGGTTCTGCGGGCCCGTGGGGCCCACGGATGGCGCTGTCCTCCGGATCTGCGGAGGTGGGTCCCACTATGATGGAGACCCCTGGTGGCGCGCCTCCACGGACGGCGGTCGGCCGGAGACACCGATTGGTGGCCGGTCGGGTCCGATCTTCAAGTTGTGGAATGGCTGCCCACGGATTTCAGTTCTGTTTTCCCTGCGCGCGCTCCGGCGAAAACAGCCGCTGCGGTCGGCCCCGTCGCCGGAATGCGACGAGACCAGCGCCGTTGGAAAGAGGACTCAAAATCCTCCAACCTAGGGCCAGTGGAATCTTCTGAACCTCTGCGGACCTGGACCTTAACTAATTTTCAATTCTCTGTTACACAGTTCCAGAACTCTCAGATCAGCACCTTAGTTCCCTGTAAACGGCCGTTGACCGCCTACTTACAGTGGGATTCAGACATCAAGCTCTTCTTCGAAGTGATAGATATTTAAACCACGAAGCTGGGACAATTTTTGGAATTGGATTCCGAGGTGGTGGTGATTTGATAGGATTTTTAGAGTGTCTGGTGGTCGGATCTGGGAACTGGCAGAAAGTACTGTAGCTAGGGAAGAACTCGATTTTTGTAAAATATAAGATGGACTCACAAAAATTCAAGAAAATTTGGGGATAGAGGGGATAGTGGACAGAATGCCCAGTAAAATTGGGCGAACTAACAAAAATCAAAAAGTGGACCTAAGACTTAAAACTCAGGGCGGGTGGAAATGGAAACAGACAGTAGACAGATCTGGAAACTGAGATTGGACGAAAATAAAAAAATACCAAATGAGATCTTTATGACCAACCAAAATTCTGAGGATGTGCTGGACACCTCTGGGACATCCAGTAAAAGTCCCAGCTCGATCTGAGGCCGTGGCTGAGACTGAAATTTCGTGGAAGTGGCTGTGGTACTGCGCGGACAGAACTCCGGCGGTGGCGATGGCGGCTCGTGGCGGCGGCGGCGGCGACCGGAACTGATAGGGTGGAGTCACACCACCAAGAGGCAGCCTTCACAGCTGCAAGGGGGAGAGGGAGAGAGGAAGGGGGCGGCCTAGGCCTTGCTCCAACATTAAGTTTGATTCAAATGGCATTAATTGCATAAAATGGGAAATTACAACCTTAAATAGTCTACATCTCACATCCATCCATAGCCATTGGATCTAGGGGATGGGGATGAAGGGCTAGGATGGCATGTGACACACACACAAAATACAATATAATATTAAAGGGGGGGGCGGCCCTTGGACCAAGGAGAGGGGGGGTGGTGGAAGGTTGAAAATGGTAGGTGGGAGGTAGGTAGCCTCCTTGGACTTTTTAAGTCCATTGTCCCCCATGTGTTCAAATACAAGTCAACCTTCTAGATGCTCCCATGTGGCATGTTGACTGGCCCCACGTGGGACCCTGGGATGAGGTGGCCCAATGGGGTGGGGCCCGGGAGGCCTGTGGGGCCCACGGGGTCCGAAATGCTCGTAAGCCCCTATTACACTCAAAATGGCCAACCGGACGTAACGAAATAAATGCAAATTAAACACACATAAAGTCTAACTGAATATAATAAATGGGGAAGCTCAAGGCGGAGTCTCCAGGCTGTCTCCGAGCCAGATGGATGCTGTGGTGGCTCGTGTCGTGCTCCGCGTGCGGTACCGGTGGCTCGGCGTGTCGTGCCGATCGACTGCTCGGGTGTCCGCACCAATTCTCCCCGGGTGGGAGAAACTCGACCCTGTCGAGTAAGGGTCTGCATCGCTCCTGTATCGCTCCAAAAGGTCCGGATCGATCCGCTGCAACTCGCCATGTGTGATCCAAGTGTCCTCAGTAGCGGGCCGTCCTCTCCATCGCACTAGGTAGCGCGGGTAAGATCCACTCCTGTAACTGTCACCTGCTCGTCCAGTATACGATCTATATGCTCACGCTGCCGTGAAAAAGGGGCTGGAGGTGGAAGTGGACACTCAGGTGTGGGATCACTCTCAAGGGGAGGAGATGGCTCAAAAGGCTCACTAGGGATCACCGCTGGGTCCCTATATGCAACAAGATCCGATACATTGAAGGTAGAGCTTATACCATATTCCTCGGGCAGGTCCACAACATACGCATTGGATCCAACGCGTTTCAACACTCTAAAGGGACCGGCTCCGCGAGCTTGCAACTTCTTAACGGTTCCAGAGGGAAACCGTTCAGGTCTTACCCTGATCATGACGTATTCGCCCTCGTGGAACTCTCGGTGGTGTCGGTGGGCATCGGCTAACTCCTTGTACCGTGCATTGCTGGCCTCAATGTGACGACGGATGTCGTCATGCAAACTCCTAACATGCCTAGCAAATGACTCGGCCGACTCCGACACTCTAGCATGGACAGGCATGGGGACAAGGTCAACGGGTTTCCTAGGCCTACGACCTGTGACAATTTCAAATGGACTCATGCCAGTAGACCTATTCACCGAATCATTATATGCAAACTCAGCCATAGGTAGAATGAGATCCCAATCCCCAATGCGGTCCCTAACAAGACATCTCAAAAGATCACCCAGACTCCTATTGACCACCTCGGTCTGACCATCTGTCTGGGGATGGTATGCAGTGGAAAACTTGAGGTGCGTACCCATCATATGCCATAGTGTCTTCCAAAAATAGGAAGTGAACCTAACATCACGGTCAGACACTATAGTGCGAGGCAACCCGAACTTGCACACCACATGAGTAAGGAATAGGCGGGCTACCCTAGAAGCATCCGAAGTCTTTGAGCAAGGGATAAAGAGGGCCATCTTCGAGAAACGGTCAACCACCACATAGACCGAATCATGCTTCCTGGAGGTACGTGGCAATCCCAAAACAAAATCCATGCTGACATCCTGCCACGGGGCATCAGGCACGGGGAGAGGCGTATAAAGGCCCGAGCTTTGCTTCTTCATTTTGGCCGTAGCACATGTACGGCACTGAGCCACGATGTTAGCAACATCGCGCTTCAAGCTCGGCCAATAAAATCGATGCTCCACTGCCTCAATAGTCTTGTTCCGACCAAAGTGGCCGGCTAGACCTCCCGCATGTAGTTCCCACACTAGGAAATCTCGAACCGAAGTTCGGGGAACACATAGCCTGCTACCTCGAAAGAGGTAACCCTCCTGAAGCACATAATCATCATGGTCTCTCGAGGGCCCGGCCTGGAGAGTAGTAAAAATCTGACCGAAGTCAGGACAATCAACATAGGCCTCTTTCATCTTCTCTAGCCCTATGACCTCGGCACTCATGGTGGTAAGAAGACATGCTCGCCGACTCAAGGCATCGGCCACCTTGTTCTCCACTCCAGCCTTATGTTTTAGCACAAAGGTGAACTGCTGGAGATACTCAACCCAACGACTATGACGCGAATTCAGCTTCTTTTGGGAATGGAGGTACCTCAAAGCCTCATGATCGGAGTATAAGACAAACTCCTGATGTAATAGGTAATGCCTCCAATGCCTAAGAGCCTGAACAACTGCGTAAAACTCTTTATCATATGTGGAATATCGCAGTTTCGCGTCATTCAGCTTCTCGCTGAAATATGCGATCGGGTGGGACTCCTGACTCAAAACTCCTCCTATCCCAACACCCGACGCATCACAACAGACCTCAAACACCTTCGAGAAATCAGGCAGTCGAAGGATAGGTGTCTGGGTCATACGCTCCTTGATGTCCCTGAAGGCAGCAGATGCGGCCTTCGTCCATACAAATGTGCCCTTCCGGATGCAATCCGTGATCGGGGCAGTGACGGAGCTAAATCCGCGGATGAAGCGACGATAGAACGTCGCAAGGCCATGAAAGCTGCGGACATCATGAACCGTACGGGGTTCCGGCCACTCAACAATGGCCCGGACCTTCTCCGGATCGGCGGAGACCCCAGTACTAGACACAATGAAACCCAAGAAGGTAAGCTGAGGTGTCATGAAAGCACACTTCTGTGGGTTTGCAAATAACTGCTCTCGCCGAAGAAGTAGACAGACCTGCCGAAGGTGGTCTAAGTGGTCCCCTGTGGTGCGGCTATAGATAAGGATATCATCAAAATACACCACTACAAAGACTCCAATGAAAGGTCGAAGGACCTGAGTCATGAGCCGCATGAAAGTGCTAGGGGCATTGGTCAAACCAAAAGGCATGACCAACCACTCATATAGACCGTCCTTGGTCTTAAACGCGGTCTTCCACTCATCACCTGGCCTAATCCTCACCTGATGGTAGCCACTCTTAAGATCGATCTTTGAAAAGATAGTGGCACCTGCCATCATGTCTAGCATGTCATCCAGGCGGGGAATAGGGAACCTGTACTTCACGGTGATTTTGTTGATGGCACGACTATCAATGCACATTCTCCACGTGCCATCCTTCTTCGGGGCGAGTAACGCGGGTACAGCACATGGACTCATGCTGTCCCGAACAGATCCTCTCTGCACTAGCTCATCGACCTGCCGTTTAAGCTCGGCATGCTCCGTGGGGCTCATTCGATAATGAGGAAGATTGGGCAAAGAAGAGCCCGGAACAAGGTCGATGGCATGCTGAATATCCCGCATAGGTGGGAGTCCCTCGGGAAGCTCATCGGGGAATACATCAGCATACTCCTGCAGAATGGGAACAACCTCGGGTGGGAGCTCACCCTCGGAGTCCCGCTCCACCTCTCGGACCGTAATGGCAAACACCGGACAACCCTGACTAAGCTCCTGCTCCATTTCCCGGGAGCTAATCATCATCAATCTCCTCGTCGAGGGCTCTCCTTGGCCAGAGGTAACGGTCATAGCCCGAGCTGGGGATGGGGTACTAGGCCCGGGAACGGAAGGCTTCGGAGTACTAGGGCCAGTAGGACCCCTAACAGATGGGCTCCTGGGCCGAACGGGTTGGAGGGTGACCCGCTGGCCATCGTGGTCGAAGGTACAGGTGTTCGACCGACCATGGAGTGTGGCATCTCGGTCGAATAACCACGGCCTACCAAGAATGATACTTCCCACTTCCATGGGAAGAACATCACACCAGATCTCGTCACGGTAGGAGTGGAGCTGCAGCGGGACCAAGCACCGCAGCCTGACCGAAATGGAAGTGGTATCCACCCATGATACCTGGTAGGGGCAAGGGTGGTCTACGGGTGTGAGACCAAGACGAGTGACAGCGTTCGTGGAGATTGCATTGATACAACTCCCGCTATCGATGACCACCTTGCAAATTTGCTTTCCCAGCCTACAGAATACATGAAGGATAGTGGTCCGACGCCAGTCATCACTGACCTGTGGCTGGGTGAGGATACATCTGACGACCCCCACATGGGTATCGTCTAACTGCTGGGCATCCTGGGCCTCACCTCCCATCTCATAGTACTCGTCAGCTAGCTCTTCATCTGCCTCATAGCTGACTAACTCTAGGCCCGCAGGGGTGGTATCCTCGGCCTGTGTGTCCCCAATGTGAAGAGATGGGCGGGTGGGACACTGGTTGGCGAAATGGCCAAACCCATTGCAGCGATAACACTGCTGCCGTGATCCACTAGGCTCCCCAATCATAGGTCCTTTACCTTTATCCTCCCGACGGATAGGAGGCGTAGGCAACAAAGGACGTGCGGGTGGTGCGGGTGCCGGGGGACGGGCTATGGGTGGGGCCGTAAGATGCTGGGGACGAGGAAGGTCCCTCGGGGGTGGAGGGCGAGGCCTAGGAGCAAAGGGCTCGTGGCGAGCGGGCTCCTGAGGTCGAGCCATGGGGGCCCTCGGATATGTGCCAGATGAGCCACGGGACTCGACACTACGAAGGGGAAAGGAGCCCAACCGATGGGGTGACTCGAACTCGGCCTCGAACTGCTCCAATTCGAGAGCAATCTGATATGCCTGCTCCAAAGTGGTGGCATTGCGGCGAAAGAGTTCATATTGATAATTAGGCCGCAAACCTCTCCGAAAGCGGGATATCGTCATGGTGCTCTCTTCCGTGACCCCGCACCGCAAATAATACTCATCGAACTCGGCGGTGTACTCGGTCACGGATCGGTTCCCTTGGGAGATGCTTTGCCACTTGTCTATAAGACGTTGGCGATATGAGGCAGGAAGGTACTTCTCCCTCAATTTGAGTTTCATATCATCCCAGGTACCGATTTGGGGTTGACGTCGCTGGTTGAGCAGGCTCTCCACATTGATCCAATAAGTTTGGGCCTGCCCTTGCAGCTTCATCTTCGCATATCGGACTCTTCGGTGGTCCGTCATCTCAAACCACTCGAAGTACCGGTCCATACCGGCCTCCCAATCTAGATACACCCTAGGGTCCAAGGACCCGCTAAAAGTGGGAGGGTCCGCACGCACACCCCTAAGAATGCGGTCGTCATCCTCGTCATCACGATTCCGTCGTTGATGACGACGACCGTTACCCCCGTGATCATTGTCGGAGGCATAATCATCCACTATAGGCGCCTGTTGCCTCCCGACATCCTCCACCTGAGCCCTTGGCACAGCGGGTTGCTGCACCGGCTCTTGTTGGCCGTTCGTCGGCGCGGGTTGCGCCGCTACTGGGCCCCTCTCTAGGACGGCAATCCTCCCAACAAGGCCTTGAATGGACTGCTCCGAAACCCCGGCCCGATCCTCGAGGACCTTCATCCTCCCTTCTAGACGCGTCCCTATGCCATCCATACGCGTACTAAGACCATCCATACGCGTGTCTAAACGATCCATGATGGCCCGGAACATCTCGGCCGTGGAAGACTCATCGGAACTACGGGCTCGGGAGTCCGCCATAGGTGGTGGTGGCGAGTATTGGGTGCCTCGACGGGTGGGCATGCAAAGACGTACGGACTAGGTGACAACGACCGACTAATGCAAACACACTAAATGATACACTTAGACCTAATTGCAATTTGAAAACACTCCTTTTTGGTATTTTGAAAGAATGCAATTTAAAACACTTTTTTTTTGTTTTGAAAAGAATGAGACTCGACTACACCCTAGACACGGCCAAGACTCGGTACGCGGCGGAGGTAATCGACCCGAAGGTCACTCGCGCAAGTGTGTGGTCTTCCCGGTAGGCGAAGCCTAACGGTCGGACAACACCTTTGGATATACCGAGTGAAGGTGTGTGTGGGGTAACCTTAGACTATGCAAGACTTATGCAACGACTACCCTAGACTCGACTTGCTCTGATACCAAACTGATGCGGGACGGACACGGGAGACGACACTATACAGTGCCACCCTCGGACTCTAAATGAAGACGCGACCAGCAATACACACCAGGGAGACGCTAAGCCCGACACTACGAGCTCCTAGTGGCAAACGTCGCTAACAGAAGTACAAGCTCACTCGGCGTCCCATGCGAGGGAAAGCGTGGATCGTGCGCGGTTAAGGAACCGGCAGAGTTCAAGGTAGTCAGACTCACTTCCGGACTCGGATCGAGTCGCGGGACGGGTCACTCTCACGCTCACAGCGGTGACATGGACACACGGGCTAGGAACCTACACTCTCGGCAGCGGCCTAAGACCGTATACTAGCTAAGCAATGTAACGCCAAGAAGTTAAGACCTTTACCTCCACGCACCCGGCGTGGCGAAGACACCCCGGCTGACTTACGGACCCCCGGTTAACATAATTCACAGCAGTACAAAAGGATTCGACCCACTCCACGCAGGGAGGTAAAAGGTCACATGTGGGCCCCGGGGATCACGCAAATCAGGTTGACAGGCAGCATCTTGATGTCGACTCGACTGCGCCGAACTCCGCGTTTTCGTGCTTCCCGAACGGCGGGTTCTGCGGGCCCGTGGGGCCCACGGATGGCGCTGTCCTCCGGATCTGCGGAGGTGGGTCCCACTATGATGGAGACCCCTGGTGGCGCGCCTCCACGGACGGCGGTCGGCCGGAGACACCGATTGGTGGCCGGTCGGGTCCGATCTTCAAGTTGTGGAATGGCTGCCCACGGATTTCAGTTCTGTTTTCCCTGCGCGCGCTCCGGCGAAAACAGCCGATGCGGTCGGCCCCGTCGCCGGAATGCGACGAGACTAGCGCCGTTGGAAAGAGGACTCAAAATCCTCCAACCTAGGGCCAGTGGAATCTTCTGAACCTCTGCGGACCTGGACCTTAACTAATTTTCAATTCTCTGTTACACAGTTCTAGAACTCTCAGATCAGCACCTTAGTTCCCTATAAACGGCCGTTGACCGCCTACTTAAAGTGGGATTCAGACATCAAGCTCTTCTTATAAGTGATAGATATTTAAACAAAGAAGCTGGGACAATTTTTGGAATTGGATTCCGAGGTGGTGGTGATTTGATAGGATTTTTAGAGTGTCTGGTGATCAGATCTGGGAACTGGCAGAAAGTACTGTAGCTAGGGAAGAACTCGATTTTTGTAAAATATAATATGGACTCACAAAAATTCAAGAAAATTTGGGGATAGAGGGGATAGTGGACAGAATGCCCAGTAAAATTGGGCGAACTTAAAAAAATCAAAAAGTGGACCTAAGACTTAAAACTCCGGGCGGGTGGAAATGGAAACAGACAGGAGACAGATCTAAGAAACTGAGATTGGACGAAAATAAAAAAATACCAAATGAGATCTTTATGACCAACCAAAATTCTGAGGATGTTCTGGACACCTCTGGGACATTCAGTAAAAGTCCCAGCTCGATCTGAGGCCGTGGCTGAGACTGAAATTTCGTGGAAGTGGCTGTGGTACTGCGCGGACAGAACTCCGGCGGTGGCGATGGCGGCTCGTGGCGGCGGCGGCGGCGACCGGAACTGATAGGGTGGAGTCACACCACCAAGAGGCAGCCTTCACAGCTGCAAGGGGGAGAGGGAGAGAGGAAGGGGGCGGCCTAGGCCTTGCTCCAACATTAAGTTTGATTCAAAATGGCATTAATTGCATAAAATGGGAAATTACAACCTTAAATAGTCTACATCTCACATCCATCCATAGCCATTGGATCTAGGGGATGGGGATGAAGGGCTAGGATGGCATGTGACACACACACAAAATATAATATAATATTAAAGGGGGGGGGGCGGCCCTTGGACCAAGGAGAGGGGGGGTGGTGGAAGGTTGAAAATGGTAGGTGGGAGGTAGGTAGCCTCCTTGGACTTTTTAAGTCCATTGTCCCCCATGTGTTCAAATACAAGTCAACCTTCTAGATGCTCCCATGTGGCATGTTGACTGGCCCCACGTGGGACCCTGGGATGAGGTGGCCCAATGGGGTGGGGCCCGGGGGGCCTGTGGGGCCCACGGGGTCCGAAATGCTCGTAAGCCCCTATTACACTCAAAATGGCCAACCGGACGTAACGAAATAAATGCAAATTAAACACACATAAAGTCTAACTGAATATAATAAATGGGGAAGCTCAAGGCGGAGTCTCCAGGCTGTCTCCGAGCCAGATGGATGCTGTGGTGGCTCGTGTCGTGCTCCGCGTGCGGTACCGGTGGCTCGGCGTGTCGTGCCGATCGACTGCTCGGGTGTCCGCACCAATAAATTACATCATGATTAATTTCATAAACCATGAATCAATGTGTCAGATTTATTGGTTTCTTTTAGTCAAATATTACTACAAGGTGCTTGACTAAATGCCTCTTCTACTGCATGGACTTAAGTACAAACCAGGTTCCAATAACTTAAGTTCTGGAAGCAGCTAAATCAGAAACATGGTCGAATAGGTCAAGACCAATCACTGGTACAGTCATGTGCAAATGATTAATTGGGGCACGTGATCCAAAGGATGCCACGTGGAAAGCTTAACAACCTACTTTGACATGTGGATGCTTTAAGGCGCTCATCTTATGGCGGGAACATTCCCTCCACACGACCATGTGATTCTTTTTGGAGATCGCTGGGATCCTACCACGTGGAGTCATCTGACGGAGGGAGCATCATCGTCTTCAAAAAATTACCTCCGGCGCCCCTGTTCTACACATAAAAGCACCTGCAGAGAAGAACAGGTAGGAAAAAGATAGAGGAGAAGAAGATAACAAGGGAGAAGTAGAAAAGAAGAGTGAGTGGCAGAAAGCTAGCGGAAAATAGAGAAAGCGAAAAAGAAAGAGAGGGAGATAGAATTGAAGAAAGTCAGAAAAAGAGATCAGAAAGAGAAAGCAGACAGAGAAGAATCAGAGAGAGTTTTGAGAGAAGAGAGCCGTGAGATAAGAAGAGAGTTGCAGCAGCAAAGATTGAAGAAGTAGAAGAGAGTGCAGCAAGATCGAAGGAGAAAGAAGATATGTAGCTTCTGAATCAGATCCAAGCTACATTGCTCCAGAGCAAGCTATATTTTCTAAGCCTTAATTCCAGCTTTCTGTTGCTGATTTATTTTAATCTCATTTTTCTATTTTACATTCCATTTCAGAAGCTGTGAATCAGCGTTGGCATAAGCTGTAAGGCCCAGCGGTTTGAAGCTGTGAATCGGCGGAGGCGAAGCTGTATCGGTGGCTAAGCTGTAATGCCCAGTGGAGCAAGCTGTAAGTCAGCGGTTGTAGGCAAGCTGTAAGGCCCAGCAGTTTAAGCTGTGTATCAGCGGAACCCACACCCTAGTTCGAGTGTGGGGTGGATGTAGGTTGATGCGGGACGGACACGCAACCTAGGACTCTAGCTCGGGATCGTCCCTAAGCGAGGGAAGATGTGGGACAGGGCCGGTTGAGAAATCGGCCGTGAGTCTCGGGTATTGGATTTCCGCATTAACTCGGATCGAGTCACGGGACGGTACACTCAATCTCGCTCTCTCGTAGCGGTGATAATATTAGATAACGAGCTAAGTAACCTACACTCGCAGCAGCATTCAAAGCTATATAAGATAAGCAAATGCGATAAAGAGTGGGGAGCGAGTGTACCTCCACGCTCCGGGCGTGGGGAAGACGTTCCCGGCCAGTTACGGTAACTCCCGGTTAACAACAGTAAAAACCTTAATTACAGTAGTACTTATATTGCTCACTCCACGCAGGGAGGTAAAGGACTACAAGTGGGGCCCGGGAGGACCGACCCTGGGTTGACGGGCAGCAATCTGGAGGCAAACTCGGCACGAACTCGGCCTGCTGGTCCGACTCGGCACTATTCTAACTCGGTGCTGCACCAACTCGGTAGCTGACTCGGTGGACAGCAAGCAATGGCTTCCAAAGGAACGCTGCCTTCCTGACGTCTTCTGGAGGCGCCGCTTGGCTGGGATGATGGCGGGATGTCCCTGATCGACTCCCTGAAGGGGCAGCTCCTGATTTTGACTTTGATATTTATTGCTGAATTTTCTCTCAGACTGAGTTGTGCTGGCTGAATTCGGATCTGCTCTGCACACCTTCACGACAAGAATTCCTACGACCAGATCTGATGTCGGATTGATGCATAAGAGGTATCGATGGATAGAGGACTCAGAAATCTGTAACATATATTTGTGGTGGCTCCATCCAAAGAACGGATTAAAAATAAAAATGACTGCAAGCTGCCTTTTTTTTCTGACCCGGGCTGACAGACACACAGGGCAGAGATGAACCTGCCTGAAACAGACCTTTGACCGAGAGCTAAATGATTTTTGTTGACCCAACAAAAATTATGGTGAAAGGGGATATATGTGAGAAACAATAGGGAATTATTGTGGATTTTCTAAAATTTTATAAGTGAGTGAGGAAATTGCAACAAGGAGACTCTGTCCCGTAGATCTGCAAAAAGACAGATTACTGAGAGGATGAACAAAAATACGGGGAAAATATCAAATGGACTCCAAATGACACGAAATTTTAACTGGAGGTTAGGGGAGATGGACAGAACAAACCCTCAAAATTAGGGTTCAATCAGACAACATGAACTAGAGATACAATTTCATAGGAGAGGTTTTGTCCTGATTTGGACAGAACTTCGATGTAGCGGCGGTGGCGGCGCGACGGCGGCATGAACGGCGGCGGCGGAAGCAGAAAGGGAATGTAGAGGGGCTAAAAGAAGGGGATTCACTCCCTGGAAGGCTAGAGGAAGAGGAAGAACAGAAGGAGGAGAGGTAAGTGGCGCACCCTTCTTGGAACACACTTGGGGCAAATGCCAATTTTTCATCTCATTAATTCTAACTAAATGGAAATACAAGCTATTTATAATAAATGTAAAAAGACCATAACTACCCTTAGATGTAGATTTTGGAGGGGGTAAACTAGGGTTAGAACTAATTTGTTCTAATCAATTTTTTACAAAAATTAAAATGGAATAAAAAGAGGGGGGCGCCCCCTTGACTATATGGTAAGGGTAGGTGGCCTACCCTTGACCATTTAACCCACTTGTCTCCCATGTGATAATTGACTTGTCAAAGCTTCTAGATGGCCACCTAGGATGGTTGACCAGCCCCACATGGATGAGGTGGACCAATGGGGAAGGAGGGGGCCCCCTAGCTGGACCTATTACACTTTTACACAAAAATCCACACAATCCTAGGGAATGACACATTGGCTTACAAAGCCTTAAAATTGCACATATACTTTCCCAAGGATATAAAAGTAAACTAAAGGACACAAATGCAAAATAAAAATGTCAATGTTCGACGTCGATTCCCATCAACTCTCCTCGGGTGGGAGGAACTCGACCACGTCGAGTAAGGGGTGCGGCTGCTCGTGACGTCGGCGGATCCGTCATCGTACCTGGAAGCGCGGAGTACGCTCCACTCCAAGTAATCGACACCTGCTCACCCCGTATAGATTCGATATGCACACGCTGCCATGGGAATGAGGCTAGAGGTGGACACTCTGGGGTGAGGTCACTCTCAAATGAGGGAAGGCGGCTCGAAGACTCACTTGGAATCACCGCTTGTCCCTTATGTGACTAGATCCGATATGTGGAGTAGAACCGATCCCAAAGTCCGATAAGTCTCGTACTAAAAAGGGATGAACAACGCGAGCATACAAACCAACTTGACTCAATGCATACATAAACACACGACAGACAAACGAAACAAGGACTCACAAAGACCCTAAACAACCTAATGTTAGTCCGACCTATGCACAGGCGATGGTGGACCAGGACACCCGAATATGTGCCATGCATACACTAGATGTACTCGATGGTTGACAGAATGGAGGACTTCTAGATACCCTAAGATGTACCACTCATGCATTGGCGACCTATGGGATTTGGGTGGGGAAGGGCTAGGAGATCCAAAACTACCTTCGTCATCACCCTTAGACGTAGGTAAGGCACGCCAACTAGACCGTGGGGTAGGGGTGTGATAGTGAACTCCTTGGATGAAGTGGAGTGAATATGATAGCTCGAGAAGTTCACTAGCGAAGGGGTCAAAAGGGTCAAAGAAGTATGACCCCGTAAGATGGGTTCCAACATGACATGGTCCCAAGTTTGAAATTCATATACACCGTCATACATTATGATCGGTGGGACGACGGTCATGTGTAGAAAATAAGATTCCTCCCTCGGGCAAAAGGGTGTGAAATCGGGTTCGACCGACAAGGGGAGGAATAAGAGAACCTCCGTGGTGATACAACCCATGGTGCACACGGAGGTAATGGACCCTAAGGCCGGATGGGTGAAGCTAAGACTAGTGGGTTGGTCGAAGCTTCGGGCCAATGAATGCGTCAACTTCCATTGCGTGTCTAATCCCATAATAAGGTCATCCAATGTATCAACATGGTGACTAGACCGAAATGTAGTGTGGAAGGAGTTGACGGGCACTAATTGTAAGGTGGGGTCCATAGAAGGGTAAGGACGTGGGACCAAGCCATCCTTGAGGTAACTAAGAAGCGGCTCGGCTATGTATAGTGTACCCGTTAGAAATACGGGTGGCTCGGGTTTTGGTGGCTCCAAATAAGATGGTTCCGAATAAAGTTTGAAAGTTGATGGCAATGGAGCACTCACGTATGGTGAAGAAGCACGTGTCCTTTCCAACCAATCCCAAAACATTTTCTCGATTTCCTCAAAGGAGCGAGTTGGAGTGGGGACCTCGGAGTGGACTTGCTCCTTGGCTCTCGGCTCGGGTGTGGACCTAGACTCGACTAGAAGCGGGGATTCCACTTGGTTGGAGGCGGCGGGGTGGGATTGGACAGAGATGCCAAGGGGAGGTTGGTTGGAGGTGACTGGGCGGACCACTTGATTGGGGTTGCTTTGGAGGGCTTGGATGGGGGTGAAGGGGCGGGGTTGGTTGAAGGTGTGGCCCACTTGATTGTGGGTGAGTTGGTGGGGATGGCTAGTGGTATGACCCCCGTAGTTGGAGGTAGGTGGACGGGGAAGGTAGACCCTCCTAAGCGCTCTCTTCATATCCCACCATGACTCGATGGGCCTTAGCCTCCTATCTTCCCGGAAGTACTTGATATCCCTCCATGTTTCGGCGGCTTCATAGAAAAGTCACCTTTTGGCTAAGTCGACTTGCGCGGCACCGGACATAAGGTAACACTCAAAGTAGTCGTCCATAACGGCTTCCCACTCTAAGTAGTCACTCGGGTTTTCGAGCCGTAGAAGTCCCGGGCTTCGGGCCTTTTGGGGTGACTCGGGTGGTCCTTCCATTTTAGATAGTATCGCCACCATGGATAAGATCCGGGTGTTCGGTAATCCATGGGACACGGGGAAGCTAGTGGATGGCCGTGCCGACACTCGGACAAAACACTAGACATGACCCTAAGTAATGCAAAGTTGGAATGTCGACTTGACTACCAACCTAGACACGACCAAGATTCGATACGCGGCGGAGTTAATCGATCCAAAGATCACTCGCGCAAGTGTGCGGCCTTCCCGATGGGCGTAGCCTAACGTTCGGACAACACCTTTTTATATACCGATTAATGGTATGCAAATGCAACCTAGACCGACTTAGACGATGACTAGACGTAAATGACACTTTTTTTGTTTTGCAAATAATGATGATCCTAGACTCGACCTAGACCGTGCAAGACTTATGCAACGACTACCCTAGACTCGACTCGCTCTGATACCAAGTTGATGCGGGACGGACACGCAACCCAGGACTGTAGCTCGCGATCGTCCCTAAGCGAGGGAAGACGTGGGACCGGGTGCGATTGAGAAATCGACCGTGAGTCTTGGGTATCGGATTTCCGCGTTAACTCGGATCGAGTCACGGGACGGTACACTCAATCTTGCTCTCTCGCAGTGGTGATAATAATAGATAACGAGCTAAGTAACCTACACTCGCAGCGGCATTCAAAGCTATACAAGATAAGCAAATGCGATAAAGAGTGGAGAGCGAGTGTACCTCCACGCTCCGGGCGTGGGGAAGACGTTCATGGCTAGTTACAGTAACTCCCGGTTAACAATAGTAAAAACCTTAATTACAGCAGTACTTATATTACCCACTCCACGCAGGGAGGTAAAGGGCTACAAGTGGGGCCCGGGAGGACAGTCCCTGGGTTGACGGGCAGCAATCTGGAGGTGAACTCGGCACGAACTCGGCCTGCTGGCCCGACTCGGCACTATTCTAACTCGGTGCTGCGTCAACTCGGTAGCTGACTTGGTGGACAGCAAGTAATGGCTTCCAAAGGAACGCTGCCTTCCTGACGTCTTCTGGAGGCGCCGCTTGGCTGGGACAATGGCGGGATGTCCCTGATCGACTCCCTGAAGGGGCGGCTCCTGATTTTGACTTTGATATTTATTGCTGAATTTTCTACCAGACTGAGTTGTACTGGCTGAATTCGGATCTACTCTGCACACCTTCACGACAAGAATTTCTACGACCAGATCCGATGTCGGATTGATGCATAAGAGGTATCGATGGATAGAGGACTCAGAAATATGTAACATATATTTTTTGTGGCTCCATCCAAAGAACGGATTATAAATACAAATGACTGCAAACTGCCTTTTTTTTCTGACCTGGACTGACAGACACATAGGGCACCTGCCTGAAACAGACCTTTGACCGAGGGCTAAATGATTCTTGTTGACCCAACGAAAATTATGGAGGAAGGGGGTATATGTGAGGAACAATAGGGAATTTGTGTGGATTTTCTGAAATTTTTTATGTAGGTGAGGAAATTGAAACAAGGAGACTGTCCCGTAGATTTGCAAAAGGGCAGATTATTGAGAGGACAAAAAAAAATACAGGGAAAATATCAAATGGACTCAAAATGACACGAAAATTTAACTGGAGGTTAGGTGAGATGGACAGAACAAACTCTCAAAATTAAGCCTCAATAAGACAACACGAACCAGAGATACAATTTCGGAGGAGAGGTTCTGTCCTGATTTGGACAGAACTTCGATGTAGCGGCGGTGGCGGCGCGACGGCGGCACGAACGGCGGCGGCGGAAGCAGAAAGGGAATGTAGAGGGGCTAAGGAGAAGGGGATTCACTCCCTGGAGGGCTGGAGGAAGATGAAGAATAGTAGGAGGAGAGGTAAGGGGCGCACCCTTCTTGGAACACACTTGGGGCAAATGCCAATTTTTCATCTCATTAATTCTAACTAAATGGAAATACAAGCTATTTATAATAAATGTAAAAAGACCATAACTACCCTTAGATCTAGATTTTGGAGGGGGTAAACTAGGGTAAGAACTAATTTTTTCTAATCAATTTTTTACAAAAATTAAAATGGAATAAAAAGAGGGGGGCGCCCCCTTGACTATATGGTAAGGGTAGGTGGCCTACCCTTGACCATTTAACCCACTTGTCTCCCATGTGATAATTGACTTGTCAAAGCTTCTAGATGGCCACCTAGGATGGTTGACCAGCCCCACATGGATGAGGTGGACCAATGGGGAAGGGGAGGGGGCCCCTAGCTGGACCTACTACACTTTTGCACAAAAACCCACACAATCCTAAGGAATGACACATTGGCTTACAAAGCCTTACAATTGCACATATACGTTCCCAAGGATATAAAATCAAACTAAAGGACACAAATGCAAAATAAAAATGTCAATACTCGGCGTCGATTCCCATCATAGGTCTGGAGGACCGAACCACCTAAAAATCCTCTGTGTAGTGTGGTTTGATTGTTTACTTTGATTTTGCTAGATGCATGCTTATGATCGTGTTTTAATTCCATATTTGTTGATGCCCCTTGATCAGTATGCTACATATATGTGTGTGTACTAACTGCACATTAGATACCAAGCTGTTCTTTAGGCCATCGATCTATTATTTAATGAGTCTTTCAGTTAACTAAGTCAATCAGTTTAATTTCACAACCGTTAACTGGATAGAGCTTATTTGCCTAGTTTTAAGAGAAAATTTTTAAAGAGGGATTTATTCACCCCCCCCTCTGAATCCGTGTGTGCACCATTGCATCTAGTCTTCATAGACTAACAAATAAAAGGTCATGATCTCGAGGTAGAATAGCTTGGAGAGGCTAGAATGGTTTAACACACAAAACCCATGAAAATTAGAACTTTTTCGGGTTGCTGGATGAAGAGACCGTCAGCCCTGGACCGCTACCAGATGGAGGCGGTCGCAAGGGGGCCGCAATCAAGTGGGTTAGACTAGGGTCGGCCGGTCAGAGTAATGAACGCATCCATTATAGCTGACGCGCTTAAATGAAGACGTCTGGGAAACCAGACGCCTCTAAAACTGAACATCTCGGTTTCCAAGGAAACGGTCTTGGCAAGACCGCTACCTGAAGGAGGCGGTCAAGCAAAGGCTGCTATCAGAAACTGGGCAGGAACTTGGCAGAACTCGGGCATGGCCTAGTTCCGCCCTTTCGTCGATTCCAATGGGTTCAGGATTTGATGGTATCACCTGCTTCGCATCCTAGTGAGAATCCCAGGCTCGCAGAGACTTACAAAGACAACGAAACATGAACACCTAGTCCGACGGAAGGAATATCCGACGGAGAGGCATTCTATGTCCAAGAATTTAAGAGGTTAAAATCACGGAAAACAAGAGTAATCGGTAAGTCAATACCACCGGAGTGGCATGACCCTCAAGCAATCCTACTAAACTAGCAAGTAATGAACGATAATCGGTGAATAGGAGTAACGGGTTCATGCATTAATCCATCAATTTAACAGTTTGTTCTACCTTTCCTTTTTCCAAACTTATGTTGACATGAAGATAATTACATTTAAAACAACATTTCATAAACCCAATTAGCCCTGTTCTGTAATGTCATCAGCCTACAGCAGGATGGATTAACAATGAACAATAATGCTTAAATACGCAGAGAATAACTCAAATTTAATACTGGAAAATAGGAAGTAGAAGACGGTCTGCATGGAACCGCCAGATCCATGAAACGGTCTTGGGAGGACCGCAGTCATATCATCATCAGAGCCTTATCCCAATTATTTGGGGTCAGCTACATGAATCCTGTTCTGCCAAGGATTTCTATCAAGTGCTATATTCATATTTAAACCGAAGAAGCTAATATCCTTTCTAATAACATCGCGCCATCTCATTTTAGGCCTTCCCCGAGCTCTTTTACTAGCATCCACTAAGATTCGGTCACATCTTTTAACCGGCGCTGAGTTAGGGCGATGAAGCACATGACCAAATCACCTGAGTCTATTTTATCTCATTTTACGATGAATTGGGGATATCCCTAAGTCCTTACAGATGTGCTCATTCCTAATCTTATCTTTCTTAGTCTTGTCACACATCCATCTCAACATCCTCATCTCTGCTACACACATTTTGTAATGTGTTCCTTTCGTACTACCCAACACTCGGTATCATATAACAAAGCAGGTCTCACAACAGTTCTATAAAACCTCCCTTTGAGTTTCACAGGCATACGACGATCACAGAGGACTCTTGGTGCGCTTCTCCATCTTAACCAGTCTGCCTTAATCCTATGTGTAACGTCGTCATAAATTTTTCCATTCTCTTATATGATAGACCATAAGTATTGAAAGCTACTACTCTTCGAATGTTATGCCCATGAATTAGAACCATGTCTTCCTGTACCACTCTCCCATTACTAAAATTACAATACATAAACTCTGACCTACTCCTACTCATTTTAAAACCTTTAGACTCCAAGGCAAGTCTCCAACGCTCTAACTTAGTATTTAAAGCATCAATACTCTCATCAATTAAGATAATATCATTTGCAAATAACATACACCAAGGGATATCCTCATGCAATTATATTGTTACTTCATCCATAACTAAGGCAAAGAGATACGGATTTAGTGCAGAACCTTGATGCAAACCTATAGAAACTAAAAATTCACCAGTCTCTC
Source organism: Amorphophallus konjac (assembly GCA_022559845.1). Taxonomy (NCBI): domain Eukaryota; kingdom Viridiplantae; phylum Streptophyta; class Magnoliopsida; order Alismatales; family Araceae; genus Amorphophallus; species Amorphophallus konjac. The sequence continues at coordinate 74,839,837 of CM040128.1, read as the reverse complement.
TAGTAATAGTTCAAACACTAGTAATAGCACCGTCGTACATGTCCTTAATAATATCAACATATCCTTGAGAGATTCCTTTCTTTCTTAAAGTCCACCAAATCAATTCTCTCAGTACTAGAGCATATGCCTTCTCTAAATCAAGAAAATTCATATACAAATCTTTTCTCATCTCTCTATACCTCTCCATTAGCTGCCGTAGTAAGAAAATAGCTTTTGTAGTAGATCTATTCGGCATAAAACCAAACTGATATATATATGACCGCAGTCATATATATATATATATATATATATATATATATATATATAAATTTTAGCATGGAGGCGTCTAGCATACACGACGCGCCTAAAAGAAGGAGTCCAGGGAAACAGACGCAGGTAATAATTTGCACATAATAAAATAGAAATAAAATATTTTTACTCCTAAAGAACGCGTCTACAGATGTTGACGCGGTAATAAGAAGGCGTCTACGTGCCTGATGCATTCATAATAACATTTAAAAATTTGAAAAACGGCACCAAGAGGCGGTCTATCGGGCGACCGCAGTCTCAAGTAGCGGCCACTGGCTCGACCGCCACCTAAAATCGAGCCCGCCTTCCGACGAACCCCGACACCCCTTGAGTAAAAGCGCGATTATGATCACTATATAACGTAAAAATTGGGCTATTTGGTATCAAAAGAAAGAGGATTCAAAGACGCATGCAATGATATATGTTAATTAGCATTTGGCCTGAGAGAAACCAACCTTTGATGGATGAGAAGTGAAGGTAGAAACCTCACTGGAACCCTAACCGACCTCGCTCCCCTTGCCGAATACGCCCTCGATCTCACACTCCTCCAGCCGTCGACATAAATAGAGGTTCCTAGAGGCCGTGGCTACCTATTTATAGAGTCTATGGGGGCTTTAGGGCTTCAATTCGATCTAAAGAGTCCAAGGAGAGAAAAATGGCGAAAAACTCGGGGTTGATCAAATCCACCACCGCCACTCTGAATCTAGGCTTCGAGGGTTAGGGTTTTTAGAGGGAAATCGATCACCTAACATGGGACAAGGGTTTGGGTTTGATTATAGCCCATTTGCGCTCGAATTAGGGTTTAATTGGATCAGATTTGGGTTGGGTTGTTCTAGGTCCGAGTTAGTCTTAAACTCCAGTTTTGGGCCTAATCCGAATTTAATTTGGGCTTCTTCCTTTAGACAATTTTGCTGAAAATGTCATTTTCTACGAAATACATATTTTTTCAGATTTTTATTATTATTTTTTGAAATTTTGATCTAAGGGGATAATTAAATATTATTGTTTTATTCATTTAAACCTTTAGTTTAAGTAAATATTATTATTTAATTCATTTAAAATTTCAAATATTATTATTTTATTTATTATTTAAATTCGGGTTGCTATACATTCCCCCACTTTAAGGAATTTGGTCCTCAAAATTCATACGATTCTTTCCGAAACAACAATGGGGTAAAATTACCACTCCAAAATACACCTTCTAATACTCCAAACTAACGGGACCAATTCTAATTCACGCTAAAAAACACCATGTCTAAGCATGCAAATATAAAGTTAAGGCAGGTTTAGAGGTACCTTCTATCGCTTACAGCCTGCCTCACCACTTTGGTTCCTCCGATTGCTCATCACGCGGCACCTACTCCTTCAGCAGGGGACAACGAGCAATTCTATGGTCTCCGCTACCACAACGTATGCACTTACCTTGCTTTCTTCAACAATCCTCCTATCGATGCCAACCTTTGTCACAATGCTCGCACTTCTCTTTAACAGGGACAATTTGCTGGTCTCCCTTCTTACCCTTCTTGTCTTTATGAGCCCCATTGCCTCCATTCGGTCTCTTCTTCCCATTAGTAGGCACACTATCCTCAGAATCATTTGCTCCTCCCTTATTGGCAAGCCTTCTAGAAAATCGCTCTGTCATATCCATAGCGTCTTCTAACACTTGGGCCTTCTTCACTATCTCGACATACACCTGAATTTCTAATGGGGCTAACTGCGGTATATACTCAACTCTCAAACCATTAAGAAACCTCATAGCTTTCATCTTCTCCGTAAAAACTAAATGGGGTGCATAATGAGCTAATCTAGAAAATTGAGCTTTATACTCTGCTACAGACAGGTTCCTCTGCTTTAGAGATGTAAACTCAGCAGCCTTCTTCTCTCGAACTCTCTCCAAAAAATACTTCTCATTGAAAAGCTCCAAGAACTCATTCCATGTAGCTTGAGTATCTAGCAACGTTGCTTCTACAGCTTCCCACAAGGCCCGTGCGTCTCTCTCTAGTTGATACGCAGCTAGCAAGACCTTTTCCTGATCGGTACATTGCATAACCCTAAAAGTCCTCTCTATCTCTCTAACCTAATTCTCTGCCTCATCCGGGTTGGTAGGCCCACTAAATCTAGGGGGATTCATACCCTGAAAACTCCGATGCAAATCTCCTGCTCCCTGTCGAACTCCACCCTGGGCTACCTGCTGCAAGGCCTGCGTTAACCCTTGGACCGTACGCTGCATCTCCCTCCATTGAGCATGCTCTGCAGCCATCTTAGCCTATAACACAAATTTACATAAAGATTAATAGCTTATAATCTTTTAACTTCATTAAGATTATCACAATTTTTACCAATTTGCCCCATGGTTCTACCCAATCTCACCGGGTGCCTATAAGATAACTGACAATCAATATTTAACATATAGACTTAGACTCAAGACCTAGGGTTTAAGAACACCTATGCTCTAATACAACAAACAGTCACGCCCCGAATTGATAGTAGAGGAAGACACGCTCATAACGTGGCAGTGATTCATTCATGATACAGAGCGAACCAAAAGACATAAACACAAGATAAAAGATGCCAAAATAAATATAAGTTTTATTAATATCAATAAGTAAATGTTACAACTCCTGATTCCATGACATTGTCAAAGAGGAAATAACTCGAAATTATAGGACTCGACTCAAGAAAAATAAAAGACACACTCTTTACGACTTTGGCAGCTCTTTCACTCTTGCCCCTCCCCATCTGTAGTAGTTTCTTCATTGTTACGTGAAAAGTGTTGAGAGAAAACTGGGTGAGTAAGAAGCTCAGTAGGAATTACACTCTATCATCAGGCAAGATTTAAGTAATTAGCCATTTAATATTGCATGAAAATAATAATAATGCATGATGGAAAATGATAATCATTATTAAAAGAGTAGCAAGGTCACATGGATGCTCACGTAAATATGGTAGATAGAAGACAAGTACAAGAACATGATGAAGAGAGAATAGCCTGGAATATGCACAAGAGATCATAAGCACTTGTATTCATATCAACAATTTGTCCCTTCTAGACCTCACATTCAAACGTATCGAGTCACGCATATACGGAAGATGCCCAAGATGTAAATTTGTCTAGATCGAATCTTGCATATAGTTGGTGCAAAGTCACACCTGATCATTCATAATATCGGTACATGTCTGGGCTTTGCCTCGCCCCTAGGACTAGATCCGGGCCCTAATAGTTTATGCTTAGCATTGAGTGTCAATTGGACCCAAAGTCCCATATCAATTAATTCCAGACAATTCACTAATGGCATCTGAATTCTAAAAATAGCTCAAGTAATCAACATAACACGAGTAGGTAATGGATTTCTTGAAGAATTCCAACCATCAAGCTTATTTTTCCAAAGGAAAAGTCATTTAGGAAAAATGACTTTGAGAAGGACATTGAATGGATATAATTCCAGAATCGACCCAATAAAAGGTCATAATCTCGAGGTAGAATAGCCTGGAGAGGCTAGAATGGTTTAACACACAAAACCCATGAAAATTAGAACTTTTTCGGGTTGCTAGATGAAGAGACCGTCAGCCCTGGACCGCTACCAGAAGGATGCGGTCGTGAGGGGGCCACAATCAAATGGGTTAGAGTAGGGTCGGCCAGTCAGAGTAATGAACGCGTCCATTATAGCTGACGCACTTAAATGAAGACGTCTGGGAACCCAAACGCCTCTAAAACTGAACATCTCGGTTTCCAAGGAAAATGGTCCAGGCAAGATCGCTACCTGAAGGAGGCGGTCAAGCAAAGGCCGCTATCAGAAACTGGCAGAAACTTGGCAGAACTCGGGCATGGAATAGTTCCGCCCTTCCACCGATTCCAATGGGTTCAGTATTTGATGGTATAACCTACTCGGCGTCCGAGTGGGAATCCCAGCCTCGCGGAGACTTAGAGAGGCCTTGAAGGATGAACACCTTGTTTGACGGAAGGAATATCCGACGGAGAGACATTTTATGTCCAAGAATATAAGGGGTTAAAATCACGAAAAACTAGAGTAATCGGTAAGTCAATACTACCGGGGTGGCATGACTCTCAAGCAATCCTACTAAACTAGCAAGTAATGAGCGATAATCGGTGAATAGGAGTAACGGGTTCATGTATTAATCTATCAATTTAACAGTTTGTTCTACCTTTTCTTTTTCCAAACTTAAGATGACATGAAGATAATTACATTTTAAACCTACATTTCATAAACCTAATTAGCCATGTTCTCTAATGTCATTAGCCTACAACATGATGGATTAACAGTGAACGATAATGCTTAGAGAATTACTCAAATTTACTGCTGGAAAATAGGAAGCAGAAGATGGTCTGCATGGAACTGCCATATCCATGAAACGGTCTTGGGAGGACCGCAGTCATATATATATATATATTGAAAATTTAGCATGGAGGCGTCTGGCAAACACGACGCCCCTAAAAGAAGGAGTCTAGGGAATTAGACATGGGTAATATTTCTCACATAATAAAATGGAAATAAAATATTTTTACTACTAAAGAACGCATCTACAGATGCTGACGCGGTAATAAGAAGGCGTCTACGTGCCTGACGCATTCATAATCACATTTAAAATTTTGAAAAATGGCACCAAGAGGTGGTCTATCGGGCGACCGCAGTCTCAAGTAGCGACCACTGGCTCGACCGCCACCTGAAACCGAGCCCGCCTTCCGGTGAACCCCGACACCCCTTGAGTAAAAGCGCGATTGTGATCGCTATACAATGTGAAAATTGGGCTATTTGGTATCAAAAGAAAGAGGATTCAAAGATGCATGCGATGATATATGTTAATTAGCATTTGGCCTGAGAGAAACCTACCTTTGATGGATGAGAAGTGAAGGTAGAAACCTCATCGGAACCCTAACCGACCTCGCTCCCCTCGCTGAATACGCCCTCGATCTTGCACTCCTCCGGTCGTCGACGCAAATAGAGGTTCCTAGAGGTCATGGCTACGTATTTGTAAAGTCTATGGGGGCTCTAGGGCTTCAATTCGATCTAAAGAGTCCAAGGAGAGAAAAATGGCGAAAAACTCGGGGTTGATCAAATCCGCCGCCACCGCTCCGAATCTAGGCTTCTAGGGTTAGGGTTTTTAGAGGGAAATCGATCACCTAACATGGGCCAAGGGTTTGGGTCCGATTACAGCCCATTTGGCCTCGAATTAGGGTTTAATTGGATCAGATTTGGGCTGGGTTGTTCTAGGTCCGAGTTAGCCTTAAAACTCCGATTTTGGGCCTAATCCGAATTTAATTTGGGCATCTTCCTTTAGACAATTTTGTTGAAAATGTCATTTTCTACAGAATACATATTTTTCCATATTTGCATTGTTATTTTTCAAAATTTTGATCTAAGGGGATAATTAAGTATTTTTGTTTTATTCATTTAAAATTTTGGTTTAAGTAAATATTATTATTCAATTCATTTAAAATTTAAAATATTATTATTTTATTTGTTATTTAAATTCGGGTTACTACAACCCCAATCCTTGAACATGTGGGTTATGGGCCCACATGGTTCCGATGCGCACTCTGTTTACTTATTCGAGCAACCCAATCACACAAACATCACAAAAATTGTTGGCAACTACTATTAACTCATTCCCAGCTCCAATTATCAAAAGCACGATTGTAGAAAATAAAAACACAAACTCTTTCAACAAATAAGGATTCTCTTTTTGGTTTAACATTCATTTAATTTACTAGGCATTTTCAATACAAAACATGCCAGACTTCATACTTATGAACCTCTTGGGCAACGTACCACTATGCCCTTCCATAACAAGGGAAAAGTACAAACGCCTACAAGTGGGTCCACCGCCAACACATAAGTCATTCTCACAAATATCTTGAACATGCGCCACAATGCACATTGTTCAATATAATACTATTTCATTGAGTAAAACATCCCTATTTTCATTCATTTACATGTCTCAGGCTTTATGAGATTTCGATCTTGCCAGCATCAAAAAAACAACCACTGCAACTACTAAAACTGGTGCGACACTGAAGAGCATTCACGAGCGATGTGTCCTACCTTGCCGCATTTAAAGCATACTAACTCAACCAAAGTCACTGTACATGGCTTACCCATATGGAAATCACTGAATCTCGGACACTGCCCTGGTTACTCAATCATGCTATGTCGTACTGGTCGAACTAATAGTTGTTGCATAACCATCGACGGGACTATCTCCTCGTGTCCCTGATACCTCCTAGTTGACTTACTTCTCCCAAAAAACCGATCCATATGTCTAAACCTTGATCCCATTGAGGATTCGCCTTCATGGGATAAGAAAAATGGCATTCCTAGCGGGCTTGGAGACTGTTGAATCACCTTTTATGCTGAGGAATCCTCTGCTAAATAGCATCTTAGTGAGCATATCTCATTATCGATCCTTAGGTCCTCAAAATATCTCCCTCCAGAGCCGCCGCAATCTAGTATGCCACATCCAAATCTGATACACGAGCAATAATCAACGCCTGCCGAAGCTCAGTTTGCAAGCCCCTAAGAAAATGCTGAGTTATCGATGTCTTATTCACCATCACATGCGGGGCATAACGACCTAGCTCCACAAATTGGGCACAATACTGAACCACCACCATATCACCCTGCACCAAACTCATGAACTAAAACATTCTTTCTGTTCGCAAATACGTAGGGTTAAATGCTTGGTCAAACACTTTAAAAAAATCTTGCCACGAGATCTGTCGGAGTGGTCGGGACTGAAAGGTTATTTCTCATTCCGCAGTCCACCACAAGAGGGCCGATCCTTGCAACTGATAACTCACTAACAAGACTCTCTCATCCTCGACACATTCCATTGACCTAAACACTCATTCCATGGCCTCTATCCATGCTCTTGCAGCATCAGGATCCGACTGGCCCATAAACTGAGGTGGTTGAAATTGCAAAAATTCTTGCACAATTTGTCCACGACTACCTTGCCATGATCTACCCTCACCAGCCTCCTAACCTTGGCGCTATTGACTTTGGTATTGCATAAAAAATTGGTTCATACCAGCAAGGAAATCAGCCTGATTTGGTGTACTCGAGGTTGCCACCACAGGGAGAGATAACTGTCTATGCCACCCTTCATGGGCTTCCTCCAACAAGTCAGATAATAATCGCACTCACTTTATCGGTGCCATCTACACATTACTAGCATAAACACAAAGGCATAAACACAAAAATAAGACGGTAAGCAAGACAACATACCCTAAGCCAGTTGCCAACTGTACTGGACTTTATGGACTCTCCCTTTGAGGGGAACATTTATCTCAAATTCTCATGCAGAGCCACAACCTTGCTCTGATACCACCTATAACGACCTGGGGTGCGAGCACCGATAACCCGATAACCCGAACCTCGAACAGCTACCTACAAGCTGTAAAACTCGTAAGGGAAAAAGTTTTGGTGTTGTGGGGGTACACGAAAATTAGAAATAAATGCATAAAGTAATTCACATGATTTAATCAATTCATAATAGAACTAAATAAACATTTTACAAAAAAAATTCACAATAATTTAGAGTCCAAGTCCACTCAGTACAGTTAACAAGAAAGAGTACGTACACTGAAACGAGCCTATGCTGGCCCTGGCAACTGGCAGCTACAACCACCACAGGCGCAACACTTGCCCTCTAGTCCACATGACAGAACACCAGACCTGAAAAGGAAAGGGGTGAGCCTCATCTCATAGGCTCAGTTGGGGTCTTGCAGAGCCCTACCTCATCACAAATATAGCAATGGAAACCACAATTACAATAATCAATATAAAACATAACAAGAACATCCGCTAAGTAAACAACAATCACCACAGTAGTTGACATAGTTGGTAAAACATAGTAAGGGCAACTGTAACACAATCAACAGTGGAATCATAACTTCCATAGCTACTTTGTAAACATCATACATGGTGTTCAAACCCTCGAACTCTCAAACAAACACATCTATGCTAAAGAAAAACCCATGACACCTCAGTCATGTAGATCCATCCGTACGGATGGAAGACTCGAGCTAGGACTACATAGTCACTAGCACAACCTCTTTTCTTAAGAGGACCCTGACCTCGAAGTCAAAAATCTCGGTCTCAACCTAAGAGGGAGCCACGACCTCACTGCCGTGTCAACTCTACCTCACAGTGCCGGGAGGGCCTCGACAACACTGTCGGTAATGTCAACCTCAAACGACAACCGATATCTCTCACGTCTCACGTACATAGCCCACACCTTGACCTTGAGTGGGGATCCCGTACACAGCCACACCCTATCCTCGAGTGGGCAGAGACACTCACACACACCACACCCTTGGACTGCCTAGGGTCTACACCACTGCAACTATCAGCACGGCAGTGTCCCGCTCTCTGAAACGGGATATGTGCCACTGCACCCGTCAGCAACATACCCTTGTCCTAACCAAGGCGCTTATGCTCGAGGCTGTCCTCGCCTCTACTCTGCAAGCGTTGCGCACACAAGGTTGTCCTCTCCTGGTCCGTCAACGGTACACAGGCTACTCTCGCCTGCTCCTATCATAAGCACATATGTACCCATCACACGGGCACGGTCACAAGTGGCTAGGCAACACAAGCCACAAGTCGTATACAGAGTAGTCAACTAAAGACTGCCTGAAACATGCGTGAACTTACAAGTCACCATGTTGGGCGCCGAGAGGCTGATCTAGAAGGGGGGGTCGAATAGATCTGCCCCCTTTTAAACTTCTCAAACGATATAGATATGAAGCTAACACACGGAATATATAGAATTATATGCACTTGGTCCTAGACATCACCTAGTGTTTCAAAGACACGTAGAGAGATATGAAAACACACCACACCAAGAAGACAAGGATTTTTAAGGTGGTTCGGTCCTCAATCCAGAGGCCTATGTCCACCCCTCACTCAACCAAGTGAGACTTCCACTAGTGCCAAGCACTTAACGTTGGGAAACAACCCAACTACACACCACTGATCCACAGCTTAATAAGAGAACAACTTCTCTTTAGACCACTGACACACATCTTGCACTTTTATGATAGTTCTTGGTGAACCAAATAAACAAAAAGAAAGAAAGTGTAAAAAAACACTCTGAAACATAGAACAAGTTTAGAGAAATTCTCTCCCAAAGTAGCAGATGCAATCTGTGTTATCAGTTCATGCCGTTGCACTCCAATTCAGAACTCAGCGTTTGAAAACTTCTCATTCCAACAAGAATTCCCTTGACGTTGCTTGAGTGTAGCTCTGCCTTCTTCTCGTAGACACATGAAAGTCACCCTGGTTCTTCTGGTTGCACGGCCTTTTCTTTCTTCTATCTCTCTTCTCTTTCTTGTTCTTTCTCTATGATTTTGCTCTTCGTTATATAAGCACTCTTTATTCAGAGGGTATTGAGATCCACGAAGATTGCTGTGACAAAGAAGGACTCTTAATAGACAGATTCCTGATCAAACTCTCTCACCTATAAACATAGCAGTTTATCTCTTCAGACACTTATCTGGGTTGATCCCACAACCATCGTAAATCATTAGAACTTGAGATAAAGCTCATTCTTTGATTTTAGATGAGGTTAATCAGTGTCGTTTGATGACTAGGAGAGCTTCAGATCCGTGTTGGTAGAGTTAGGAATCCCATACACTGTTAAATCCTTCAAACGAACTTAAGTTTATTCAAGTTTAATAGCCATGAGCTATTTGTTACTGCTAGAGAGTTATTTGTCATTGCTAACGGCTATTTGTCACTGATAACGAGCTATTTGTCACCCTTGTTGCTTGCTAGCCGTCGCATTTGTTTCACTTCTTTACATATCGTGACTGGTGTCGACTCCATGCACCTGTTGCATCGACTCTTTTTCAATGTATTTGAAGCGTTAACATCAGTTATCCATTTGTCACCCTTATGAAGACATTTGTCAGCTTTAATGCCTATTTGTCACCACTGATGACCTATTTGTCACCACTAAGAGGTGTTAGCCGTCGCGCTTGGCTTTGTCTTGTTTGTCATGTTGGCTGAAGTAAAAACAACTTCAAAACGTGTTCTTCTTGTGTCTGATGCATTGCATTGACCTGGAACAAGACTCTGCTGGGCTTCAGCTATTTTGGGCATTGACTTTGCCTTCTAAGGGCGTTGACTCTCTAGTTTCCATTTGGCTTGACTTCCAAAGAGACTTGAATCAATGTTAATAGCCTTGAACGAGCGTTGCTCTTTCCACTTGACTACGTCGACTCCATCAACACATGGCATCGACCCATCTTCTATGCTTCACACGGTTTCAGCCTTGAAAAAGTTATTTGTTTGCCTTAAGAAGTTATTTGTCTGCGTTAGCTAGCTATTTATCTGCCTTAGCCAGAGCGGGGCAACCTTGATAACTTCAACTCCATTTCCATATGAAGTCTACTCCACAACCTTCATGAACCTGAATCAAAGCTTCTGATAGGCTTAAGTACTCATTTAGCTCTTGAAAGATATAGACTGTTAGATGAATTATACAAATTTAATTCCAACAAAAAGAGACTTAATCATAATGATTTATAGTTAGTCAACATCAAAACTAGGGACACAGCATTGTCCCCCTTTTTGATGGTGGCAACTATGAGTCATTTGCTTTAAAGTAGCATCAAGTCTTTCATCAACCAGAGGTTTTCACAATTACAATTATCTAACAATAAATCTTTATTTTCTTCAAGGCTTAAGCACCAGAACCAAACAAAACCAAATGCTTGCAGATGCAAATGCAGATGCAACTACATAGTGAATAAAAAATAGACACAGATGCACACACCTAACAATAAATCTTTATTTCCTTCAAGGCTTAAGCACCAGAGGCAAACAAAACCAAATGCCTACAGATGCAACTACATAGTGAATAAAAAATTGACACAGATGCACACACATGACTCTGATTTCTCTGATGCACACACATGATGACATGACTCATCTCTCTCTCTCATGATTCTGACATGACACATGACTCTCTCATCTCTCTCTCCCCCTTTGATATCATCAAAAATACTATCCAGGGAGGATTAACCAACACAATAATTCAAGGAGTTTAAAATGAAAAAGGTCACTTTCCATGTAAAGACTTTTACAAAAAGAAAGTTTCCCAGAAGAAATCGGTGGCTCAAGATTTAGCATTGTAATCCAAGAAGTGAGGCAAAGCTGAAAAAGATAGAATGTTGCATATAGAATAAAGTTAAAACAGCTCTTCAAGTGTATATTTAGCCCAATTCCTTCAACTTTACTACACAATTTCTAAAGGCACTTCCAAGAAAAATTTTAACAAGCAGTGAGATTAATCAATTTTTAACATCAGAAAATTTTTCTAGGACACCATTTTTCCGTTCTCTTTTTTTATTATTAAAAAGATGGAACAGTCAGATGTAGTATGCCTTTTGACTCGAAGAGACATATTTCTTCAATACCAGAATCCTCGGTTACTCAACATGACTCATCATCCTCTTTCTACAGAGATAACTACCTACTTCATGACATACATACTCCATCACTTCCTTGGTGAAGGAATGTAGTTTCTCGGCAAGTGCAGTTATTGCTCTGCCCTTATTGATTTTTTTTAATTTGCTAACGGAGTTAGCTAGAATGCTTCATGACATAGTCTTCACCACTTCAAGGCAATGGAGTCTGGTTTCTCAGCAGTCATAGCCATTGCTCTGCAAAGATTTTCATAACACAGGGTGTTTTTATTTCTTTGATTAGATGCAGTAGCATTGTTTAAAGTCACTACTATAATTAAATTTTTTACTCAGAATAGCCTCTTTACTCTCACTTTCAGATTGTTAGAAAGGAGCATAAGCATAACTCATCAAGTTGTTTTAAGGCTGTTCCATAAGCAAAACTCTTCCTTTTCAAGATGCTTAATCCTAGAGTTGAATGATTATATTCCTTAAACCATGAATTTTCATAGGGGACCTTTCAAGAAAACATAAAGCCTTTTAGACAGAAAATGAGTATTTTAACTCCCCTTAAATCAATGCAGATTGGTTAGTCTTAGGAGAGGACAACAATGAAGTTTGGTGTGACTAATGATCACTAAGGGTAGTTCTAACATGAGATAGACACCTTCACAAACTCCCCCTCAGTCTATACATGACTTATTATGAGACACACCATTACAAATGCATTATTTACTAAAACATGGTTCATAGACTTACATGCTGGGATGACTAATGGTACATGGCAGAGTTGTGCACTCACGCATAGTGATTGCTTCTAGATAGATGAAGCCTGCCCTTTCACAAGTCACCATTTTATATACCATTTAGTCAAGTGCAAGGAACACATGAATAGGATGATACTACAAGCAAGCCTTGCAAAGACCAAAGAACTGACAATCACAATAAAAGAAATGTAGATTATTTCACTCAGATTTTTCATGTAGCCTACACAGTCCAAGCTCTCTTCTAAGTGAAGAGAATCTTTCATTACAGAGAGGCTTGGTGAAAATGTCAGCAATCTATTTTTCAGTTTCAATGAAGTGAAATTCAAAGCACTTTTTAATAACTTCATCTCTGCGAAAATGATGCCTAATTTCAATATGATTGGTCCTAGAGTGCTGAATGGGATTTTTGGTCAAACTGATAGCACTAGTGTTATCACACAAAATAGGGACACATCCAAGATCCACATGGTAGTCTTGGAGTTGATGTTTGATCCACAACACCTGAGTGCCACAGCTCCCTGCAGCAACATATTCTGCCTCTGTAGTAGAGAAAGCAACCGAGTGTTGTTTCTTGGATGCCTAAGATATCAAACACCCACCCAAAAAATGGCAATAGCCACTGGTGCTTTTTCTGTCCAGTTTACATCCAGCATAGTCTGCATCAGAATAAGAAACGAGATTGAACTCACAAGATGCAGGGAACCACAGTCCCACATCATGAGTGTCAGCAAGATATCTAAAAATGTGCTTTACTGCACTCATATGTGACTCCCGAGGACTAGCTTGAAATATAGCACATAGGCAAACATTGAATTGTATGTCTGGTCTAGATGCAGTAAGGTAAAGCAGGGATCCGATCATATCTCGAAAGGTCTTTGAATCTACCATTTTACCTTTCTCATCTACATCTAAGCTTGAATTTGTGCTCATCGGAGTTGCTATTAGTTTCACAGTCTCCATCTTGTATTCTTTAACAGCTCCTTAATGTACTTAGTTTGGCTTATAAAGCACCCATCTAGAGTCTGATTACGCCGCAATCCAAGAAAGAACTGTAGTTCACCCATTAGACTCATCTCAAACTCACTTGTCATCAATTCAGCAAATTCCTTACGCATGTCAGATTTTGTGGACCCAAACACTATATCATCAACATAGACTTGTGCAATGAGAATGTCATTTTTCTCCACTTTTGAAAATAAGGTTTGGTCAACCTTACCTCGTGTGAACCCTTTACTTGTGAGGAAGCTGCTTAACCTGTCAGACCACACATGAGGAGCCTACTTTAATCCATAAAGAGCCTTATCTAGTTTAAAAACATGGTCAGGGAGTTCTAAAGATTCAAAACTAGAAGGTTGTTCAACATACACTTCCTCCTTGATTAGTCCATTGAGGAACACACTCTTTACATCCATTTGCTGAAGTTTTATACCATGGGAACATGCAAATGAAAATAGAATCCTAATGGCCTCTAGTCTAGCAACAGGGGCAATAGACTCTTCAAAGTCAATACCAAATTCTTGATTGTACCCCTTGGCTACTAGTCTAGCTTTGTTTCTCACAACTTTACCTTCTTCACTTAGTTTGTTTCTGAAAACCCACCTTGTACTAATGACAGATTGGGTTGTGGGTCTTGGAACTAAATTCCATACCTTGTTCCTTTCAAATTGATTTAACTCTTCATGCATGGCATTTATCCAATTCTCATCTTTTAGAGCTTCATCAATGTTTTTAGGTTCAATCTAAGAAACAAAGGCTAACTGAACTACTTCTTCAGGAATTCTTAATTGAGACCTTATTCTAGGGGGATCATGCGTGCTGCCAATTATGTTATCTAACGGATGATCTTTGAGAACTCTGATGTTTGAAGCATCGTTACCTTCATTTCCAGAGTTGATCCCTTGATTACTTGAATCACCTAGGTCCATGGTTGGCCCTTCTTCCTCATCTTTCTGTTCTTGCTCCTTCTTTGGATCCAAGAATTCCTCATCATCTTGTTTCCTACAAGGCATTGTTTTGTCAGTTTTAGAGTTTGTTTCATCAAAGGTGACATGTGGATACTCTTCCATAGTTTGGTCTTTCATGTTAAAGACTCTATATGCCCTAGAGTAGTCAGAAAAACCAAGAAAGATACCTGTATCACTCTTGGGTTGAAATTTATCCAAGCCCTTTTTGTCATTATTATGAATGAAACATTTTGCTCCAAAGACCTTGAAATGAGCAAGGGATGGTTTCTTACCTTTGTACAGCTCATATGGAGTTTGGTTACTTGAAGGTCTTACCATGGCCCGGTTTATGATGTAACATGCTGTATTGACAGCTTCAACCCAAAATTTTCTGGGCAGAAGGCTTTCAATTAGCTTGGTTCTTGCTATTTCAACAAGTGTCATGTTTCTTCTTTCAACCACTCCATTTTACTCAGAAGTTCTTGGAGCTAAGAACCTATGGTTTATCCTTTGATCGCTGCAAAAATCATCAAAGTCTGAATTTTTAAACTCTCCACCATGATCTGATAAGAAAGTGCAGAGTTGAAATTTACTATCCTGCTTTATTCTTTTGAAGAAAGTTTGAAACTCCATAAATGCATCACTTTTATGAGATAAAAAGAATACCCAAGTGAATCTAGAAAAATCATCCACCAAAATAAAACCATATCTTTTCCCACTTAGACTAGCAGTCCGAGTAGGTCCAAATAGGTCAATATGAACCAATTCTAGTGGTTTGGTTGATTGATTTTCTATTCTGCTCTTAAAAGATTTTCTAGTTTGTTTACCTTGGGAGCATGCAGCATAGATTCTAGTGTTGTGTTTGAATGAAATTTCAGGCAGGCCTCTTACCATGCTGTCCTTAACCAGTTTGTGTATGACATTATAACTAGCATGACCTAGTCTACGATGCCACAATAACACCAGGTCATCCTTTTTTGCAGTAAGGCATAGGTTGTTATGAGCAAAATCATCCAAGTCTACCATGTAGACATTGTTTATTCTCTTACCAGTAAATTTTACTGTTTCAGAATTAGGCTCCATGATTCTGCATGTTTGTAAGTCAAAAATTACCTTATGCCCTTTGTTACACAACTGGCTAATGCTCAAGAGATTGTATTCTAGGCCTTCCATAAGTGGAACTTTCTCAATTGAGTTGGTTGAGTGCTTACGTATTTTACCTGTTCCAAGTATCTTTCCTTTGTTATTTCCTCTAAATGTAACATGTCCAGCTTCTTTTTCAACTAGCAGGTAGAATTTGGCTCTATCCTCAGTCATGTGCCTTGAGCAGCCACTATCTAGATACCACCTGTTGTGTACAGCTGCAAGGCATTCCTGCACAAAACAGATCAAACCAAAAATTTTGGAACCCAGGTGCATTTGGGTCCCATCCTGCCTTTCAATTCAGTTAAACAGAATATTAGTTCTTTGGGTATCCAGATTTGATTTTTGTGTGTGGATTTATTATTTTCTCTAAAGTTGTTTTTCCAATTACCCACTTTGTTGGTTGAAGGATATCTTGTCTTCATGGGATTTGTGGGGGTAGGAGCCCATTGTCTTACTGGCTGTTTTGGTTTCCACTGTGGGGACCAAGGAGGATTCTGATGATTGATCATTCTAGGAAGATGGGGCTGTGCTTTTCTAGCATCAGACTGAAAAGGATAGGTCTGATGAGGTAGCTGTGAGGACCTGCTGAGATAGTTGAGACCACCCCACCATGGTTGTCTGGTCCGTGCAAGATTTCTGGTTGGCCTAGATGTTGACTCACCGTTGAAGTTGTCTCGGCCAGTCCAGGGTCTGTCCTGCTTTGGGCTTCTTGTAGGTGGTCTACGGGTTGACTTATTGGGTGGTTTGTATTGTTTTTGAACAGGAAAGTAGTCAACCTTCTCTTTGCCTTAGGCCCCTTGATTTCCAGGACTTTTAGGATTGCACTCTTGTTGGATGGTGTCAGGTGAATTTTTAGTTGAGTTAGATTGAGAGGTTGAAGTCTTAGAAGATGAGTCAGTGACAAATGTGATTGTTTTTAGGCCAATTTCCTTCTTCTTAGTTGGTTGAAACCCTAGACCTTCTTTGTTGAAATTCATTTTAGTTCCTAGAAGGGCATCTAGGTTATCTCTGCCACTGACAAATTTTTCTAAGGTGGTCTGTTTATCTTCATTTTCTTTCCTCAATTTTTCAAGTTCTTTTTGCAATTCTTCATCTTCTCCTTTTATAGCCTCATACTTTTCACATGCCAATTTACACTCATCTTCATATTCTTGTTTTTAGTTCATCAATTGTGTTTTTCAAAAAAATATTTTCTTCCTTCACATATTTTGAATCTAATCTGTTGTTTTTTAACTCATCCACCAACTTTTTTATGTCAGAAATTTCTGTTTCCAGGGAAGCATTTTTATCTTTCAGAGTGGTGTCATGCACAAAATTGTTTATCTTTTTCTTTAGAGCTTTATTCTCTTTTCTGAAATCATCACATTTATCAAGCAATTCTGAATATGCTTCCTCCCAATCACTCATAGTAAAGTGTTCGAAGGAGAGGTTACCTCATCACCCTCATGGCTTCCTTCTGACATGAGACAGATCTTCCCATCACTTTCTTCAGCAGATGTTGCTTCCTCTTCCTCTTCTTCTTCATCACTCCAAGTGCTAATCATGGCCTTGGGTCTTTTTCCCTTCCAATTGGAGTTTGTTTGCTTAATTGCTTCTAGACATTCAGACTTGACATGTCCAGACTTCCTGCAATTATAACACACAATTTTGTCAGACTTTCTAACATGATTTGATTTAAACTTGGAAGTTCTACTTACCTATGGCCTTCTTTTATTCAGGCCCTTACCTTCTCTTCTTAGGAACTTTCTGAATTTTCTAGTAAGCATGGCAAACTCACCAATCTCTTCTTTAGTGCTAGAGGACTCACTATCATTTGAAGATTCTAGATCACCAGGGCTTGCCTTCAATGCAACTGGTTTCTTCTTCTTGGCTTCTTCTTCCTTCCTTTTGAGATTTAACTCATATGTCATTAGAGACCCTATGAGTTCATCAACTGTCATGGTGGACAGATGGCGCGAGTCTTCAATAACTGTTGCTTTTATATGCCATACTTGTGTCAGAGACCTTAAGATTTCTCTCACCAGTTCCTGTTCAGAATAAGTCTTTCCCATGCTTTTTAAACTGTTGGTCAATTGAGTCAGTCTGGCATACATCTCTGAAATTGATTCAGTAGTTTTCATTTTAAACATTTCATATTCAAAGATTAGCATATTTGCTTTCGTCTCCCTTACCTCAGAGGTACCTTCATAAATTACCTCTAGTCTTTTCCACATCTCCTTAGCAGTAGTGCATGAGGAGACTCTAGAGAATTTCGTCGGATTGAGAGAACATTACATGACGTTCATAGCTCCCCAATTGAGGTTAGACCTTCATATCTGCTCTCTAGTCCATGTGTCCTCATCAGCTGGTAGCTCATATGGTCCACGGCTCACCACCCTCCAGGTCTCATATTCTTGGGCTCTCAGGAAGACCTGCATACGAGTTTTCTAATATGCATAGTTAGTGCCATCAAAGAACGGGGGACGGTTTACTGAATGTCCCTCAGCCATATAACCTTTAGCCTCCATTGCACCTAGTCTCTCCGGGTTGTTTAAACCACACAAAGGAGAACCAAGCTCTGATACCACGTGTTGGGTGCCGAGAGGCTGATCTAGAAGGGGGGGTTGAAAAGATCTGCCCCCTTTTAAACTTCTCAAACGATATAGATATAAAGCTAACACACGGAATAGATAGAATTATATGCACTTGGTCCTAGACAGCACCTAGTGTTTCAAAGACACGCAGAGAGATATGAAAATACACACCACACCAAGAAGATAAGGATTTTTAAGGTGGTTCGGTCTTCAATCCAGAGGCCTACGTCCACCCCTCACTCAACTAAGTGAGGCTTCCACTAGTGCCAAGCACTTAACGTTGGGAAACAACCCAACTACACACCACTGATCCACAGCTTAACAAGAGAATAGCTTCTCTTTAGACCGCTCACATACAGCTTGCACTTCTATGATATTTCTTGGCGAATCAAATAAACGAAAAGAAACAAAGTGTAAGAAAACACTCTGAAACACAGAACAAGTTTAGAGAAATTCTCTCCCAAAGCAGCAGATGCAATTTGTGTTATCAGTTGATGCCGTTGCACTCCAATTCAGAACTCAGCGTTTGAAAACTACTCGTTCCAACAAGAATTCCCTTGACGTTGCTTGAGTGTAGCTCTACCTTCTTCTCGTAGACACATGAAAGTCGCCCAGGTTCTTCTGGTTGCACGGCCTTTTCTTTCTTCTATCTCTCTTCTCTTTCTTGTTCTTTCTCTGTGATTTTGCTCTTCATTATATAAGCACTCTTTCTTCGGAGGATATTGAGATCCACAAAGATTGCTGTGACAAAGAAGGACTCTTAATAGATAGATTCCTGATCAAACTCTCTCACCTGTAAACATAGCAGTTTATCTCTTCAGACACTTATCTGGGTTGATCCCACCACCATCGTAAATCATTAGAACTTGAAATAAACATCATTCTTTGATTTTAGATGAGGTTAATCAGTGTCGTTTGATGACTAGGAGAGCTTCAGATCCGTGTTGGTAGAGTTAGGAATCCCATACACGGTTAAATCATTCAAACGAACTTGAGTTTCTTCAAGTTTCACTGCCACGAGCTATTTGTTACTGCTAGAGAGTTATTTGTCACTACTAATGGCTATTTGTCACTGATAACGAGCTATTTGTCACCCTTGTCACTCGCTAGCCGTCGCATTTGTTTCACTTCTTTACATATCGTGACTGGCGTCGACTCCATGCACCTGTTGTGTCGACTCTCCTTCAATGTATTTGAAGTGTTAACATCAGTTAGCCATTTGTCACCCGTATGAAGACATTTGTCAGCCTTAACGCCTATTTGTCACCACTGATGACCTATTTGTTACCACTACATGGTGTTAGCCGTCGTGCTTGGCTTTGTCTTGTTTGTCATGTTGGATGAAGTAAAAACAACTTCAAAACGTGTTCTTCTTGTGTCTGATGCATTGCATTGATCTGGAACAAGACTCTACTAGGCTTGAGCTATTTTGGGAGTTGACTTTGCCTTCTAAGGGTGTTGACTCTCCATTTTCATTTTGGCTTGCCTTCCAAATAGACTTGAATCAATGTTAATAGCCTTGAATGAGCGTTGCTATTTCCACTTGACTGCATCGACTCCATCAACACATGGCGTCGACTCATCTTCTATGCTTCACACAGTTTCAGCCTTGAAAATGTTATTTGTCTACTTTTCTTAAGCTATTTGTCTGCCTTAGCTAGAGCGGGGCGACCTTGATAACTTCAACTCCATTTCCATATGAAGTCTACTCCACAACCTTCATGAGCCTGAATCAAGGCTTCTGATAGGCTTAAGTACTCATTGAGCTTCTGAAAGACATAGACTGTTAGATGAATTATGCAAATTTAATTACAATAAAAAGAGACTTAATCACAATGATTTATAGTTAGTCAACATCAAAACTAGGGACACAACACACCAGAAACACAAGAGCTCAATTCGAAAGGCAAAACACGAAGCATCCGCCACTAAGACTGTTCTAACATGGTCCACATGACCAATGACATAGAAAATAGTCGGCATATGATCGATCAGAACTACAGAACACACATAGTTCTGGAAAATCCCGAATAATCAACTACCTTAATCCTAGACCAGGTTACATAGCCACACCAGCCCACTAACTTGCACAGAAGTGACCCTCGCACGGTCACACAATGCCACACAAGAATAGCCCTCTGTGGGTAACTCAATATGGAATCACATAGCATCATTCAAACACACAAAACATTAGGCATGCACCCACCATTCAGGGGAATACAACCTTAACCCATAACACGAGCCTTAATAGGGATAATGGCCTCAAGACAAAACACGACTCAATCATTACCAATCTCTGATGACCCACGCTCATACGCGGGGTTTATACGCAAACTCAGTTATATGAATGGCCTACTATGAACCATCATAGGGCTTACATCTCAAGATCACATTTCGGGCAAACACTGCCCATTCAGGGTAGAAACAACCCAATTCTATAACCTTTTGATCTTTCGGGACAAAACCCCAAATTCTAGACACAAACAAACCAATTAGGCCCCTGATCGGTCAGCCTAAATCGAACATCAGTCAACTAATAGCTTGGTTGAACGAAGTTGGATCATAGGCCGCATTGACCTGAACGCGGTGGGTAGGAGGACCGCGATCTTCATAGACGTGGTTGGTCTCTAGACCGTGTCAATGAACCGCCTCTCAAATGAACACAATGTATGTTCACGTCACATTCATTATTCAGAAGCTAAACGTGGTAGGGGGGTCAACCGCATTCTTGTTTCCAATTCTGACCGAACCAATGTAAATTCACATGTTCCATGCCTCATTCTTCTCGTACGAAGGGGAAAATAAGTAAAAACCCTTCCTCGACCTTCAACACGCCAGGAGGACTCAATTAAACCAAAGAAAAACCCCACAAATGGGTGATTCCATCACTTGCCCCACACGCATCTAACCCATTCCATAGCACACATTCAGCCTCATCTCAGCCTCGAATCACAAAACAAATGCAGCAAAATCAAGGGGGCTCACATCCCAACATTCCATCATCTCAAGAACATGCGATTAAAGTAAAGAACACTGCCAAAATTGGTGGAAATTGCCACTCAACCCAAGGCAAGAATTTCAAGCCCAACAATAGAAAAACGCGCTCTATCTCGCCCGTATCGGCACGAATCTGTAGGAAACAACTACACAAGAGCTAAGAATTTATCCCCTACCTCATATGACACTTTACCACATCAAGGAAGCCGAATCCATGCGAAACCACCATGCTCCACCTCAGGAAATGTACACAGCTCCGCCACCACGCTTACTCCCCTGCATGCCAGACGTCGCTCGTGTTGCCTTCCACGCGTCTCCACGCCTTCGTTGGCCACCGGAGTGAAGGAGAGGGAGGAAGAGAAGGAGGGACGCAGGGGAGAGAGGAGAGGTGTAGGAGGAGAAGAGAGGATCATGGGGGAGAAGGAGGAGCACCCTAGATGTTGAGAAAAATAGGTTGGGGTTTCAATTCCCCTCAACCCTGAAAAGACCAAAATTATAGATATGCCCATTCTCTTATCAATTTTCCAATATAACATAATCAATTTCTATTTAATTTCTGAACCAACTGATCCGAATCCCATGAAACTATTCTGAAACCCGTAAATATCGTGTCCAAAAATCAGAGTCATTACATCCCTCCCACCTTAAAGAAATTTCATCCTCGAAATTTCAGACTTACAAGGAAAGCAAACTTAGCTAGACGGTAACACAGCTAGTACACATAGCCTCGTCTATAGATCACAATTGCGGGTCATGGTCGGATCAGTACAATCAATAAAGAAGCCTCATGTATGGACACTTCTCAGACTAAGACTCATAATTTCAGCATCCCACATTACATCTGGCACGACTTGCACAGTCAGAAGATACATTTCATGCCACAAATATTTTTGGGTCAATCTCAATCCCTTCACAAGGAGCATCATTCACCATAAGCTATTTATTTATATCAAATCATCCATCGCCCTGTCTAACAGGCTATAACCAATATAACTTTAGCTTCCTACTGACTAGAGATCTCTTGCCTCCTTACAGGAATCAACAATCACTATGCTCAGCGACTCTATGATCAGTTTTAATCAACAGGGAACTGACATTTCCCAAACTAGCACAGCATTCATCAATATATGTAGTTTGCCAGTCACATAATGCAATCGCTTACCATAAACTTGTTTCACTACCATACTACCACATGCCTTACCTAATCGATTGAGCAACCTTAATTCACACGTACCACTTGTTTCAGACTTTTTCGAACTACCTTTCCAGCATCACTGCCACTCAACCGAGCTCCCTCATACTCTACAGTTTGCAGCCAGGAGAGGAGAGGAGAACAACGGGGAGGTGTTGACATCCAAAAATTGACACAAAAATGTAGCAAGAATACCAGGAGGTCAATGTGTTCCTGAAAATACACTGCTGTGGGCTCGACTGTAAAAACCTGACAGCGAAGAAGCATAAGAAGAGGCCGGAGCGGCCAAAGTTCAACAAGGATGATGACAGGGACATACCTCATATGTGACGCTGCATCATCATAAACTCGCGTCCCGATGGATGAATTAAATCTAAAATTGTAGGAGGCTAGGGCATTCCTAAACACACGCTGCTATGGACTTGACCGTGAGGACTCGACAATGAAAAGCACAAGGACTGACTCGAGACAAGCGAGCTCCAGAAAAGACCAACTATGGTACTCTAACATTAAAGTGGTGCTGATGCATCATGAATTTGTGTCTTGAAGGACAAATCAAACCCAAAACAACAAAAGGCCTGGGGGCTCCTGAAGACGCACTCCCACAAATCCAACCACGAGAGTCCCGGCATCGTGTAAAGTCAAAAAGGAGAGCTAGAGGAAAAATGGATTCACAAATCTTTTAAAAATTTATAACCATTTGAACTGACAGCCCCTTTGCTGAACCTGAAACTGCAAGGCCTCTTCAAGGATAGAACCGATGCAACTTTGAAGCTCATCCGGTAGCACTTCAATGCTTGAACTGGCACCTCTTTTAACACATGTACCGGCAGCCCTTGGAAGCTTGAACCGACAACCCTTGGAAGCTCATTCAATAGCCTTGTGAATTTCATCGGGCAGCCCATTAGAAGCTCACCTGGCGGCCTCTTTGCAGCCCATCCTGTAGCTCCTGGGGCACTCATCCTGCGGCGCATCATGGGAGCCCCACGATGCACTGAAACGGCACCACTTTGACACCTCCATCCGGCAACCCTTGGTGTCATCATTCGATAGCCTCCTCCTCCTGTACCACTATATAAAGGGCTGCAAGGGAGAAGAGATGAGACGAGAGGAGACAGATAGACAATAGAGCGAAGAATAAGAAGAGAGAAAAGCGAGAGAGAGCACCCAGTGAGTAGCAGAAGAGAAACAAAAGAGAGAGGTGAGGAAGGGGGAGAAGGAGCCAATGCTCCATTCTCCCCTCTGTATTTTATATTTATTTTTCTCTCCTATATTTGCCTGTTCTATTTCAATTGATGAATGAAATAAGAAAATCCGGCGGATGGTTCTATGTCTAGGATGACGGTCTCTTTTGAGCTCCCCCTTTGATTATTGCTTCTGTCGTGTTCCTTTGTTTTGTCTCCTTTCCCTTACCGGTGAGTTTTCCGTTATACCGTTTATATCGTGATCACCCTCTAGTGGGAAGGAACATGGCTAGGTGATCTGGGAGGGAGATTCATGTATCTCCGAAGGGGCTTAGGCTCGGGGTTTATCCCACGTCATGGATATGATCCCAATCCTTGGTTGTCGTGGGTTGCT
Source organism: Amorphophallus konjac (assembly GCA_022559845.1). Lineage (NCBI taxonomy): Eukaryota > Viridiplantae > Streptophyta > Magnoliopsida > Alismatales > Araceae > Amorphophallus > Amorphophallus konjac. Next base: position 74,815,925 of record CM040128.1, on the reverse strand, counting down.
CTGTTGAAATCCGTCTTCACGCTGCATCGCATTCGTCGCCGTCTCTGAATCCACTTCGAAGGCCATTCGCGAAGGGGCGTATGAACTCTACATTCTCCCTATCGATTGCTATCGGTGGGGGACTCATATATATATATATAAGCTGTACTTAATACCCACCTATCCCATCTCCTTCATGGCCATTTATGGTGAAACTCCATAATATCCGATACTTTGTTTCTATTTCTTTATTCTCTTTTGTTTATCTTGTCTCCTATATTGTGTGAGACGACAGTGCCCCACCCTTTTGTGCCTCCCCCATGATGAAAGGGGCTGCCCCCATGAGCATTCATTAATGCCAATCCCACTGTAACAAGCGGCCAGGGGCTTGCGGCATACGCTCTCCTTTGTTTACCTACTTTCCTGAGTCCTGGCGCTGGGATCTGGGTGATCCGGCACCCCCCCTCGGGGCTCTCCCCCGAATGATCAGGCAGCATCCCTGATATCCCTCTTATCTCTATCTACCGACAACTCAACTAGCCCTATAACTATATCAAATTCCCCCCTTTAATGAATGAACCGGTGTCACCCCCTTAGTCGTTGCCCATTGAGGTGATACGGCACCCCCTCTCCCAGTTGATAACCCAACATCCTTTGGCATCTCATTTCCCCTATGATTCGACAGCTCCATTTGGCCTTTCAAGCCCTAGTGATACGGCAGGCCTGCCTGCCTCTCCTATCCACCTCCATATGCCAACCATCGAACCGACGCAGCCCCCCTTTGGTGCCAGTGGGTGGTCTGGTGCCCTTCAACCCCCTTATGCATGACGAACTGGCAGACCATTGCATGAACCGGCAACCCCTCTAATACCTCCCCCCCACAACTACATGTTGTTGAAAGAAAAATCGTGCGACACCTTTTAACCGGATGAATTCTCGAGTGTTCCACTGTTTGGACTCGGAGAGCCCGGGCAATCCCGGTGCGTTGGTAGGCTAGCCCTCAAGGATGCGGTGCTGGGTATCATCGCGGATGTTGCCGCCTTGCACGCATTCGACTAATTAAGGGGTCCTCTCGGATTTTTGTGGACAAGGACCCACTTCACCCCCTCCCAACATGTCCGGGACAGGGGGAGATGCTTCCAAAATTTCGTCAGAGGTCCAGACCAATAAACAAAATAAATAATGAAATAGTCACGGTGGTGATAATAAAAAATAATAAAAATAGTAAAAGTAATTAAAAAGGGGGGAAAGGTAATAATAAAAAGGAAGATGACAACAATAGTTAAAAATGAAAAAAATAAAAAAAAGTAGGGCAAGGGGCGCCTGATCCGGCAGCACTGGGGGTCATGATTCGGCACCCATGGGCGCCATGATCTGGCCCCTGGCCATTTTTTTAAAATAATAAAAAAGGTTATATATATATATATATATATATATTCAACGAATAAATCTTAAAGTTTACTTAGGAGAGTGCACACCACTTCAGAGAAGTGATATGGGCCCACTCCACCAAGCAACTAGTAAATTGTAGCTTGTCAAGCTTTAAATGTCCCCTTACAATGAGTGGAAGATCGGTCCTGCTGGTCCAAACATCAAAAGAATGTAAATTACAAGCCCAATTGGCTAGAGCATCCGCCACATGATTACCCTCCCTAAATGTGTGCTTCACCGAGATCTACAAAATATTGGCGAGGTGCAAAATATCGCAAACATTGGGAAGAAGACAACAAGGATAGGATAAGGTCCTCTGAATAATCCCGACGAGCACAGCTAAATCTGATTCAAAATTGGACAGCCCATAAAACTCACACAAACGAATCTCGTCACGGATAGCCAACGCTTCCGCCTCCAAGCTAGAGGATAAGATATAGCGCCGTGCAAAAGCCCAAAGAATATCACCTAAGGAATTGCGCAGAACCCCACCACCACTAGCAATACCAAAACTCCTCTTAAAAGCCCCATCAACATTGAGCTTGAGGAGAGGGGAGGGTGGAAGAGCCCACCTAACAATGATGGGTTTTACAAAAGAATGTGGGGGTGGAGAAACATGACATCTTTGCAGCGCCTGAAAACAACGTCGGGGCAAAGTGGAGGATGAGCATGGGGGAAGCGGAATGAGAGAGATAATGTGAGCGAGCACATCATGACAATTTTCTACGCAGACATGGGTTGGCCCTCATGCATAGCAGTGTTTCTCGAATGCCAAAGCTCCCAAGTAGTTGCTGCCACACTGATAAGGGATATTGCTCCATGAGTAGAGGTGGAACTAAGGTAGCGAAATGCAGCTGAGATATCAAGGTCCACACCCATCGTACTCTAATTGACGCTGCAAAGAAAGTCATCAAAGTGTGCCCAAACATCAGATGATATCACCCCATTGAAGAAGAGATGGCTTGTTGTTTCAGAGTCGCCATTCGGACAGTAATAACATTTAGAGCAAAGAGCAATACCACACTTGCGAATATGATTATCAGTAGGCACTGCACGTTTCTGAATTCTCCATAGCAAGATGACCCATTTCATAGGGATAGGGGCTTTCAATAATTTCCTCCAAAAACTTGGCCAGTGGCAGTCCGAAGACTGAAAAGACAATTGAGCAGATTTTATTAAGAAAAGATCGCTCGCAGCGGGGCAAAAAGGTAAACAATAAGATAACAATGAAAAAATAAAAATAACAATGAAAATAATAATAATAAGGATAATAAATTTATAAATGGAAATAAAATAAATATGAAACAAAAAAAGAGACAAAAGGAAGTCGACTGGCCCATGCACAGGTCAACCTGTACCTGTGCCCAGGTAGCCCCCTTTGCGTTTCAAACAATCGATTTTGACCTAAAACTGCTATGAATACCCCCGTTGACCCGGGTTTGTAGTTTTAGATGTTCACAGATGCTGTTAATAAAAAAATAATAAAAATTAAATTAAAAATTTATATTCTGCATTTCCTTGTTTATATTAACGTGAGTTTCAGGCTATAGGGCCCTTTCTCCTGGTCATCAATTGAGTGTTGTCTCCCCTTCGGGGAGATGTATTAACGTCGTGACATTTATGGCACGGCAAGTTTCAGTCCCAGCTCGGTACCCACTAGCATCTGGTAAGTCAGATGGCACGCATACCTTAGGGACTCCAAACCTTTCAGTCTTTGGAGTCTTAATAAACTGTCCCCTTGTGATTGGCACGCCTGTGCACAAAAAAATAAAATAATTAATTTAATTAATTAATTAATAAAACATATTCCCACAAGTTTGGCATGCCCAGTGGGACTGGTAACCTCCCTTCATCTCCTCGCCAGGACTAAGGGCCCTATAGCTATCCTATAAGATTCTAACTATCGGTTCGATGAATTGTTGGTAATATTTCTGTAATCGTGATGGCTCGAGTTACCTTCAGACTTGCCATCATTCGAGACCATGCCAGGTATGGCTACCTAGCCATGGCGACGAGGTTCAGTAGTTTCCCTCTGGTGGTAGGTTTCCCCAACTTTCTGGGGGTAGTCTTTGTGGACTTGCTAACCACGGAGGCCACTAAGCCTGTGCATATCAACAAGATGACTGGCTCAGGATTTGTTGTTCCCTCTATCGGATTCGCCCAAGCCAGATCTACACCAGAACCTATTGACGATGCAGCGTTCAAGGTGGTCAGCTGCCACGTGCACCATGTCTACCGCAATGCCAGTTCAACTAACAAGAGGCCGACACCTCACAAGAGAAGAATACAATGGAATGTCGTTGCTACCTCCTCCAGAGACCGTCTTTCCACCTCTGGCAAGTCCGTCCTCATCGGGGATGTGAGGATTCATCTCAACACCCGGACAGCCAAGGTTATTTCCGGCCGGGTGATACCAGCGGTCCCAATGCATAATTCTTTCCAGGCATTGAGTGGGATCGAGAAGGAGTACGTTGATATGGCCCACAGGCTGAAAAATAAGTTGGTTCAGAGACCAGTCAAGTTGAAACAAATCTGGCTACTAAAGAGGGTCCAAGCTGCCCCAATAGTTCAATCGATGCCCAGAGTGGTCTACCAGAAAAGGTCAAGACAAGATGTGCGGGCTGAGCTGATAGCCCCGGTTCACCCTCCGCCAACGTTCGCTACACGTGCCCGGCAAGGAAACATTCTCCATTATTCCAAGGATCACAACAAGACATCACACTTAGGGAGCTTGGTTCACAGGCCCCCTATAGAAAGGAGGGCATTGTCACCTGCTTTCTCCTCCTCGCAGACGTAGGAGGAGGTAAATTATATTGTGAGGAATTACCTGCGCGATCTGGGGAGCACCTCTCAAGGTCAGCCGAAGATTGTTATAGGCCATGAATATTGTCTAAGAAGGCCGCGAATTCCATACTCTACCGAGCGTGGAGTCGAGAAATTATCAGAATTGTTGCTATGAATCCCCACCTCGGGAGGAGGTGAAGACAAGAACCTCAGTCTTTAAAAGACTAACTTTCCCTCAAGGGGCATCAAGAAGGATGGTGAAGAAAGGCAGAGGCCTACCAGTCTATGCCAGCAACATGGCGGGAGTGGCTAGCCAATATGGAGCCCTGCCCGTAGAATGTGAATAATTATCCAAGCTTGCCGAGAGACCAGGCCCTCTCACCAGAAGAAAGAAACCTACAAACGTGGTGTTACAGGCCCTCGTTAGTGAAACAAGTCCAAATGTGACTGTGATTGCTAATGTGGTCACAATTGAAGATGACGGCGGAATGTCGCCTATATCATCTGAAGAAGCTGCAATTGAGGAGAGAGGCAGAGTCCGCAGCCCCTCCATGCATGATCCTTCTTTGCTAATGCTGCTGCAAAAGTATCAACAAGAAATTGAAATGTTGAAAAGGTAGCTGAATGAGAGAGCATTCACACCTCAGCATGCAAGCAGGCCGACCGCCTGAGACATCACAGGGCAGTACTGATCTATTCGAAGCCTCATGACAGATAGCACCATCTAAGCTGGCACCCAACTATGCCGGGGGCACTCTTTCTCAACAACCACAATAAGTAGCCCCGATACGACCTCCAGCTCCTCAGTATCAAGGGTCTACTTCTATGCCTTAGGCGACAGTGTTGACAATGCCTCATATGTAGCAAGCTCACTTCTACCCAAGCCTGGTTGACTCAGCGATGATGAACAAGCTGATGGTGAAGCAAATCATAGAAATGAAGCTAGCAGAAAAAGGTGATGGTGACTAATGCAGGATGCGATGCGACTCGACGCCAATTTGGACTCGAACCTGAGACTCTAGGTGAGCTCGTGATGGCAGGAAAACACACGTCGTTAATACGCCCTGCTACCAAATTTAAATACCCGGCCCATAAATTAAATATAATAGTTAAGTGATGAGACCGAGTCGAATCCACAGGGAGAAGTAGATTTGAAAGTTGAAGACCTGGTATTTTTAAGTTTGAAAATCAAGAGAATTGAATTGAAACCGCCTTAGGGAGATTTGGATGCAATTTAGAAGGGGTGGAATGGATAGAAGAACACATAGAAAATTATAATGAAAATAGGCTGAGTTAGAAAGAGAAATAATTTTAAAACCAGACAAAATTAGAAGAAGTGACAGAAGATAAAGTTGAAGATCGGAGGGTTAGGAAAAAGTTTAGTGAAGAGTACAGAGACATAAAATGAGAGGAAGACAGTGAAAAATATGAAACACTGACATCTATCGGCGTGGATGAATAGTAAACTTATAAAAGACATAACCGTGGGAAAATAAAAATAACTTAAAAATGAAGAAGAGTTAGAGGGAGTAGTAGAATAAGAAAATCTAGATTTACAAGAGAGGAACACCTTTTATGAAGAATTCAGAAATAAAAGAAGATTAGAAGGGCATGAAAATGGAGGAACAAAAGAAGATATCAACTCAGATGAACAGTAATGTGCCAGGACAGCAAGTGGAAAAACGTGTAATAACTTGAAAATGGAGAGGAATTAAAGGAAATGGTAGAAAGAGAAAATGTAGAGAACTTAAAAAATGAATAACTTTGAAGAAGACAGTAAATTTAAATGAAGATCATAAAAGCATGTAAATGGCTAAGCAGTGGTTAAAATCTTAAGAACTTACAATAACAACCACTTAAACTTACAAAATCTAAAACTTTTAATAATTTAAATTGATAACAAGAGTGAAAGAAATTGTTACATGAAGGAGCCTCCTGCCCCTCTCTCTCCTTGTTTCTTCAAAAACACCAAAAACTCACAAACTCTCTCACAAGAATAGAAGAACTAAAAATTACATTACAAGAACTTATATCCCCCTCTCCCCACACCCCAGCTCCTTTTATAGCCTTTAAACAAGCCTCTATTTCTCTCTGTTTCCTGTTCTCTCTCTTTCTCTGCTCCACTCTCTGCCTGCTCTTTGTTCTCTATCAAAGCCGCAAAGTATTGGCCGTGTGAATGGCCGCAATGGTGTGAAGTCGCGTGAAGTAGGAGCCGCATGAAGACCTCGTTTTGCTGCCGTTGAAACCCGCCAGAAGACCCGCGTGAGAAGCATTGTGCATGGGCCATACACAGCCCATCCGCAGGTTAAAGCCTTGCAAGCTTTACAATGTGAAGGCTTTGAATTCACGTGGTCCCCATGTGGCTGTTGCATGCATTGAAGCCCAACCGCCCACCTTGCCATGTGAAACCTTGGCCATGTCTTGCATGTGAAGAGGAGCCCACCTGCAGCTGCTTTTAGCCTTGGATGAAGGCTCCACGTGAAGAACCCACCTTGTAGACCATGCCAAAGCCATCCATTGTGCATGTTTATATAGTGAATATATATGAGATGCCAAGGGGAAGAAGGCCACGTGAAGGGCCCATCTGCATGGCTACATGCCACTCTACATATTTATATTAGCTATGTATATAGTATATAGATATGATATGAGTATATCCTATGAGTATATATTATGAATATGAGTATATAAAAATAGAGATATATGTGAATATATATATATATATATGAATGTATATATTATGAATATATATATAATGAATGTATTATATGAATATATATATATATTATAAGTGAATATATATATTAGATGAATCTATTAATATTTTGATTTTGATTTTTATTTATTTTTATTTTTTTCTTTTCATGTTTCATGATATTTGGCCCATTCTTACGTAGATTTGTGAAGTTCTTGTCGAGTGCCTGTAAAATACCATATTTACTGATCAAATTATATTAATTTCATCAAACTAAGCATTTTGATCAAAAATCGATATTAAGTGTGATAAGTGTATAATTACTAACATTAAAGCTCGTAAAAAGTGTGAATATAATAAATTAACTCATACAAATGCACACTTATCACACCCCTCAACTTACTCATTGCTAGTCCTTAGCAATGCAAACAATTTTGAATTTAGGACCAACAAGAGTTTAAAATATCCATGCCTCATTTCCAGATCATCTTTCATAGAGTAAACTAAAGATTAGGAATCTGAAAATATTAACACACACTAGTCTTCCGTAGGAAATTAAGGTACATGATCAAGAATTCTAATCAAAATTCAGTAACACTTGTGTATGTGAAATGTTAAATTCACAACGTAGATAATTACGTCCCCCATTTACTATTCTAAGTAAGTGCCCTTCAACCCTGCACTTCTTAATCAGAGCATTAAGTATAATAGCTTTTTATCTGCCTTATTACTTTGTCCCTTTTGGGATCTCTATTTTTTTTCTCTCTTTTTTTTCTTTCTATACACACATGATGCTGCACTACCCTTCACTGTTTTACGCGAACCTCAACACGTCTTAAGTGAAGTAGGCCCGGTTACACAGATCAATGTTCCCTTTTCCTTTTGACGCAAACCTCAACACGTCTTAGGTGAAGTAGGCCCGGTTACTCAGAATCAGAGCATTTTTCATGGTGTTTTCCTCAAATTTTTTCAATAGATAACATGACAGAAAGCTTATAAAATATCTCTTCTTTAAAAAGTGTAGAATATCAAGTAATATACCCAAAATAGCAGAAGGCTTGTCTTGCTTGTTTCATTAGCGTACAAAGTGTTTTTTATTTTTCTAAAGTGCACATGAACTTTAAAAAGATCCTTATATCAATTTTCCATGGCTAGATTACATAAAGTTTCCATCATCCTTATCCAGTCATTTCTATTCCAGAATTACTATCAATGGAAGTATGAATCATGAAACTCAAATGGGATTTCGGTTGAAATTTTTTTTTTTAGGCGAAATAAGGTTGTATAAGATGATGACATAATTTTCATCCCCCCAACTTAAATGACATTGTCCTCAATGGCATGAACAATATGAAATAATGAACAATGGAAACATGATAGTTTTGGGAAAGAACGGGACAACCTGAGGTGTACTTCGACGGCCTTGCTGGAATGAGAGGCGATACTTGGCTTTGAAAATTAGAGCAACAGAGGAAGCAATCAGCTCTCTCCCCCAACTTATCTTGCAAAATAAAAACACAAACCACAATAAAAACTTGGGTTGCCTCCCAAGAAGCCATTTATTATCACACTTATCACACAGAAATCATTAAAATTTTGGGATGCCTCCCCAAAAGTGCTAAATTTAACGTATTCAGCCAGACGCAATGTAGCTCACTAACCAACGGGTAGCATTCAGAATGAGCCACCAAGTGATCTTATCCTCCGTTAGATTCCAGCTCTTGTGCCATTGGAGGAAAAGATTATATGCGTGTGCATGTGGGCTAGAATCATGCCAAGGTAGGTCTAGGAATTTGGATGGACCCCCTCAGTCAGAGAATGCCAGAGGAATTATCATATCTTCAATCACAAAATATTCCTTTGTACACTGAAGGTATTTATAAGTGTTAAACACATCAATGCGGACCTTAATGTCCCTTAGCTTTTCTCCTTCATCCTCAACTGGAAAATTGTCAAGCACAATGTTGAGGTGAGGAAGAGTAGGAGTGGGAGGAGTTTCGAAGGATTCCATGAAAGGGATAGTGTCGAGAAGACAAGGGGTAGTGAAAGAGACGTGCTCCTCAACACACGGATGATCATGAAGCTCAAGTGGAATCGACCGACCGGCTAGTTGCAGGATGTAGGGGATTTGTATAGAAGTGCCGAGGTCAGGAACAGGTAAAAGATCGAGATCCTCCCCAAAATCAAGAGACACCCAATCAGAGTAAATTTCAAGTGGAGCACTCGATTCTTCAATTACCAAAGAAGAATGGCTTATGACCACACTCAATTCTCTCTTCACACTCACATTTTCTTCGTCATTCACTTGGAAGGAGGACTCATCAATTTCAGGAAGGAAAAGTAATAGAATTTGATCATTGACTGACAAATCGTCTTCCTCTTCTTCTCCCCCCGACTCAAGATCATCATCATTCTCTTCACAAATGGAATGGGTTTTAGGCTTCTCAGGTTGCTCTTCCTTTAAGTCCTCATCATAAAACTCCCCCATTATCCTCTCAATATCAAAAGGGATATGAGTGTTAGACTGGGGAATCATGGATTGATCATATGGACTTTTATTGTCATCAAATGCAGGAAGTTGATCCTCAAGACTTGTAGTGGGGTTGCTAGGCATTGGATCCACTTCCGTTTCTATGATATTTTTAGTAACCCTGCTCAATTGGGCCTCAAAGTTTTACAGTTGTTCCTGGAAGGCTTGTTGTTGAGTTTGGAAGAGCCGTGTCAATTGATCAAACAAATAGGGTTGATCGTAAGAATCATCATTTGGATATTGACCCCAATTTGGAAAATATTGTTCTTGAGGACTTTGGCCTTGATCCTGATAAGACTCCCAAGAAGAATCATGTTGATCTCTCCAATCAGAATTAAAGTTGTTTGGACATGGGTCACAATAAGGTGTGGAGAGTTCTGGAGACATTTGGGTTAGTCTTGCTTGGTCCATCCGAGAGATTTTTGAATGATCTTCCCAGCTAGAGTTATAAGTATCTGAAGGTGATTCATAATCGGGCTGAGAAAACCGTTGATCATATTGGGCTTGCTCCGGGATGAAAGATAGATCATGGCCCCCTAAGTGAGTGGTTTGAGCCTGGTTTTGGGTAAATGAGGGAAACTGGGCCATCATAGGTGACGGGATCTCATTTTGGGCCGACCACGAATATGGACTGTCATAAGAGGTCGAGTCGTTTTGGGTGAGAAATGAGAATTGGTTTGGGCAACCACCGCCATAATGGGCCGGGTTAGCCCACATGTGATCATTGTCATGACAACTAGGTGGTATAAATGGGTCTTGATCCATGGCTAGAAATTGATCAAATTTATGAGCCAATTGGTCAAACTTGTCGAATTTGTGTGCCCAATCCATGGATGAAAATTATGCTCTCACCATTTTTTTTGTATATTTTATGTTTTTCTTTGATTTTTTATACAAACAAATTATCAAATAAAGTCCAACTTAGATCCACTATCAAACTTATCCACCTGCCTGGTAACAGGTGTGGAAGTGGGAGGCTCCCCTTACTTTCACAAGGTCCTAATTAAGTAGCCACTTGCCCGCTTATAGCATTTGTCGTTGACCTCTAGTGTTAGACACCAGTTTCAAAGATGATAGTGAGCCCAAGTTATACCTTTTTGTGTTTTTGTTTTTCTATTTTTTTTAGTTAGTGAACTGAGCTAGTCCACTACAATTTTTTCCCTTTTTTTTATTTGTTTAAGACCATTCTAAAGCATGAAAATGATTTACATATTGAAAGTAAAAATAAAGAAACGAAATCTATGAAAAGAGAGTAAGAGTACTAACCTTAATCGTATTTCCTCGTTCTTTATTTTGTAAATCAAAAATAATGAGAGTAGAAGATAAAGAAGACGTACCTCGGGGAGACACAACATTTATTTTTTGCATTCTCAAAATTTTCTATTTTTTTATGTTTTGCGGATCCTTTTATTTTTCTGCAAAGAAAAGAGCGAGCACTAATATATATACAAAAGAAAATATAAAGCTATCAACTTCAAATTCAAACCTCTCCGGCAACGGCGCCAAAAATGGATGGCGAAAAAACGCACGTCGTTAATACGCCCCGCTACCAAATTTAAATATCCGGCCCATAAATTAAATATAATAGTTAAGTGATGAGACCGAGTCGAATCCACAGGGAGAAGTAGAATTAAAAGTTGAAGACCTGGTATTTTTAAGTTTAAAAATCAAGAGAATTGAATTGAAACCGCCTTAGGGAGATTTTGATGTAATTTAGAAGGGGTGGAATGGATAGAAGAACATATAGAAAATTATAATGAAAATAGGGTGAGTTAGGAAGAGAAATAATTTTAAAACCAGACAAAATTAGAAGAAGTGACAGAACATAAAGTTGAAGATCAGAGGGTTAGAAAAAAGTTTAGTGAAGAGTGCAGAGACATAAAATGAGAGAAAGACAGTGAAAAATATGAAACACTGACATCTATCGACGCGGATGAACTGGAAACTCGCAAAAGATAGAACCGTGGGAAAATAAAAATAACTTAAAAATGAAGAATAATTAGAGGGAGTGGTAGATGAATAAAATCTAGATTTACAAGAGAGGAACAACTTTTATGAAGAACTCAGAAATAAAAGAAGATTGGAAGGGCATGAAAACGGAGGAACAAAAGAAGATATCAACTCAGATGAACAATAATGTGCCAGGATAGTAAGTGAAAAAACGTGTAATAACTTGAAACCAGAGAAGAATTAAAGGAAATGGTAGAAAGCAAAAATGTAGAGAACTTAAATATGAATAACTTTGAAGAAGATAGTAAATAAAAATGAAGATCATAAAAGCATGTAAATGGCTAAGCAATGGTTAAAATCTTAAGAACTTACAATAACAACCACTTAAACTTACAAAATCCAAAACTTTTAATAATTTAAATGGATAACAAGAGTGAAAGAAATTGTTACATGAAGGAGCCTCTTTCCCCTCTCTCTCCTTCTTTCTTCAAAAACACCAAAAACTCACAAACTCTCTCACAAGAATAGAAGAACTAAAAATTGCATTACAAGAGCTTATATCCCCCTCTCCCCACACCCCAACTTTATAGCCTTTAAAAAAGCCTCTGTTTCTCTCTGTTTCCTGTTCTCTCTCTTTCTCTGCTCCACTCTTTGCATGCTCTTTGTTCTCTGTCAAAGCCGCAAAGTATTGGCCGTGTGAATGGCCGCAATGGTGTGAAGCCGCGTGAAGTAGGAGTCGCACGAAGACCTCCTTTTGCTGCAGTTGAAACCCGCCAGAAGACCCGCGTGAGAAGCCTTGTGCATGGGCCATACACAGCCCATCCGCAGGTTGAAGCCTTGCAAGCTTTACAATGTGAAGGCTTTGAATTCACGTGGTCCCCATGTAGCTATTGCATGCATTGAAGCCCAACCGCCCACCTTGCCATGTGAAACCTTGGCCATGTCTTGCATGTGAAGAGGAGCCCACCTGCAGCTGCTTTTAGCCTTGGATGAAGGCTCCACGTGAAGAACCCACCTTGTAGACCATGCCAAAGCCATCCATTGTGCATGTTTATATAGTGAATATATATGAGATGCCAAGGGGAAGAAGGCCACGTGAAGGGCCCATCTACATGGCTACATGCCACTATACATATATATATTAGCTATGTATATAGTATATAGATATGATATGAGTATATCCTATGAGTATATATTATGAATATGAGTATATAAAAATAGAGATATATGTGAATATATATATATATATATATATGAATGTATATATTATGAATATATATATAATGAATGTATTATATGAATATATATATATATTATAAGTGAATATATATATTAGATGAATCTATTAATGTTTTGATTTTGATTTTATTTCTTTTTTTTCTTTTCATGCTTCATGATATTTGACCCATTCTTGCGTAGATTTGTGAAGTTCTTGCCGAGTGCCTGTAAAATACCATATTTACTGATCAATTTATAATAATTTCATCAAACTAAGTATTTTGATCAAAAATCGATATTAAGTGTGATAAGTGTATAATTACTAACATTAAAGTTCATAAAAAGTGTGAATATCATAAATTAACTCATACAAATGCACACTTATCAGCTCGCGACTCGTCTCTAGTGAGGGAAGCGTGCGGATGTGTGGGGTTGGGAAACCGACAATGAGTCAAGGGTGGTCAGCTCACTCTCGTGCTCGGATCGAGGCACGGGACGGGTCTCGCTCTCTCTCGCAGCGGTGATAAAATTATGACGTGCTAATTATCCTATCACTTGCAGCGGCATACGAATATATACGAGGAAAGCAAATGCCAAAGTGGGGAGCGGACACGATACCTCCACGCTCCGGGCGTGGAGAAGACGACCCTGGCCAAGACTCGTACTCCCAGTACAAACACTTCTCAATAATTACAAATATGATGCCCACTCTATGCAGGGAGATAAAGGGCGACAACAACGACCCGAGAATATCAAGCTTGGGTTGACGGGCAGCGTTTTTGGACCGATCCATCGGTGCTATCCGGACGGCGCGTGCAGGCGATCTGGAGGATCACGCTCGGATCTAGCCTCCGATCTGGCTGGGAATGGTCCTATAGCAACCCTGGTAAATTGAAGGACTAGAAAGTCTAAATAAATAAATAATCAAGGCCAGACCCTGTACACAACCCCATGATGTCCTAATGAGCCTTACAAAAAGAACTCATAGACCCTACCCTTGTATTGTAGTGAATTTAAGGATAACATGTCATTTTTAAATGGGTATTTAATGCACATTGTAATTTTATTTGAATTAATAGTCAATAAACCTTGAAGGAAACATCAATTTATATTTTATTAATAATTTAGAAAATTTAATATTTCACATTTATTACATTATATTTTATTTGAAGGAATAGGGGTATATAGATAAGATTTAATACATTAAAGATAGTTAAAAGGAGGTAGAATGGACATATATGCAATTTCGATTAAATAAGGGTGAGAAGAAATTGTTTAAAATAATACACGACCATGTAATGGACGTTGGTTATGAAGTTACGACATAAATATTGACGTTAATTCAAATAAAGTATATAGTTAAGAGAATTGTAGAAATAAGAGGGTTATATATACAATATCGGTCCTTTTGAGGTTGTGGGGAAAGGGAAAGAGATGAATAGTGCCCAACACAAGGGCGCAACATTTGCTTAAAGCGACAAAGCCAAAGTCGCTATTTCCGAAGACTGTGAATAGTGCGTAGAAAGTGTAACTTTTTAAACTAAAAGAATTTTATAAAACTAATTATATGAAAAAATAGAGAAAAATGGAAAGGCCTTACCCATAAAATTTCATGTCGATACCACATCAAATAAAAAAGATAAAAATCTCTAAAGATTGTAACACTTAAAATAAACGTTAATTTTAATAACGTGAACGCCAATTTCTTATAGTTAAAATAAAGAAACCTCCGGTTCGAACCAGGAAGTATTGGTATTTTGGAAAAGATTAAAGTGGGGAAATTCTAATACTATTAGGATTCTTGCTTGAAGTTTTAATCCCACTCAAACTCTAACTCTCGAAACCCTATAAATACCAACCCCTTCAAGCCAACCTATTAGTTTTTCTCTTCTTCCTCAACCCACGACTTGCTGCTGCCTCTTCTCCAACGTTAAAGATTTCTTCTTTGAGCAAACAAAAGGGCTACTGTTACTTATATCCTATTATCATCCCCAAGAAGTGCCTTTTTTCTTCGGATACCTGCTGCTGCTAGTCTTCCTCCCGGTGAACCGAAAGTTGCTGTTGAAGCTACAGTGGGAAGAGACAAATCAACTCCTTCTTCTGTTGCTGCGGTTATCAAAAGAAGATATACTTATATCTTCTTAGTTGCTGCGGTTTGATAATCTGATACAGAGCATTGTCTGCTCTTTTGTTCTTCAATCCCTTTGATCGATTATCAACCAAAATCTTCAACCAAGGTAGGTATTCTCAATTGCTACGCCTAACTCAGTAAAAAAAAATAGGGTTCATGCATGCATATTGATATATTTTAACCCTGTTTTCATGACTTTCTGTTAAATCTCAGAATCTTAGTGAAATAGCGACCCAGTCATGGGTGCTATTTTGAATTTACGATTGTGTATCAGTCGTTATTTTAATGATTAATTATTAAACCCGCATATTCAAACTTTAATAACATGAAATCTAATCAATACATGAGTGCACTGCTAGATTCCTGAAAATTTTCTCTACCCATTCATGTACTTGTCCCTAAAAAATCAATTTATTTGGAAAAACAACATTGTTCATGCAATTTTTACACTGGAATGAATAGCGACCCTCACCCTGTCATTATATGGAATCCAGCGCCCAAGACGTGGGCGCTATTTGTTAAAATATGGCTCGAACTAGGGCGCCAATTTATGAAACATGGCTATGCCATGGGCGCTAATTAAAAGAACCAAATTTTGAGTTGAAGGATGTAAGAATTCCCAGAATTATTTACACTGAAATTTGAAACGGAATTAAGAATTTATGGCTGAGTCATAGGCGCGATTTAAGAAATAGTGGCTGTATCCCAGTCGCTATTTAAGAAATAGAGTCCATGACCCAGGCGCCATTTTCTGTCCTTTGGATTTTTCGTTGTTTCATGTACACCCTTCCAACGGGTTACATATACGGTACTATATTCCAGCCGTGAGTATATTCTCACGTTTCTCGGTGATTTATCGGTTACGCTCTATTCTCTCGGTGACACACAAGCCCTTCGTTGGACATTCCGTTCCTTTAGACTGGTGAGTTAGTCATAGAAACCTCCGTAAGTCTCCTCGAAGCCTTGGATTCCCTCAAGGCCGATTGAGCTAGTTGTACCCTTAAAACCCATGAAACTATTTAATTGCCATGTCACTCTAAAGAAACTTGGTATACTGGCCCTCGTGACATGCTATGTGGATGTCATGAGAATATTCTTGAACTAATGGAATGGGGAAACTATACCATTAATATTCCTTAAGAATTATGTGACATACTTGTGGACACTAATTCTATCTACCTTATCAAGTACGAGAATGAGCGACCATATCTATATGAGCGCTTATTCTTAATGTCATGGCACCCATCTAGGGAGTCGATTCCACCTAGTTTTATTGTTAATCGTGATTATACCGTTATTATCATTGTAGCAACCCTGGTAAATTAAAGGACTAGAAAGTCTAAATAAATTAAAAATATATAAATATATAATAATTAAACGAGGCCTGGACCTTGTACATAACCCTCTTACATCCTGAAAAGTCTTACAAAATGGACTCATAGACCTTACCATTATATTATAATACATTTAAGAATAACATGTTATTTTAAGTAGCCATTTGATGCACAAAATAATTCTAATTGAATTAAGGATCATTATATCTTGAAGAAAATGTCAATTTATATTTTATTACTAATTTAAAAATTTAATATTTCACATTTACTATATTATAACTTTATTAGAAGGGAGAAGGATATATATATATAAGATTTAAATACATTAAAGATATATAAAGGATAAAAGAATGGACATATATACAATTTCGATCTTTTCAAGGGTAATGAGAAATGACCAAAACTTAAATGACGCCTCTTTGTATAGGCGTATATAACGTGAAAAACGACATAATATAAGTCGTTATTTCTAAATTAGTAAAAGTCAAATAAAGTTAATAGTTAAGGATATTATAAAAGAATAGAGGTATATATACGATATCGGTCTTTGGGAGGCTAACTAAAAATGCTAAAACTCAATTGACGCCAACGTCAATGGGCGTCAATTCCATAGAAAATGACTTTGAGCAAGTCGTCATTTCAAACAAAATGAATAGTGCCGATTTTTCGACTAAAGAATTTTAGAAAAAATAATTATATGAAAAAATAGAGAAAAATGAAAAATTAATACTCCTAAAATTTCCCATCTAGATCACATCCAGGAAAAAAGATAAAAATCCAGGAAGCATCCACTACTTAAGTTATACGTGTTTCGAACTGTTAATAAAGGAAATTCTAATACTATTAGGATAGGTACTAGAGAGTTAAGTCCCAATTGAACTCCAACCCTATAGGGTCTCCAAAACCCTATAAATATCAACCCCTTCGAGCCAATCTATTAGCTTGTTCTTCATCAAACATACTGTTGTGTTTCCTCTCCCAACAACCTGCTACTGTTGCAAAGTTCTTCAAAGTGTCGTAGGAGCCTTCTACTTCTTTGGGCCAAAGGGAGCTACGCTACTATCTTCTTCATACGAAAACGTGGGAGAACTATCTTCTTCTTCATCTTCCTTCTGCGAGTAGTCTGCGACAGGAAGGGTGCAAGAAGTCTTCTTCTTCTTGCTGAAGGAAGGCCGTCATCTTCCTTGGGTGTTCTTTTGTGCGTGAAACCATCAGCAGCTAAGATACATACTTATCATTGAGTACTGCTACTGCTGATTTGCCTCCGATTGAAAAAGGGGCTATCATCTTCTTCCTGATATCTAGTGAATCGATTTTGGTTCCTATTCTCCATCCTCTTCACGTTTCTAGCATCTACAACCAACCCAGGTAGGTCTTCTCAAGGGTTATGCCAAATTGAGTTAGTAATAAATCCTCGCATGTATTTAGTTTGGTAACGATCAATAGGGAGGTTTCTGTTTTACTGATTTCTACATTTACAGTAAGAGACGCCCTTGTTTAAGGCGTTATTTGTATTTAATGCCCTTGGAATAGTCATCAAATTGAATTAGTCAACTCATAAATTACATAGGATCATAATTTAATAACTTTGAACCTTGATGTAATAATTAATGCATGATCATATTGATAAATTCTTCCTATTTTTCTTGTTCTGTTCATATCTCTAGAATCCTGTTTGAATATGGCTCAAAATTCCATGTGCCTCTGTTCATATGAAACAACGACGATCTCCATGTCGTCAATTGAATGGACGCCCTCACCCACAGGCGTCAACTTAGTGAGATATCCCATGGATTTTCACATTGTGAAATCTACTTGATTATTGAAATGACGACATATACCATGCCGTCAGTTTTATATAAGACGCCTGTAACTAAGGCGTTATTCACTGAATTAAAGATTTAACCTAAGTCATCATTTATATCATATCTGAAATTTTTGAATGTTTTAAAAATTATTATGGACATAACGACGTCGTGAATAGTCGTCATATTTGGAACTAACGACCTAGCCAAAGGCGTCAATTCCTGAAATGAAGACTTAATTAGAGGCGTCAATTTATTTACTGATTTCACGAATTCCTATAACCCACTGTGAGTGAGTTAATTGCTAAGGCACCATATTCCATTCAGTGAATATAGTCCCACGTTTCACGTGGTTTTTATCGATTACCCACTATTTCTCGGTGATAGATGAACCCTCCGCGGGATATTCCGTTCCTTCAAACCGGTGACTTTATCATAGAGACCTCCGTAAGCCTCCGCTAGCTTTGGATTCCCTCAAAGCAGCCGAGTTGGTTGTACCCTTAAAACCCATGACACTTCTTAATTGCCATGTCACTCTAAAGAAATATGGTGTATCGGCCCTCACGACATGCTGTTTATATGCCATGAGAATATTCTTGAAATAATGGGATGGGTAATCCATACCATTTATATCCTTTAAGAAAAGTGTGCTGTACTTGTGGACACTAATTCTATCCACCTTATCATGTACAAGAATAAGTGACCATGTTCTTGTGGGCGCTTACTCTTATTGTCATGGCACCCAAGTTAGGGAGCCAATTCCACCTAGTTTTATCGTTGATCGTGATTATACCGTTACTATCGTTGTTATACAACATGTTCAAATCCTTGAAATGCTATTCCACAAAGATCTACCTTAAAGTTATACAAGTTTATTCCTTGAAACTCCATATTGGCTATAACTTTAGTGGATGTCGAAAAATACACGATCAATGTCTGTGCATATAGGGCCCGATCTGGTCCTGGGAGGAGCACCCGAAAGTACTAGTGCCCATGGGCGTTGTAATGATCACGGTGTGGCATTGCACCAAAGTGCATGACTAGCTTGATTAGACATTCCACAATCTCATACTCGACTTGACATGACATGACTTGCGTGACCCGGAAAGGGTATTTATATACTTGCTTGAAACGTGATAGCCAATTCCCGACATGACATGATGAATATACTTGCTTGAATATCTTGACATTTATTAATATAAATTCTTGAAAGACATGCTAGTTCACTCAATTATCTCTTGTTATACTCTCTCTCTCTCTTGTCATTTTTCGTAAATATGCATAGCTTTATTGCATTCATGTAACATGTAATTTACTTAAAGCAAGCTAGCTCTTGAGATATAATTCCTACTGAGCGTTCGCTCATCCAGTGTTTTCCCCTATTTTTCAGGTAAGTCCGATGATGAGACTCAATCGGATGGGGAAGGTCAAGAGTGAAAAGATTAGAGCTCTCTGTCTATCCAAGCGTTTACTAATCTTATCTTTCTAATTTCTTGAGTCAATCTTGTACTTTTTCCTTTTATTGACTCTTGGCATTTTCATTTGTAATAGAAGTACTTAGAGGTTGTGATTGAATAAAGGACTGGGTTATCTTTACTTTTGCGCACTCTGTCTTTGTGTTGAATACACTAATGCTCTGATTGACATGATCGATATAAACTTGTCACGCACTCCGGGTTCCTTCCGCGCTCGGGGCGTGACAGTTTTTGTGGTATCAGAGCCTAAGATATTCAATTCCTAGGAAACCCAAGTCCAAGGATAGGTTTAAACCTTTAACCGGTGAGATTGGTTAGAACCAAGGGTTAAGTTAACTTAGAATCAAAACATTTGAACATCATCACATATTAATATAGTTATTGTAATCGTAGGACAATGGCTGCCGAACGTGCCCAGTGGCGCAGCATGCAACGCACTCTGTAGGGCATGACCCAGGAACTTCAACAAGTGGCACAAGGAGGTGCACATCATGGAGCAGGAAATCTTCACCAAAGCTTCAAGAACATGAACCCTCCTATGTTCATGGGATCCACTGATCCGGATGACGCTGAGCAATGGATCCGGGAGACCGAACGTATCTTTCGGGTTATGCAATGCACGGACCAAGAGAAGGTCTTGTTAGCAACGTTTCAATTGGAAAGGGACGCCTGCTGCTGGTGGGAGTCGGTAGAAGCCACATTAGATCAAGGACAAGTGAGTTGGGGGGAGTTTGTTGAACATTTCAACAATAAATATTTTTCGGACCGAGTCCAGGAGAAGAAGGCCGCCAAGTTCGCCGCACTTAAGCAACGATCATTATCGGTGGCCGAGTATGAGGCACAATTCTCGAGGTTATCCAGGTACGCTAAGCATTTACTCAGTACCGAGAAAATGAAAGCTAGAATGTTTCTAAATGGGCTTAGGCCCCAGTTTATCACACAACTGGCCCCGATGGACATACAAGTCTATTCGGAGATAGTACGACGAGCCCAGCTACTGGAGGATGCCACAGAACTATCTGATAGGATCCGTGGAAGAGACAAGATGGAGAATGTTACTAGCTCCGGCACTTTCAAACCCAATTTCAACAAGAAAAGGCCAAGTAATGGAGGAGAGTCTTCTCAGGAGAAGAAAGTCAAAAAGATTAACAAGCCATTCTCCATCACCACCACACCTTCTAAAGTGGTGTGTAAACACTGTGACAAGGCCGGACATAAGGCCGAAGAATGTTGGAGGAAACATGGAGCGTGTCTCCGTTGTGGGAGCCGTGATCATCAGATTCCCGACTGTCCCCTACTCAATGATCAAGCCGGTGATGGGAAGCGCCCGGTGACAAAGAATGCACGTCTCCAAGCTATTAAGGAGACAGAACAAGATGAAGGCGGACTAGTGGAAGGTACATTGAAAGTTTGTTCCAAGTCTGCATATGTCTTATTTGATACTGGTGCCTTGCATTCTTTTATTTCTAAGAAGTTTGCTAATCCATTACCCATGGAACCGGAATGGATCAAAAGTAGTTCTTTCAACTCCTCTCGGAAGTGAAGTTGACCTTACTCACCATTATCAAAACTGTGAAGTCTTGGTAAAAGGAAGAAATCTTCCTATCGACCTCATATGTTTAGACCTAAAGGAATATGATGTCATATTGGGAGCAGATTGGTTATCTAAGTATCAGGCAACTGTGGATTGCCGTAACAGCAAAGTTACTTTCTAAGACTTTCCGGAACTGGTCTATACTAGCCCTAAGAGTCGGAGCAAGTCACCTCTTATTTCAGATCTCCGAGCTAGCAGACTAATAAGGAAAGGATGTGAATATTTCCTTGCGTTGGTCACCATTAAGGAGACTAAGGAGACTAAGTTGGAAGACATCCCAGTTGTGCAAGAATTTCGGACGTATTTCCGGAAGACTTGCCTGGAATACCTCCACAACGAGAAGTGGCCTTCACCATCGATTTGGTCCCTGGTGCTGGTCCAGTTTCTAAGGCACCTTATAGAATGTCCCCTGTCGAACTCAAGGAGCTGAAGGAGAAATTGATGGAGCTTCTTAAGAAAGAATTTATTAGGCCAAGCACTTCCCCGTGGGGAGCACCGGTGCTGTTTGTAAAGAAGAAAGATGGATCCATGAGATTATGCATCGACTATCGACAGTTGAATCATCTCACTATCAAGAACAAGTATCCACTGCTGAGAATCGATGGATTATTTGATCAAATATCTGGATCCAAGTATTTCTCCAAGATTGATCTACGATCGGGATATCACCAATTAAGGATTAAAGATGAGGACATTTATAAGACTGCGTTCAGAAGCAGGTATGGGCACTATGAATTTGTTGTTATGCCTTTTGGACTAACAAATGCCCCTGCTGCCTTTATGCAGTTGATGAATAGTATATTCAGGCCTCATCTAGATCAATTCATAGTGGTTTTCATTGATGATATACTGATCTATTCAAAGACCAAGGAAGAACACGAGGAGCATTTGAGGATTGCATTACGGATATTGAGGATGAATCAGTTATATGCAAAGGTCAGTAAATGTGAATTCTGGTTAGAAGAAGTATCTTTCTTGGGGCATGTTATATCAAAAGACGGTTTATCCGTAGATCCATTGAAGGTTGAAGCTGTAAAAGATTGGGAAAGACCGACCAATGCTAGCGAGATCCGTAGTTTCTTGGGTCTTGCGGGCTACTACCGGTGATTCATCAAGGATTTCTCCAAGATCGCCGTACCACTCACTAGGCTAACTTGCAAGGAGATCCGTTACGAATGGAGTGAGGAATGTGAAAGAAGCTTCCAAGCTCTCAAGGATCACCTAACTACAGCCCCGGTCTTAGCTCTACCAGTCGAAGGAGAGAAGTTCAAGGTATACACTGATGCATCTGGCATTGGCCTCGGATGTATTTTAATGCAACAAGGGAAAGTTATAGCCTACTCTTCTCGCCAATTGAAGAAGCACGAGGAGAACTACCCAGTCCATGACTTAGAATTGGCTGCGGTAGTGTTTTCACTGAAGATATGGAGACATTATCTATACGGAGTGCAGTTTATTGTATACTCTGACCATAAAAGTCTTAAGTATCTCTTCTCTCAGAAGGAATTGAATATGAGGCAAAGACGTTGGCTAGAATATCTCAAGGACTTCGACTTCACTATACAATATCATCATGGAAAGGGTAATCCTGTAGCCGATGCCCTCAGTCGAAAGTCGAGAGCACTATTAGCCAATTGTATGATTCAGGAGTGGAAGTTGCTAGAACAATTCTCTAAACTTGATATAAGCCTGGACAAGGAGAACAAGTGTGTTACACTATCCCATATAAGCATACTGCCAGATCTACTCTCAGAAATACAAGGACTGCAAGAAAAGGATCCATTATTAGTGGAAATCAAGGAAAAAATTGAAGAACAATCGGAGTTCAAATTAGCATCAGATGGAAGATTGATGTTCAGGAATAGAACATGTATACCAGATTGTCCAGAGCTAAAGAAGAAAATCTTAGATGAAGCTCATAGATCAAGGTACATGATTCATCCAGGGTCTACCAAAATGTACCAAGATTTAAAAAGGACTTTCTGGTGGCCTAATATGAAAAGAGAAGTAGCGGAATTTGTGTCTCGATGTCTCACATGCCAACAAGTCAAGGCCGAACACCAAAAGCCTGCCGGTAAGCTACATCCTCTAGATATTCCCAAATGAAAGTGGGTGGATATCGGTATGGACTTCATTATGGGTCTGTCTAAATCAAAAGGGGGATATGATGGAATATGGGTCATCATCGATCATTTGACTAAGTCGGCACATTTCTTGCCAATCACGAGTCGATGGTCGGTTGATGTTCTTGCTGCTTTATACATCAAGGAGATAGTCAGATTACATGGAATTCATGTCTCAATCGTGTCTGACCGAGACCCACGGTTTACTTCTCATTTTTAGAAGGGTCTACAACATTCGTTGGGGACTAGGCTCAATTTTTGTACTGCTTTTCATCCTCAGATGGATGGTCAGACCGAAAGAACAAATCAGGTGGTAGAAGATATGCTCAGGGCTTGCATCATCGATTTTGGTGGAAGCTGGCATGATCACTTGCCTTTGGTTGAATTTGCATACAATAACAGCTACCAGGCAAGTATACAAATGGCACCTTTCGAAGCTTTATACGGAAGGAGTTGCCGATCACCTTTGTGCTGCGACGAAGTTGGCGAGTAAAATCTATTAGGTTCAGACATGGTAAGGGATACCACTGAAAAGATTCAGTTGATTAAAGAAAGACTACAAGTAACTCAGTCTAGACAAAAGGCTTATGCTGACACAAGAAGAAGAGATCTCGAATTCCAAGTCGGGGATCATGTATTTCTCAAGATATCACCTGGACGTGGAATAAGGAGATTTGGTATTAAGGGCAAACTTACACTAAGGTTTATCGGACCTTTTGAGATACTAGAAAGGGTTGGCGAGGTTGCTTACCGTGTCGCTTTACCTCCTCAATTGTCCGAAGTTCATAATGTATTCCACGTATCCATGTTGAAGAAGTATGTGCTCGATCCGGCACATATCATCGATCATGGAGACCTGGTGATTCAAAGGGATCGCACCTATGAACAAAAGCCTATGAAGATCCTCGATTGCGAAGTACGAACATTAAGGAGCAAAGTTATTCCCATGGTCAATGTACAATGGAGTAAAAGCTCAGAACACGAAGCCACATGGGTGACCGAGGAGTCTATGAGGAAACGATTCCCAGAATTATTCTAAAAAGGTATGTACTCTACACTCTCCACGTCTATACACGATTGAATTTGGGGACCAAATTCTTTTAAGTGGAGGAGGGTGTAGCAACCCTGGTAAATTAAAGGACTAGAAAGTCCAAATAAATTAAAAAAATATAAATATATAATAATTAAACGAGGCCTGGACCTTTTACATAACCCTCTTACATCCTGAAAAGTCTTACGAAATGGACTCATAGACCTTACCATTATATTATAATACATTTAAGAATAACATGTTATTTTAAGTAGCCATTTGATGCACAAAATAATTTTAATTGAATTAAGAATCATTAAATCTCTAAGAAAATGTCAATTTATATTTTATTACTAATTTAGAAAATTTAATATTCCACATTTACTATATTATAACTTTATTAGAAGGGAGAAGGATATATATATAAGATTTAAATACATTAAAGATATATAAAGGATAAAAGAATGGACATATATACAATTTTGGACTTTTCAAGGGCAATGAGAAATGACCAAAACTTAAATGACGCCTCTTTGTATAGGCGTATATAACGTGAAAAATGACTTAATATAAGTCATTATTTCTAAATTAGTAAAAGTCAAATAAAGTATATAGTTAAGGATATTATAAAAGAATAGGCGTATATATACGATATCGATCTTTTGGAGGCTAACTAAAAATGCTAAAACTCAATTGACGCCAACGTCAATGGGCGTCAATTCCATAGAAAATGACTTTGAACAAGTCGTCATTTCAAACAAAATGAATAGTGCCAATTTTTTGACTAAAGAATTTTGAAAAAATAATTATATAGAAAAATAGAGAAAAATGGAAAATTAATACTCCTAAAATTTCCCATGTAGATCACATCCAGAAAAAAAGATAAAAATCCCAGAAGCATCCACTACTTAAGTTATACGTGTTTCGAACTGTTAATAAAGGAAATTCTAATACTATTAGGATAGGTACTAGAGAGTTAAGTCTCAATTGAACTCCAACCGTATAGGGTCTCCAAAACCCTATAAATATCAACCCCTTCGAGCCAATCTATTAGCTTTTTCTTCATCAAACATACTGTTGTGTTTCCTCTCCCAACAACCTGCTGTTGTTGCAAAGTTCTTCAAAGTGTCGTAGGAGCCTTCTGCTCCTTTGGGCCAAAGGGGGCTGCGCTACTATCTTCTTCATACGAAAACGTGGGAGAACTATCTTCTTCTTCCTCTTCCTTCTGCGAGTAGTCTGCGATAGGAAGGGTGCAAGAAGTCTTCTTCTTCATGCTGAAGGAAGGCCGTCATCTTCTTTAGGTGTTCTTTTGTGCGTGAAACCATCAGCGGCTAAGCTACATACTTATCATTGAGTACTGCTACTGCTGATTTGCCTCCAATTGAAAAAGGGGCTATCATCTTCTTCCAGATATCTAGTGAATCGGTTTTGGTTCCTATTCTTCATCATCTTCACGTTTCTAGCATCTACAACCAACCCAGGTAGGTCTTCTCAAGGGTTATGCCAAATTGAGTTAGTAATAAATCCTCGCATGCATTTAGTTTGGTAACGATCAATAGGGAGGTTTCTGTTTTACTGATTTCTAGATTTACAGTAAGAGACGCCCTTGTTTAAGGCGTTATTTGGATTTAATGCCCTTGGAATAGTCATCAAATTGAATTAGTCAACTCATAAATTACATAGGATCAAAATTTAATAACTTTGAACCTTGATGTAATAATTAATGCATGATCATATTGATAAATTCTTCCTATTTTTCTCGTTCATTTCATATCTCTAGAATCCTGTTTGAATATGGCTCAAAATTCCATGTGCCTATGTTCATATGAAACAACGACCATGTCCATGTTGTCAATTGAATGGACGCCCTCACCCACATGCGTCAACTTAGTGAGATATCCCATGGATTTTCACATTGTGAAATTTACTTGATTATTGAAATGACGACATATACCATGTCGTCAGTTTTATATAAGACGCCTGTAACTAAGGCGTTATTCACTGAATTAAAGATTTAACCTAAGTCGTCATTTATATCATATCTGAAATTTTTGAATGTTTTAAAAATTATTATGGACATAACGACGGCGTGAATAGTCGTCATATTTGGAACTAACAACCTAGCCAAAGGCGTCAATTCCTGAAATGAAGACTTAATTAAAGGCATCAATTTATTTATTGATTTCACGGATTCCTATAACCCACTATGTGTGAGTTAATTGATAAGGCACTATATTCCATTCCGTGAATATAGTCCCACGTTTCACATGGTTTTTATCGATTACCCACTATTTCTCGGTGATAGATGAACCCTCTGCGGGACATTCCGTTCCTTCGGACCGGTGACTTTATCATAGAGACCTCCGTAAGCCTCCACTAGCTTTGGATTCCCTCAAAGCAGCCGAGCTGGTTGTACCCTTAAAACCCATGACACTTCTTAATTGCCATGTCACTCTAAAGAAACATGGTGTACCGGCCCTCACGACATGCTGGTTGTATGCCATGAGAATATTCTTGAAATAATGGGATGGTAATCCATACCATTTATATCCTTTAAGAAAAGTGTGCCGTACTTGTGGACACTAATTCTATCCACCTTATCATGTACAAGAATAAGCGACCATGTTCATGTGGGCGCTTACTCTTATTGTCATGGCACCCAAGTTAGGGAGCCAATTCCACCTAGTTTTATCGTTGATCGTGATTATACCATTACTATCGTCATTATACAACATGTTCAAATCCTTGAAATGCTATTCCACAAAGATCTACCTTAAAGTTATACAAGTTTATTCCTTGAAACTCCATATTGGCTATAACTTTAGTGGATGTTGAAAAATACACGATCAATGTCTGTGCATATAGGGCCCGATCTGGTCCTGGGAGGAGCACCCGAAAGTACTAGTGCCCATGGGAGTTGTAATGATCACGGTGTGACATTGCACCGAAGTGCATGACTAGCTTGATTAGACATTCCACAACCTCATACTCGACTTGACATGACATGACTTGCGTGACCCGAAAAGGGTATTTATATACTTGCTTGAAACGTGATAGCCAATTCCCGACATGACATGATGAATATATTTGCTTGAATATCTTGACATTTATTGATATAAGTTCTTGAAAGACATGCTAGTTCACTCAATTATCTCTTGTTATACTCTCTCTCTCTTGTCGTTTTACGCAAACATGCATAGCTTTATTGCATTCATGTAACATGTAATTTACTTAAAGCAAGCTAGCTCTTGAGATATAATTCCTACTGAGCGTTCGCTCATCCAGTGTTTTCCCCTATTTTTCAGGTAAGTCCGATGATGAGACTCAATCGGATGGGGAAGGTTAAGAGTGAAGATATTAGAGCTCTCCGTCTATCCAAGCGTTTACTAATCTTATCTTTCTAATTTCTTGAGTCAATCATTGTACTTTTTCCTTTTATTGAGTCTTGGCATTTTCATTTGTAGTAGAAGTACTTTGAGGTTGTGATTGAATAAAGGATTGGGTTATCTTTACTTTTGTGCACTCTGTCTTTGTGTTGAATACACTAACGCTCTGATTGACATGATCGATATAAACTTGTCACGCACTCCGGGTTCTTTCCGCGCTTGGGGCGTGACAATCATCCTTACACATCATGATCAATCCTTGAAATGCTATTCCCTATGATCTACCTTAAAGTTCCTACAAGCTTATTCCTTTGGAACTCTATATTGGCTATAACTATAGTGGATGTCGAAAAATACATGATCAATGCCTACGCATATAGGGCCCGATCTGATCTTGGGAGGAGCACCCGAAAGTAATAGTGCCCATGGGAGTTGTAATGATCACGGTGTGGTATTGCACCGAAGTATTTGTCGTTCTAGATGACATTCCATAATCTCGTACTTGACTCAACTTGACATGACATGACTTGCGTGACCCGAAAAGGGTCTTTATTATATACTTGCTTGAAACTTGATAGCCAATTCTCGACATGACATGATGGATATACTTGCTTGAATATCTTGATATTTATTGACATGAGTTCTTGAAAGACATGCTAGTTCATTCAACTATCTCTTGATATACACTCTCTATTTTCGTTTTACGCGAACATGCATGGCTATATTGCATTCATGTAATATGCAATTTACTTAAAGCAAGATAGCACTTGAGATATAATTTCTACTGAGCGTTCACTCATCCAGTGTTCTCTCCTATTTTTCAGGTAAGTCCGATGACAAGACTCAGTCGGATGGGGAAGGTCAAGAGTGAAGAGATTAGAGCTACTCCATCTATCAATGCGTCAATTAGTTTTGTCCTTCTATATTCTTGAGTCAATCGTTGTACTTTTCCCTTTATTGAGTCTTAGGACTTTCATTAAGTGAATTGTAATAGAAGTACTTTGAGGTTGTGATTGAATAAAGGATTGGGTTATCTTTACTTTTGTGCACTCTGTCTTTGTGTCGAATACACTAACGCTCTGATTGACATGATCGATATAAACTTGTTACGAACTCCGGGATCCTTCCGCGCTCGGGACGTGACAATTTTTTTGGTATCAGAGCCTAGGATATTCAATTCCTAGGAAACCCATGTCCAAGGATAGGTTTAAACCTTTAACCAGTAAGATTGGGTAGAACCAAGGGTGAGTTAACTTAGAAACTAATAAACTTTTGAACATAATCACATATTAATATAGTTATTGTAATTGTAGGATCATGGCCGCAGAACGTGCTCAGTGGCGCGATATGCAAAGGACCATTCAGGGTCTTACACAAGCACTCCAACAGGTAGCACAAGGAGGTGCACATAGTGGAGCCAGAAATCTCCATCAAAGTTTCAGAAATATGAACCCTCCTCAGTTCATGGGATCTACCGATCCGGATGACGCCAAGCATTAGATAAGGGAAACCGAACGTATCTTTCGGGTTATGCAATGCACGGACCAAGAGAAAGTCTTGTTAGTCACATTCCAGCTAGAAAGAGACGCTCGATGCTGGTGGGAGTCGGTAGAAGCCACCTTAGAGCAAGATCAAGTTACATGGAGGAGTTTGTTGAACATTTTAACAATAAGTACTTCTCAGATCGAGTCCAAGAGAAGAAGGCCGCCGAATTCGCCACACTTAAGCAACGATCATTATCGGTGGCCGAGCACAAGGCTCAATTCTCGAGACTATCTCGGTATGCTAAACATTTAGTAAGTACCGAGAAGATGAAGTCTAGAAGATTCCTAAATGGGATCAGGTCCCAACATATCATACAACTGGCCCCGATGGACATACAAGTCTACTCGGAGATCGTAAGGCGGGCCCAGTAACTAGAAGATGCCACGGAACTATCCGATAGGATTCGTAGGAGAGATAAGAAGGAGCATGTTACTAGCTCTGGCACTTTCAAGCCCACATTCAATAAGAAGAGGCCGAGCAATGAGGGAGAGTCCTCTCAAGAGAATAAATTCAAGAAGAACAACAAGCCATTCTCCCTCACCACCACACCTTCCAAAGTGGTGTGTAAACATTGTGATAAGGCCGGACACAAGGCCGACGAATGCTGGAGAAAACTTAGAGCTTGTCTCCATTGTGGGAGCGGTGATCATCAAATTCCCGATTGTCCTTCGCTCAATGACCAAGCCGGTGACGTGAAGCGCCCGTCGACGAAGAGTGCATGTCTCCAAGCTATTAAAGAGGCGGATCAAGATGAAGGTGGACTAGTGGAAGGTACATTGAAAGTTTGTGCCAAGTCTGCACATGTCTTATTTGATATTGGTGCATCGCATTCTTTTATTTTCAATAAGTTTACCGATCCATTACCTATGGAACCGGAATGTATAAAATTAGTTATTTCAACTCCTCTCGAAAATGAAGCCGATATTACTCATAATTACCAAAACAGTGAGGTCTTGGTAAATGGAAGAAACCTTCCTATTGACCTAATATGCCTAGATATGAAGGACTATGATATCATATTAGGAGCCAATTGGTTATCCAAGTATCAGGCAACTGTGGATTTGATGTGACACAACCTAAGACTTAGGTAAGTAAGCACATTCACAATCAAAAGGGCCAATTTTGGGCCGTCGCTCTCTCGTCGCTCACCCGAGCCCGGGGTGACTTGGCGATGCCAAGTAGAGGATGTGGGGTTGGGCCCTTGCTGGTAGAGGCCCAGCAAGGCCAAGATTTGATTCCCGATGGATGTGGAAGCCCAATTCAATGGGGCCGACAAAGTGCCGAAGGCACCGGTTGCACTTATTCCCACGGTGATCACTCAAGGCAACGGGGCTTGAGGATCGAGCTCTCACTCGCATAACCAGCGGAAATAGAACTAATATTGAAAGACAAGCACTAAATGGAGTGAGGTGTGAGCACTTACTCGACCGGTTTGAAGAAACTGGTCCCGCTCGGAGACGAGGGCGAGCGGGGAGGCGAGTGGATCCCCACACGCCGCGGCGGTGTAGCTTGACCTGCCCAAATAAGTTACAACACTACACCTCTCACAGGAGGGGGACCTTGGGGTGGGGGTTAATGGATTACAACCAAAACTACCTCCACACAGGGAGGGGCCTTCAGCCGGCCAAGCGGGGAGGGGAAACTAGGGCTAAAAGTATTGAAGAGGTGAAGACACCGGTTCTGCCTACTCTCTCTGAATAGGGACAGATAGTCGATGTTGTTGCTGCAGAACTTGCTCAAGAATTTTGCTGAAGGCGGGACCTATGGGAAACTCTTCGGGACTGGTACTGGAACACCTCTGAATTTTTTTGATTTCTTCTGGAGCCGCTGCTGACCTGGGTGGAGGTTCGAACAGAGCACCAGATCCTCAGTCTGGCAGCTTCAGACTTCTAACAGCAGGTTGCAGAGGACGCCCCGACAGCTCCTGAACTCCGAATCAAGTACCGTCAGAGTCTTTAGAACCGTGGATGAGTCTTCTTCGCAGAAAAACTGACGGGGAAGCCAAAAGATTCCGGAGAAGACTTGGAGGCTCTGAACAAGGATGACTGGTCGGTGCAGACTGTGGGTAGCAGAACGGCGCAGCTGAGGGAGAAAAATGATAACTCTTATTCACGAATGCCGATTGAAGTTCCGTTTCTTGATTCTGGAAGTATACTGGGCGATGAAGAACTTTGAAGAAGAGCTCTTGGACTGATTCCTCCGAGGTTTTTCGTGGTGAAGCTTTTACGCCGGTTCTGGGACACAGCAGGGGCAGTTCTGCGCCATTGTGGAAGAACAGAGCTCCCGGGCAGCACACAGCTCGGATGAAGATGAAACCACTTCTGTTGTGGAGAAGACAGGTAGACGCTTCTGTCGATGCCTCTTGTGCCTTCAAACTCATCCGGAGGAAGTCGTAGTTGCCGCTGCAAGTTGCTGGTTCACTGTAACCCTTTGGACAGCAAGCTGCAATTCGGAGTAGCTTCCAATGATCAAGAAAGAAGAAGGGGAAGGGGGTCTATGGTGAAGGGGAGGTAGATGAAGGGTGGAAGGGGGGCTTGTGAGAGATGTGGAGGGTATCTAATGGTGGAAGGGAGGTGGAGGAAGAAGGGGAGGGCGCAGGTTGCAGCTGGAGGAGAGGCGGGGAAGGGGTGTGCAAGGATGGTGGGAATGGAGGGAGAAAGGGGCGAACCTAGCCTAGTGGGGAAGGGAGAGGGCGGCCAAAGCACTTGGAGGGAAGGGGATTTCAAATTCAAAAGGCCTAGGAAGTTGGGAGATTGTGTGGGGAAGAGGGGTGATTGTGTTGGAATGGGGAAGATTGTATTGGAATAGGGGAGATAGTGTTGGAATGGGGAAGATTCTACCTTGGAACTAGGGGGGGAGTAATGGTGGCTATGGGAAGTGGAGTGGCATTAATGGAGGTAGGTGGGGGTTGGAGTTGGTTGGGAGGAGGAGGAGAGAGAGAAAGGGGCGAACCCCTTAGTGGAGGAGAGAGAAAGAGAGAGAAGAGGGGGTGGGGAATCTCTCACCCTAGGGCTTCTCACCCAATTGGATTCACTCCACTAAACTAAGTTTGAAATCTCAAATGGCATTTTCATTGATTGATTCATTACCTTCAAATGAAGGAAATGGGGCCCTATATATAGGAAACCCACATTTTACAATAAGTCCCTTACAAAAGACTCAATGACAAATAATCGAAGGGGTAGGGGGGTGATCTTGAGCCAAGCCTGAAGAATTGGGCCCAATAGCACATTACACAATCTAATGACACTCAAACTTAGGAAAATAAATGCAAGACCTAGGGACATGACTCAAATAAAATGAAAATTACATCAAAATGACTCAAATAGATAGCACAAAAGGGATAATTGGGCCTTTATAGAGAGAGGCCCGAACTCAAACGATGCCGGAGTGTGAAGAAGACCCTAGCCAAAGGGAGTTGTGGATGATGCCTCCATCAAATCCCCTGGGCTGTGAAGAGCTCGACTCCGTTGAGTAGGGGTCCATCCGACTGTGGTACTGCTCGAGGAGGTCCGGATCCAACCGCTGGAGATCCTCCCGACTCACCCAAGAATCCTCCGAAGGAGGCCGATCCTTCCACCTGACGAGATAGCGCTCATATGCCTTGCTCCGAGTGGTAGTGACTTGTTCATCCAATATTTGTTCAATTTGTTCACGCTGGGCTCTCTTGGCTGGTGGTCTCTCCTCACGGGTGGGTGCTCTCTCAATGGAAGAAGTAGGCTCAATCTCCTCACTAGGTACCACCGTGGGTCCCTTATATGGCACTAGGTCGGTGACATTGAATGTGAGACTTATTCCATACTCCTCAGGGAGATATAACTCGTAGGCATTTGCACCAATGCGCCTCAAGACCTGGAACGGACCAGCCCCACGTGGCCTCAGTTTAGAGTTGGCTCCCGGGGAGAGCCTCTCCGTCCTTACCATCACAAAGTCACCCACATGGAATTCTTGGTGACGCCGATGAGAGTCGTCCAGCCTTTTATAAGCCTCATTCTTTTTGCTGATGTGCTTGCGAATTTCTTCATGCAATTCTCTAATATGTTGTGCAAAAGACTCGGCTGAAATGGACACTCTAGCATGCTAGGGAAGGGGAATGAGATCGGAAGACTTTCTTGGTTTGTATCCATGCACGGCATCAAATGGACTCATCCCTATGGACTTATTGATGGAGTTGTTATATGCAAATTCGGCCTGGGGTAAGATGAGATCCCAATTTCCAGGGCGATCCTCAACAAGACACCTAAGGAGGTTCCCTAGACTCCGATTGACAACTTCTGTTTGGCCATCCGTTTGGGGGTGGTAGGTAGTGGAGAATTTGAGGAGGGTACCCATCATGTGCCAAAGAGTTTTCCAAAAGTAGCTAGTGAATTTGACATCCCTATCGGAGACTATGGTCTTAGGTAGCCCGTGGAGACGGACAACCTCATCAAAGAACAATCGGGCCACATGGGAGGCATCGGAGGTTTTGGAGCATGGGATGAAATGGGCCATTTTGGAAAATCTATCAACCACCACATAGATGGAGTCATGCCTTTTTTGAGTCTTGGGTAATCCTAGCAGAAAGTCCATGCTCAAGTCTTGCCATGGACGGTCGGGGATGGGGAGTGGGGTATATAGGCCAGTGTTTTGCTTCACCTGTTTGGCCGAAGCACATGTTCGGCATTGACCCACAATCTTGCCTACATCTCTCTTGAGACTTGGCCAATAAAACTGTCCTTCAACTAGAGCAATGGTTTTGTGGACTCCAAAATGACCAGCTAGCCCTCCCGCATGTAATTGCCAAATCAAGAAGTCGCGGAGTGAGGTCCGTGGGATGCAAAGCCTTGGTCCCTTGAAGAGGAACCCATCCTCTATGACAAATCCCTCATGTTCCTTGCTAGAATGGGTGGTCAAGGTGGTATAGATGTGCCCAAAGTCGGGGCAGTTAGGGTACTCATCTTTGATCCTATCAAATCCGCTCACTTCCACTTGGATAGTGGATAACAAGGAAACTTTCCTACTAAGGGCATCCGCTGCTCGATTCTCACTCCCGGCTTTGTGTTTGATGATAAAAGTGTAGGATTGGATGAACTCAACCCATCGGGCATGTCGGGCATTTAGCTTTTGTTGGGAGTTGAGGTATTTGAGGGCCTCATGGTCGGAAAAGATGACAAATTCTTTGGGCAACAAGTAGTGCCTCCAATGTCAGAGGGACTGCACCACGGCATAGAACTCCTTATCATAAGTGGAGTATCTTGTCCTAGCATCACATAGCTTCTCACTAAAGAAGGCTACCGGGTGTCCCTCTTGACTAAGGATCCCTCCTATCCCTATCCCGGATGCATCACATGTGACTTCAAAGACTTTAGAGAAATCGGGAAGGCATAGGACCGAGGCTTGGGTCAACTTGTCCTTAAGTTCTTGGAAGGCTTTGAGGCTGATTTGGTCCACACAAAAGTTCCCTTCTTGAGACAATCGGTGATTGGGCCGGTGATAGTGCTAAATCCACGAAATGAACCTCCTATAGAATGTTGCCAATCCATGGAAACTTCGGACCTCATGAAGGGTGTGGGGTTCCGACCAATCAAGAATAGCTTGGACCTTGTCGGGGTCCATGGAGACACCCTTGGTGGACACCACAAATCCTAGGAAGGTGATGGATGTGGTCATGAAGTGGCACTTTCCTAAGTTGGCAAATAGGCTCTCTTGTCGGAGGACGGTACAAACTTGCCTAAGGTGGTCAAGGTGGGCCTCTTGGGATTGACTGTAGATGAGTATATCATCAAAGTAGACCACTAGAAAGATCCCAATGAAAGGCCTAAGGACCTCCGTCATAAGACGCATGAAAGTACTTGGGGCATTTGAAAGCCCAAAAGGTATGACTAACCATTCAAAGAGGCCATCTTTGGTTTTGAAAGCCGTTTTCCACTCATCCCCGGGCCTTATCCTAACTTGATGATAGCCACTCTTAAGGTCAATTTTGGAGAAAATGGTGGCTCCGGTTAACATATCAAGCATGTCATCAAGCCTAGGGATGGGAAACCTATACTTGACGGTGATTTTGTTAATGGCCCGACTATCCATACACATTCGCCATGACCCATCCTTCTTGGGAGTTAGGAGGGCCGGGACGGCACATGGGCTTTTGCTAATGCGAATGAAGCCCTTCCTAATGAGTTCCTCTATCTGCCTCCTAAGTTCGGCATGTTCCGTAGGATTGAGGCGATAATGAGGAAGGTTTGGGAGAGTGGCTCCCGGGACTAGATCAATTGCATGTTGCACATCCCGCATGGGAGGGAGTTGGTCCGGGAGCTCCGTTGGGAACACATCATGGAATTCTTCTAGGAGTTGTTGGATTGCTATGGGATGTGGATTGGTGGAAGTGGGTTCTCCTAGACAAATGATCACCGCACATAGTGGTACTCCTTGAACTATCTCCTTTTCAAGTTCCTTCCTAGTGATGAGATGAAGACCCTTGGTCAACCCCGAGGTCCCACTTTGTTTGGGAGTTTGGGTGAGGGATGGGGTTGGAGGGGTGGAGTTCCCTGAGACTTGTGTGGTGGTGGGATGTTGTCCTTAGGGGAGAGTGTCCCTCTTGGCCATGGGACGTGGTGGGGAGGGGTTAAGACGGATGGTCTTACCCTCATGTTCAAAGGTGCATATGTTGCTCCTACCCAAGATGGTGGCATCTACATCATAAAGCCAAGGTCTTCCTAGAAGGATGCTACCTACTTCCATGGGTATGACATCACACCATATTTGACCAAGGTATGAAGAGAAGGTGAGGGGTACAAGACATTGGGTGTTGACCGGGATGGAGTTGTTGTTGATCCATGAGACCCGATATGGATTTGGGTGGGGAGTGATAGTAAGCCCAAGGAGCTTGACGGTATCGGGGGATACGGCATTGACACAACTCCCACTATCCAAGATCACTTTCCTTACATGGCTCCCTATCTTGACAAAAGTGTGAAAGATTGAAGTTCGACGCCAATCCTCTTCTTGGGGTTTGGTGAGGGTGCATCTAATCACTCCTAGATGGGAGTTGGTAGATGGAGTGGTGTGATCTAGACCCGATTCAAGGTATTGGGTCTCATACTCTTCCTCCCAATCTAGTGAGGCTTCATGGTCCTCAACAATACTCTCAAGTTCCTTTTGGGGTGGGGGAGCTTCTTCCTCAATAAGCAAGCTAGATAATCCCTTGGATGAACATTGCCCCGCAAAGTGGCCAAACCCTTGACACCTAAAGCATTTTTATCGCCCGCTACCTGGAGTGTTTCCTACACTTGGGCCTTTGGGATTGTCTTCCCTCCGTGGGAGAGGGTGACTAGGGGTGGGCTTGTTTGGAGTGATGGTGGGAGGGGGGTTGTAAGGCCTTAATGGGGTACTCCCACTTGGATTTGGGGCTTTCATGGGGGTGGCCGGGATGGGTCGTGGTCCCATATTTTTGGGATCGGCCGGTCGGGGAGTAGCAAATCGAGGGATCCTAGAGAATCTTTCTACATCCCTTGCTATTTGATAGGCTAGCTCAAGGTTATCAATATCTCTCATAAAAAGCTCTCTCTTGATGTGACTTTGAAGTCCATTCCTAAAGCGAGATAAGGTAACGGCCGGGTCCTCATGAACTCCACACTTCAAAAGATAGGAGTCAAACTTCTCAATATATTCTACCATGGTCATCCCTTCTTGGGTGAGGCTTTGCCATTCATCTAAGAGCATTTGATGGTAGGACTGGGGAAGGTATTTGTTCCTAAGTTGATTCTTCATACCCTCCCAAGTATCAATAGGCTCTTCCCGCCTAATCCTTCTTAAACCCTCTTGGTTTAGCCAATAAATTTTGGCTAATTTAGTGAGATGCATTTTGGCCAATCTTACCCTCCTTTGGTTGGTCATAGGGTACCATTCAAAGTATTGGTCCATGGCGGTCTCCCATTCTAAGTAGACACTTGGTTCATGGGAACCATCCAAGTTTGGGGCCTCTACTTTAATCATCCTTAAGAGAGGGTCATCCGGGTCGTCCCGTGGACGCCTTTCATGAATAGGATGGTGGCGGGGTCACTCATGGTCATGGTAAGGGTCAAGATCTAAGTCCTCCCTATAGATTTCAGCATGTGGATGATAGGCTCTTGGTCCATGGTTCCTTGGATGGAACTCGTCCCTATGAGGCTAAACATGTGGAGGGTGGACTCTTGGGTCATTGTTCTTTGGGTGGAACTCATTCCTATGTAACTCACCATGTGGTGGATGAACTCTTAGTTCATTATTCCTTGGAAGAGGGTCTTCCCTATGAGACTCAACATGTGGAGGGTGGACTCTAGGCTCATTGTTCCTTGGGTGGAACTCATGCTCTTCTAGTCGAGCAATTCGAGTGGTAAGGGACTCAAGTTGGGCAAGAATGTTTGTGAGGGCAGCATCTACCCTATTCATTTGGCCTTGAGGTTCCTCCCTAGGAGCATCTTGATTGAGTTGAGGATTGGGATCCATGGGTGGATTTGAAGATGATGGATCGGATCGGTAACTAGCACCACTACGGGTGGACATGCAAGACAAGGGGCAAATGATGTTGGACACCCAATGCAAAGGTCCTAGGACTTAGACTTGATAGAGACAAGTCAAAGACTTGCTCTGATACCAATTGATGTGACACAACCTAAGACTTTGGCAAGCAAGCACATTCACAATCAAAAGGGCCAATTTTGGGCCGCCGCTCTCCCGTCGCTCACCCGAGCCCGGGGTGACTTGGTGATGCCAAGTGGAGGATGTGGGGTTGGGCCCTTGCTGGTAGAGGGCCAGCAAGGCCAAGATTTGATTCCCGATGGATGTGGAAGCCCAATTCAATGGGGCCGACAAAGTGCCGAAGGCACCGGTTGCACTTATTCCCACGGTGATCACTCAAGGCAACGGGGCTTGAGGATCGAGCTCTCACTCGCATAACCAGCGGAACTAGAACTAATATTGAAAGACAAGCACTAAATGGAGTGAGGTGTGAGCACTTACTCGACCGGTTTGAAGAAACCGGTCCCGCTCGGAGACGAGGGCGAGCGGGGAGGCGAGTGGATCCCCACACGCCGCGGCGGTGTAGCTTGACCTGCC
This sequence comes from Amorphophallus konjac, assembly GCA_022559845.1. Lineage (NCBI taxonomy): Eukaryota > Viridiplantae > Streptophyta > Magnoliopsida > Alismatales > Araceae > Amorphophallus > Amorphophallus konjac. The sequence goes on along the minus strand of CM040128.1, from coordinate 74,777,843 downwards.
CAAATAAGTTACAACACTACACCTCTCGCAGGAGGGGGACCTTGGGGTGGGGGTTAATGGATTACAACTAAAACTACCTCCGCACAGGGTGGGGCCTTCAGCCGGCCAAGCGGGGAGGGGAAACTAGGGCTAAAAGTATTGAAGAGGTGAAGACACCGGTTCTGCCTACTCTCTCTGAACAGGGACAGATAGTCGATGTTGCTGCTGTAGAACTTGCTCAGGAATTTTTCTGAAGGCGGGACCTATGGGAAACTCTTCGGTACTGGTACTGGAACACCTCTGAATTTTGTTGATTTCTTCTGGAGCCGCTGCTGACCTGGGTGGAGGTTCGAACAGGGCACCAGATCCTCGGACTGGCAGCTTCAGACTTCTAACAGCAGGTTGCAGAGGACGTCCCGACAGCTCCCGAACTCGGAATCAAGCACCGTTGGAGTTTTTGGAACCGTGGATGAGTCCTATTTGCAGAAAAATGGACGGGTAAGCCAAAAGATGCCGGAGAAGACTTGGAGGCTCTGAACAAGGATGACTGGTCGGTGTAGACTGTGGGTAGCAGAACGGTGCAGCTGAGGGAGAAAAATGATAACTCTGATTCATGAATGCTGATTGAAGTTCCGTTTCTTGATTCTGGAACTAGACTGGGAGATGAAGAACTTTGAAGAAGAGCTCTTGGACGGATTCCTCTGAGGTTTTTCGTGGTGAAGCTTTTACTCCGGTTCTGGGACACAGCAGGGGCAGTTCTGTGCCATTGTGGAAGAACGGAGCTCCCGGGCAGCACACAGCTCGGATGAAGACGAAACCACTTCTGTTGCAGAGAAGACAGGTAGATGCTTCTGTCGATGCCTCTTGTGTCTTCAAACTCGTCTGGAGGAAGTCGTAGTGGCCGCTGCAAGTTGCTGGTTCACTGCAACCCTTTGGACAGCAAGCTGCAATTCGGAGTAGCTTCCAATGATCAAGAAAGAAGAAGGGGAAGGGGGTCTATGGTGAAGGGGAGGTGGATGAAGGGTGGAAGGGGGGCTTGTGGGAGATGTGGAGGGTATCTAATGGTGGAAGGGAGGTGGAGGAAGAAGGGGAGGGCGCAGGTTGCAGCTGGAGGAGAGGGGGGGAAGGGGTGTGCAAGGATGGTGGGAATGGAGGGAGAAAGGGGTGAACCTAGCCTAGTGGGGAAGGGAGAGGGCGGCCAAAGCACTTGGAGGGAAGGGGATTTCAAATTCAAAAGGCCTAGGAAGTTGGGAGATTGTGTGGGGAAGAGGGGTGATTGTGTTGGAATGGGGAAGATTGTATTGGAATAGGGGAGATAGTGTTGGAATGGGAAAGATTCTACCTTGGAACTAGGGGGGGAGTAATGGTGGCTATGGGAAGTGGAGTGGCATTAATGGAGGTAGGTGGGGGTTGGAGTTGGTTGGGAGGAGGAGGAGAGAGAGAAAGGGGCGAACCCCTTAGTGGAGGAGAGAGAAAGAGAGAGAAGAGGGGGGTGGGGAATCTCTCACCCTAGGGCTTCTCACCCAATTGGATTCACTCCACTAAACTAAGTTTGAAATCTCAAATGGCATTTTCATTGATTGATTCATTACCTTCAAATGAAGGAAATGGGGCCCTATATATAGGAAACCCACATTTTACAATAAGTCCCTTACAAAAGACTCAATGACAAATAACCGAAGGGGTAGGGGGGTGGTCTTGGGCCAAGCCCGAAGAATTGGGCCCAATAGCACATTACACAATCTAATGACACTCAAACTTAGGAAAATAAATGCAAGACCTAGGGACATGACTCAAATAAAATGAAAATTACATCAAAATGACTCAAATAGATAGCACAAAAGAGATAATTGGGCCTTTATAGAGAGAGGCCCGAACTCAAACGATGCCGGAGTGTGAAGAAGACCCTAGCCAAAGGGAGTTGTGGATGATGCCTCCATCAGGATTGCCGTAACAGCAAGGTTACTTTCAAGGAATTCTCGGAACTGGTCTATACTAGCCCTAAGAGTTGCAGCAAGACACCTCTTATTTCAGCTCTTCGAGGTAGCAAGCTAATAAGGAAAGGATGTGTATCTTTCCTTGCTTTTGTCACCATTAAGGAGACTAAGGAGTCTAAGATAGAAGACATCCCAATTGTACAAGAATTTTTGGACGTGTTTCCGGAAGATTTGCCTGGATTACCCCCACAAAGAGAAGTGGCCTTCACCATCGACTTGATCCCTGGTGCTGGCCCAGTTTCTAAGGCACCTTATAAGATGTCCCCGACCGAACTCAAGGAACTAAAGGAGCAACTAATGGAACTTCTAAAGAAGTAATTTATTAGACCGAGCACTTCCCTGTGGGGAGCACCTGTGCTATTTGTAAAGAAGAAGGATGGATCCATGAGGTTATGCATCGACTATCGATAGTTGAATCATCTTACCATCAAGAACAAGTATCCACTACCGAGAATTGATGAGTTATTTGATCAAATATCTGGATCCAAGTATTTCTCAAAGATTGATCTCAGGTCAGGATATCACCAACTGAGGATCAAAGAAGAGGACATTTATAAGACCGCGTTCATGAAGCAGGTATGTGCACTATGAATTTGTTGTTATGCCTTTTGGACTAACGAATGCCCCTGCAGCCTTTATGTAGTTGATGAATAGTATATTCAGGCCTCATCTAGATCAGTTCGTGGTGGTTTTCATTGATGGTATACTGATCTATTCAAAGACCAAGGAAGAGCATGAGGAGCATTTGAGGATTACATTACAGATATTGAGGACGAATGGTGCGGACACCGGAACGAGCGAGTAGCACGAACCGGCGAGCCGACGATACCATACGCGGAGCACCAATCGGACTACATCGGCTTTCCTTCGAAATGGAGATAGTTTGGCTTGAGTTTGGATACTTTTAGCCTTTGTTTACATTGAATTTGGGCTTGTAATATGTATGTTTACTTGGGTTTTCATTTTGGGCTGATTGTAAGGCTCTTAAAAGCCCTTTGGTTTAAAGCCCCTTTAGCATCCATTAAGGAGGAGTGGCCTTGGACCATTATGATGGATCCATAAACCATGTAAGGTCCAATTGGGCTTCCTTCCTTCATGGGCCATCTGGATGGGAAAGGCCTTAAGCCATACATGGTTGAGTGGGCTTAAGGGTGGCCATGGACCAAACTTGGCCCAATGTTGGCCCATGAAGGGGGCACCCCCTTCTTTGGAAGTATTAGGCTAGTTATTTTGTTTTCTTTTCTTCCCTCCCCCATTTACCACATGGGAACATGGAAAATGGCTGCTGGTCCAAAAGAAGGGCTGCCACCTACCCCCCTTCCCTTTGAAATTCAAAGGTAGGTGAAGGTAGGTGAGTCATGTCCCCTTGTCTCCCCCTCTCTCCCTCTCTTAGTCAAAGGGGCGCAGCCCCCTCCCCTCTCCATGGTTCCATCGAACCTCCCAGCCCCCTCCCCTTGCCAACCCACTATATAAACACTTGTATTATGTTAGTGCAGAGGTTAATGAAGTTTTTGTGAGAGAAATTTGCAATTAGAGAGTGATTCTCTTGTTTCCCCCTTGGGTGTGACACCCTGCCCAGTCCTGTGACGGGACTGATCTTGGGCATGTGAATCACCCCCTATCCTCCCCCATCCTCTTATTATCTACTTCCACCAAAATTCTCAGTGATACTTCATCGAGTCAGGAAGATTTGAGAGGTGGTTTCACATCCATCGGAGTTCTGGATCGCCCGCAGTAATTCGTTTCGTGACGGCGCGTAGATCTGCCTCAGCCTGCTGTCCAGATCTGAAGTTTACTGATTACAAATTTCCCCAAATCTCCTCTCAAGCCATCAGGAGCAGCCTTTCGGAGTGGTTGTAGGATTTTGAGTCCTCTTCGCGCTGCCGCCAATTTCATCTCGATCTGAGATCTGTGCTGTTTGTGGAGACGATTCTTGTGGGGTCGCGCGAGCTGATCTGTGCAGATTCGACTCAGAACCAGAGCCGACTTCCAGAGTCTACGCCACCTCATGCCGTCCAGATCTGTGCGAGATCTTTGGAGTACTTCTTTCTATGGACGTCATCGATGAGCTCCCATAAACGGCGCCTAGATCCGACATTGGCAACCAATTTTTCCATAATTAATTATCTTTTTGTGCAGTTCTGAGAGCACAAAACCAGAAGCTCAGTTCAGTCGCTGCTGCGCCCAGATATGAAAGGATCTGCTCACGCCCTTCAGAGTAGACAAACTACGTTCTGTCTCCGACGTTCTCCAACAAATGATGCTCCGATCCGCCATCGGATCTTGGCATACCGGCCTTCACAAGTTTGCTGCGCAGGGTGACCCATGCGGACAGAACCTTGTCGACTTCCATTTGGCTCACCCGATCGGCTCCGACTCGCGTCCCTCGCCTTTTGCGAGTGTGGCCCGTCAACCCGGGTTCCAGCAACCCCAAAAGTGGTCTTTGTATCCCTTTACCTCTCTGCGTCGAGTGGGAAAATATTTCTGAAATTGTAATTTTAACGATTGTGTGTATTGGGGTTGTTTGAATTCGGCCGGGAATTCTTCCCCACGCCTAGTCGTGGAGGTACGTGCTCGTTCCTCTCTCACATTACTGGTTTAGTATATGGTCTATTATGCTACGTTTGTTAGATTAGGGCCGATAGCTAGTTCTAAATCACTGTGATTGTGAGTTGTGAGCGCCCGTTCCTTAGCTCCAGTCGAGCACCGAGCTCAGACTGCACCACCCTAGGCGACAGTGGTTCCTTAACCGCTGCGATCCCCACGTTTCCCTCGCAATGGACGATCATCGGGCTAGTTAGAGTGCTGTTGAGAGACGTCTCCACCCGGAGAACACCACGGTGGTCAGCCGCCCTGCTTGCCTTTAGCGTGTTAGTGCTGGCCGCACATCAAGTCCGTCGTACGTCTTAGCCCGGTCGTCATCCATCCCGCATCAACGAATCAGCTATATGCAAATCTCAGTAAATGTGAATTCTGGCTAGAAGAAGTATCTTTCTTGGGACATGTGATTTCAAAGGATGGTTTATCCGTAGATCCATCAAAGGTTGAAGCTGTAAGGAATTGGGAAAGACCAACCAATGCTAGCGAGATATGCAGTTTCTTGGGTCTTGCCGGCTATTATAGGCGATTCATCAAGGACTTCTCCAAAATCACCGTACCACTCACTAGGCTAACTCGTAAGGAGATCCATTATGAGTGGAGCAAGGAGTGTGAAAGAAGCTTCCAAGCTCTCAAGGATCACCTAACTACTGCCCCAGTCTTAGCCCTACCAGTTGAAGGAGAGAAATTCGAGGTATACACCGATGCATCTAGCATTGGCCTCGGATGCGTCTTGATGCAACAAGGGAGAGTTATAGCTTACTCTTCTCGACAGTTGAAGAAGAATGATGAGAACTACCCAGTTCATGACTTGGAATTGGTTGCGGTAGTGTTTGCATTAAAGATCTCGAGAAATTATCTATACGGAGTATAGTTCACTGTATACTCCGACCATAAGATTCTCAAGTATCTCTTTTCTCAGAAGGAATTGAATATGAGGCAAAGACGTTGGCTAGAATATCTCAAGGACTTCGACTTCACAATATAATATCATCCTGGAAAGGGTAATCCCGTAGCTGATACCCTCAGTCGAAAGCTAGGCTTAATATAAGCATAGACAAGGAAAGCAGGTGTGTTACCTTATCACACATGAGCATACATCCAGATCTACTTTCTGAAATACAAGGACTTCAAGCTAATGACCCGTTATTAGTGGAAATCAAGGGCAAAATAGAAGAGCAATCTGATTTCAAACTAGGATCAGATAGAAGATTATTATTCAAAAATAGAACTTGTATACCGGATTGTCCAGAGCTAAAGAAGAAGAGCTTAGATGAAGCCCACAGATCAAGGTACGCCTGGACAACCCGGATTCCGGATACAAGATATACCTGATAGGACTATCGAATACACCTGATACCACTTGGAACCCGCGAGGCCTCCCAAGAGCGGTAAAGCTCCGAAGGGAAAAAGGATTGTCATGTAGTACATTGAACTGACAGATATAGTAGTAAGCAATTAAATTTCATTAGATCGGGATGCTAAAGTAGCAGAAATAAAATTACTTTTTAATTAACCATTTTAATTTAACAATTACATACCAGAGTCAAGTCCAAGGCTAAAGACAGCAGTCTAGCAGTACAGTCGACAGAAAGAAAAGACGTACCGAGAAGTCGGGGGAAGCCCGACGGAGGTACCAGCTGGCAGCTACGACTCAAACTCCAGGACCCGCGGAAGCAGCATGAACAAAGTCACCCCACCTGTAAAGCAGGGGTGAGCCTCGTGTCACTGGCTCAGTAGGGGTCATGCGGATCCCCACTGAAAAATACACAGTAACACGGAAAAATAGGAACAACAGCAAGAAACAACACTAGAAAGCTACAAAAGAAAGGGAAGCAGGAGTAGAGAACAGGTAAGGACGAGGGGAATAACCCGAACAGGCAAGCAGGCCTAGAAAGGGAAAGAAGAGTAGGGAGCATCAAGGAAAAGGGAAAAGCCAAACAAAACACCCCAATCTACACCTACAACAGGCATGCAAAAGAAGGCCTAGAAAAGACCTAGACAGGCACAGGCAACACGACCGGAGCGTCGTGCACCGGACAAGGCACAGAGCTCGAGTACAGCCACGGAAAGGCCAACCTGGATAGGTCACGACAAACCCCACAAGTGTCTCGACTACCCACCGATCGCGGCCTATGTGAGCCCGACCGAGTCGCAGACCCACGCGGAAACATAGGTACAAGTACTAGTCAGGGTCACGCCCATCGGCGTCAGTCCTCTGCCCCTGACCACGTGTGCACACACTGGCCCCTGCCTAGAGCCAGGCCTCTAGGTAGTTTTATCCCCCCGTAGGACACTACGGTAACCGCAGGAGCCGACGGAAACTAGCTTGCAAACCGTATATCAGGGTCACCCCTCGACTGCTGGACGTCAAGGGCGACGAGGAAGGGAAGCTCAAAACGCGGCGCTGAAGTACAGACAGTCGAACATGCACTGTCACCCGTACCTCACATACCGAAGGCAGCACAAGAAACTACCTACAGACTCAGAAACGTAGACTTAGCCTTCATAGGAACATCGACCGACATCCACGGGGAAAGCGGCTAGACCACGTGAGCGACAGACAACACCACAAACCTACCCCCAAACAGCCCCTAACATCACCAAGAACGGACCCACAACACACGGCGGCACACCGAAAAGCACAACGGCCATCATGGCCAAAACAGGACTGTAACAGCCTAGCACAGGCGCGTTACATGAGCCTGACGCACCATGGCGGGCGTGTCTGAGCCAACACGCTCGAACCCAAAATGCGAACAGCGTAACGCACGACGGCGGGAGCATTACGCCAACCTAACGCACGAGGGTAGGCGCGTTATGCCAACCTAACGCGCAGGCACAGACGCGTTACGCCAATAAACCCAACACAGCCAAAACAGGGTGTAACGGCCTGGGGCAGGCGCGTTACACAGCCTGACGCACCAGGGTGAGCGCGTCAGGGGAACCGACTCAAGTAGTCAAACGCGGTCAAACAGAGTGCAACGGCCTAGGGCAAGCGCGTTACACCACTCTGACGCACTGGGGGAGTGCCGTCAGAGCAACAACCTCAAACACAACACATAAGGCACAATGGCTGTGACGCACCAGCCGGGACGCGTCAGGGGAGTGTAACGGTCAGGGGCATGACCGTTACGCTCACTCAGCCATGAAAAATTTTAAACAAACAGACTCTGTGACGGTCTGTTGTAGGGCTGTCAGGGACTATGACGGTCCCTGGAACGACCGCTACACCGGTCACGGCAGGAAAACAGTGGAAACGCCAAATCGGGTCGTTCCACGCCCCATTCATGCCGCACGCAGGGAAAACAAATCTAGGCGATGGCAAAAGACATCTGGAGGCTAAAAAGCCCACATGCACGCATTAAAACGAGAGATCGGGGCGATTCCGATGAATCGACCCTAAACGAGTCACTGAGGTTCCCGGACTCCTACCGGCCTCGAATGATGACCGATCGACACGAAACTAGCATGGATGGGATCCAGACATCCCAGCGGTCATTTTGACACTAACTACGCCGCGAATGGTTGCCATTTTTCGGTGAACCCTGAAAACCCCGAAAACTATGGTTTTCCCCAAACAAGCCCGATCTTGCCCTTTCTAGCGCCAAATCACACACAGAAGCAGGGAAAACATAGAGGACGAAGTGGTGATCCATCTCCCTATCTCCACCGAAGAAACTGTGCCCCGAAGAGACTAAACCATGCCGAAAACCACCGAATCATGAACGACGCCCTCTCGGAATCCACCGAGGGATCGCGCCCGCCACGCTCCATCCGCTGCTCCTTCCCGCGAACCGATCACTCGAGCACGTCCGAGCCTCAGCCAGCTCCGCAACGGTGCGCGCCCCGCGCCGAACGGACCAGAGACTGGAGAGAACGGAGTGAGATAGCGTGAAGTTGAAAATGAGCAGGAGAGATAATGGGATTGAATTTATAGAAAGGAAATAGGAAATTTTCCTAATTTTTGAAAAATCCGATTTTTGGCCCGGTCTCAGAAAAATACACAAAAATAGTCAAAACGATCGGCTCGAAGAGTATATCGCCGATGTATCATCCACGAGCTGATGAATTGAGAAATAAACTCACCGTAGGGTTCCGTAACTAGTACGAGAGAAAAACCAACACGGATTGTAAAACTCAACTCAGGAGCTACAAAAGCGATCTGAAACTCTCCGAAAAGGATCCAAAAGACCCAATAAAGATCCAACAAAGATCCGGGACATTACATCCTCCCCTCCTTTAAGAAATTTCATCCTCAAAATTTAAGGACTAGCAAGGGTAAGCAGGGAAGAACAACCCGACAACACAACCACAAAATGACATGAACCACGAGAAACAACAACAAGACGGCAGCACTCGCATGATTCCGGCTCCATACAGGACACAGAACCATGGAATACCACTGCAAGCAGGGTCGCATCAAGGCATAACAGCAGCTGATCACAAGACTTCCAGGGAACGAGTCATGCATCGAGCAGCTCACCGAGAAAAGACCCACGACAGTAATAAATGAGAATCACGAAACCTAACTCCAGCTGAAGACTGTACTGGACTTAAGGACTCTGGAAACTGTATATCTGAGATTCCCATGTACTTTACACAACAACACTCTGATACCAACTGTGACGACCCGGATTCCGGATACCAGATATACCCGATAGGACTATCGAATACACCTAATACCACTTGGAACCCGCGAGACCTCCCAAGAGCGGTAAAGCTCCGAAGGGAAAAAGGATTGGCGTGTAGTACATTGAACTGACACATATAGCAGTAAGCAATTAAATTTCATTAGATCGGGATGCTAAAGTAGCAGAAATAAAATTACTTTTTAATTAACAGTTTTAATTTAACAATTACATACCAGAGTCAAGTCCAAGGCTAAAGACAGCAGTCTAGCAGTACAGTCGACAGAAAGAAAAGACGTACCGAGAAGTCGGGGGAAGCACGGCGGAGGTACCAGCTGGCAGCTACGACTCGAACCCCAGGACCCGCAGAAGCAGCACGAACAAAGTCACCCCACCTGCAAAGTAGGGGTGAGCCTCATGTCACTGGCTCAGTAGGGGTCACGCGGATCCCCACTGAAAAATACACAGTAACACGGAAAAATAGGAACAGCAGCAAGAAACAACACTAGAAAGCTGCAAAAGAAAAGGAAGCAGGAGTAGGGAACAGGTAAGGACGAGGGGAATAACCCGAACAGGTAAGTAGGCCTAGAAAGCGAAAGAGGAGTAGGGAGCAGTAAGGAAAAGGGAAAAGGCCAAACAAAACACCCCAATCTACACCTACAATAGGCATGCAAAACAAGGCCTAGAAAAGACTTAGACAGGCACAGGCAACACGACCGGAGCGTCGTGCACCGGACAAGGCACAGACCTCGAGTACAGCCACGGAAAGGCCAACCCGGACAGGTCACGACAAACCCCACAAGTGTCTCGACTACCCACCGATCACGGCCTACGCGAGCCCAGCCGAGTCGTAGACCCACGCGGAAACATAGGTACAAGTACTAGTCCGGGTCACGCCCATCGGCATCAGTCCTCTAACCCTGACCACGTTGGCACACACTGGCCCCTGCCTAGAGCCAGGCCTCTAGCTAGTTTTTTCCCCCCGTAGGACGCTACGGTAACCGCAGGAGCCGACGGAAACTAGCTTGCAAACCATATATCGGGGTCACCCCTCGACTGCTGGACGTCAAGAGCGATGAGGAAGGGAAGATCGAAACGCGGTGCTAAAGTACAGACAGTCGAACATGCACTGTCACCCGTACATTACACACCGAAGGCAGCACAAGAAACTGCCGACAGACTCGGAAACGTAGTCTTAGCCTTCATAGGAACATCGACCGACGTCCACGGGGAAAGCTGCTAGACCACAGGAGCGACAGACAACACCATAAACCTACCCCCAAACAGCCCCTAACATCACCTAGAACGGACCCACAACACACGGCCGCACACCGAAAAGCCCAACGGCCATCACGGCCACAACAAGACTGTAACGGCCTAGCACAGGCGCGTTACACGAGCCTGACGCACCAGGGCGGGCGTGTCAGAGCCAACACGCTCGAACCCAAAATGCGAACAGTGTAACGCACGACGGCAGGAGCGTTACGCCAACCTAACGCACGAGGGCAGGCGCGTTACGCCAACCTAATGCGCAGGCACAGACGCGTTACGCCAACAGACCCAACACAGTCAAAACAGGGTGGAACGGCCTAGGGCAGGCGCGTTACACAGCCTGACACACCAGGGCGGGCGCGTCAGGGGAACGGACTCAAATAGTCAAACGCTGTCAAACAGAGTGCAATAGCCTGGGGCAGGCGTGTTACAGACGCGTTACGCCAACAGTCCCAACACAGTCAAAACAGGGTGTAACGGCCTGGGGCAGGCGCGTTACACAGCCTGACACACCAGGGCGGGCGCGTCAGGGGAGCGGACTCAAATAGTCAAACGCTGTCAAACAGAGTGCAACGGCCTGGGGCAGGTGCGTCCGGGGAACGGGCTCAAATAGTCAAACGCTGTCAAACAGAGTGCAACAGCCTGGGGCAGGCACGTTACACCACTCTGACGCACTGGGGGAGTGCCGTCAGAGCAACCGCCTCAAATACAACACATAAGGCACAATGGCTGTGACGCACCAGTCGGGACGCGTCAGGGGAGTGTAACGGTCAGGGGCATGATCGTTACTCTCACTCAGTCACAAAAAATTTAAAACGAACAGACTCTGTGACGGTCTGTCGTAGGGCCGTCAGGGACTGTGACGGTCCTTGGAACGATCGCTGCACCGATCACGGTGAGAAAATAGTTGAAACGCCAAATCGGGCCGTTCCACGCCCCATTCACGCCGAAACGTAGGGGAAATAAAGCTAGGCGATGTCAAAAGACACCTGGAGGCTAAAAAGCCCACATGCATGCATTAAAACGAGAGATCGGGGCGATTCCGACGAATCGACCCTAAACGAGTCACCGAGGTTCTCGGACTCCTACCGGCCTCGAATGACGACCGATCGACACGAAACTAGCATGGATGGGATCCAGACATCCCAGCGGTCATTTTGACACTAACTACGCCGCGAATGGTTGCCATTTTCTGACGAATCCTGAAAAACCCAAAAACTACGGTTTTCCCCAAACAAGCCCAATCTAGCCCTTTCTAGCACCAAACCACGCACAGAAGCAGGGAAAATGTAGAGGACGAAGTGGTGATCCATCTCCCTACCTTCACCGAAGAAACCGTGCCCCGAAGGGACTAAACCATGTCGAAAACCATCGAATCACGAACGACGCCCTCTCGGAATCCACCGAGGGATCGCGCCCGCCACGCTCAATCTGCTGCTCCTTCCCGCGAACCGATCACTCGAGCATGTCCACGCGTCAGGCAGCTCCGCAACGGTGCCCGCCCCGCGCCGAACAAACCAGAGACGGGAGAGAACGGAGTGAGATAGTGTGAAGTTGAAAATGAGCAGGAGAGATTGTGGAATTGAATTTATAGAAAGAAATTAGAAAATTTTCCTAATTTCCGAAATATCCAATTTTTGGCCCTATCTCATAAAAATACACAAAAATAGTCAAAACGATCGGCTCGAAGAGTACATCGCCGCTGTATCGTCCACGAGTCGATGAATTGAGAAATAAACTCACCGCAGGGTTCCGTAACTGGTACGAGAGAAAAATCTACACGGATCGTAAAACTCAACTCGGGAGCCACAAAAGCGATCCGAAACTCTCCGAAAAGGATCCGAAAGACCCAATAAAGATCCAACAAAGATCCGGGACATTACAACACCACTCATCTAGGACCTACCAAAATGTACCAAGATTTGAAAAGGACCTTCTGGTGGCCCAATATGAAAAGAGAAGTAGCGGACTTCGTGTCTCGCTGTCTCACATGCCAACAAGTCAAGGCAGAACATCAAAAGCCTGCCGGTAAGCTACATCCTCTTGATATTCCCAAGTGGAAGTGGGAGGATATCGGTATGGACTTCATTATGGGTCTATCTAAATCGAATGGAGGACATGATGGAATATGGGTCATCATCGACTGTTTGACCAAATCGGCACACTTCTTGCCAATCAAGAGCCGATGGTCAGTTGACGTCCTTGCTGCTTTATACATTAAGGAGATAGTCAGGTTACATGGAGTTCCTGTTTCAATCGTATCTGACCGAGACCCGCGCTTTACTTCTCACTTTTGGAAGGGTCTACAACATTCGTTGGGGACTAGACTTAACTTTAGTACTGCTTTTCATCCTCAAACGGATGGTCAGACCGAAAGAACCAATCAAGTGGTAGAAGATATGCTCAGAGCTTGCATTATTGATGATCAATTGCCTTTGGTCGAGTTTGCATACAATAGTTACCAGGCAAGCATACAGATGGCACCGTTCGAAGCCTTATATGGTAGATGCTGCCGATCACCTCTGTGCTGGGATGAAGTTGGCGGGAAACAACTATTAGGTCCAGACATGGTAAGGGATACCATCAAAAAGATTCAGCTCATTAGAGAAAAACTTCAAGTGGCTTAGTCTAGACAGAGGGCTTATGCCGATACAAGAAGAAGAGATCTCAAATTCCAAGTCAGAGATCACGTATTTCTCAAAATATCACCCGGATGTGGAATAAGAAGATTTGGTGTTAAGGGCAAGCTTACACCGAGGTTTATCGGACCTTTTGAGATACTCGAAAGAGTTGGCGAGGTTGCTTACCGCGTCGCTTTACCGCCTCAGTTGTCTGAAATTCATAATGTGTTCCACATATCCATGTTAAAGAAATATGTGCATGATCCGTCACATATTATCGATCATGGAGACCTAGTGATTCAAAAGGATCTCACATATGAACAAAAGCCCATGAAGATCCTCGATCGCGAGGTACGTACACTAAGGAACAAAACCATTCCCATGGTCAAGGTGCAATGGAGTAAATGCTTGGAACACGAGGCCACATGGGAGATCGAGGAGTCTATGAAGAAACGATTCCCGGACTTATTCTAAAGGGTATGTACTCTACACTCTCCACATCTATATACGATTGAATTTGGGGACCAAATTCTTTTAAGTGGGGGAAGGTGTAGCAACCCTGATAAATTGAAGGACTAGAAAGTCTAAATAAATAAATAATCAAGGCCATACCTTGTACACAACCCCCTGATGTCCTAATGAGCCTTACAAAAAGAACTCATAGACCCTACCCTTGTATTATAGTGAATTTAAGGATAACATGTCATTTTTAAATGGGTATTTAATGCACATTGTAATTTTATTTGAATTAATAGTCAATAAACCTTGAAGGAAACATCAATTTATATTTTATTAATAATTTAGAAAATTTAATATTTCACATTTATTACATTATATTTTATTTGAAGGAATAGGGGTATACAGATAAGATTTAATACATTAAAGATAGTTAAAAGGAGGTAGAATGGACATATATGCAACTTCGGTTAAATAAGGGTGGGAATAAATTGTTTAAAATAATACACGACCATGTAATGGACGTTGGTTATGAAGTTACGACATAAATATTGACGTTAATTCAAACAAAATATATAGTTAAGAGAATTATAGAAATAAGAGGGTTATGTATACAATATCAGTCTTTTTGAGGTTGTGGGGAAAGGGAAAGAGATGAATAGAGCCCAACACATGGGCGCAACATTTGCTTAAAGTGACAAAGCCAAAGTCGCTATTTCCTAAGACTGTGAATAGTGCATAAATAGTGCCACCTTTTAAATTAAAAGAATTTTATAAAAATAATTATATGAAAAAATAAAGAAAAATGGAAAGGCGTTACCCATAAAATTTCATGTCAATACCACATCAAATAAAAAAGATAAAAATCTCTAAAGATCGTAACACTTAAAATAAACGTTAATTTTAATAACGTGAACGCCAATTTCTTATAGTTAAAATAAAGAAACCTCCGGTTCGAACCAGGAAGTATTGGTGTTTTGGAAAGGATTAAAGTGGGGAAATTCTAATACTATTAGAATTCTTGCTTGAAGTTTTAATCCCACTTAAACTCTAACTCTCCAAACCCTATAAATACCAACCCCTTCAAGCCAACCTATTGGTTTTTCTCTTCTTCCTCAACCCACGACTTGTTGCTGCCTCTTCTCCAATGTTAAAGATTTCTTCTTTGAGCAGACAAAAGGGCTACTGCTACTTATATCCTATTATCATCCCCAAGAAGAGCCTTTTTCCTTCGGATACCTGCTGCTGCTAGTCTTCCTCCCGGTGAACCGAAAGTTGCTGTTGAAGCTACAGTGGGAAGAGACAAATCAACTCCTTCTTCTGTTGCTGCAGTTATCAAAAGAAGATATACTTATATCTTCTTAGTTGCTGCGGTTTGATAATCTGATACAGAGCATTGTCTGCTCTTTTGTTCTTCAATCCCTTTGATCGATTATCAACCAAAATCTTCACCCAAGGTAGGTGTTCTCAATTGCTAAGCCTAACTCAGTAAAAAAAAAGGGTTCATGCATGCATATTGATATATTTTAACCCTGTTTTCATGGCTTTCTGTTAAATATCGAAATCTCAGTGAAATAGCGACCCAGTCATGGGCGCTATTTTGAATTTACGAATGTGTATCAGTCGTTGTTTTAATGATTAATTATTAAGCCCACATATTCAAAATTTAATAACTTGAAATCTCGACATCTAATCAAATACATGAGTGCACTGCTAGATTCCTGATAATTTTCTCTACCCATTCATGTACTTGTCCCTTGAAAATCATTTTATTTCGAAAAACAACACTGTTCATGCAATTTTTACATTGGAATGAATAGCGCCACTCACCCTGTCATTATATGGAATCCAACGCCCAAGACGTGGGCGCTATTTGTTAAAACCCGCCAATTTATGAAACCTGGCTATGCCATGGGCGCTAATTAAAAGAACCAAATTTTGAGTTGAAGGATGTAAGAATATCCAGAATTATTTACCCTGAAATTGGAAACAGAATTAAGAATTTATGGCTGGGTTACAGGCGTGATTTAAGAAATAGTGGCTGTATCCCAGGCACTATTTAAGAAATAGAGTCCATGACCCAGGCACAATTTTCTGCCCTTTGGATTTTTCATTGTTTCATGTACACCCTTCCAACGGGTTACATATATGGCACTATATTCCAGCCATGAGTATAGTCCCACGTTTCTCGGTGATTTATCGGTTACCCTCGATTCTCTCGGTGACATACAAGCCCTTCATTGGATATTCTGTTCCTTCGGACTGGTGAGTTAGTCATAGAGACCTCCGTAAGTCTCCTCGAAGCCTTGGATTCTCTCAAGGTCGATTGAGCTGGCTGTACCCTTAAAACCCATGAAACTATTTAATTGCCATGTCACTCTAATGAAACATGGTATACCGGCCCTCGTGACATGCTATGTGGATGTCATGAGAATATTCTTGAACTAATGGAATGGGGAAACCATACCATTAATATTCCTTAAGAACACTACCAAAAAAAGTGGAAATACCGACGGATATTTCAGACGGATATTTTCCGTCTTAAAATCCGTCTGTATTTCTGACGGATTAGTTTCTGTCATAAATTTCGTTGGTATTAAGGACATACTATACTCTCTCTGAAGATCCGTCTATAATTATAGACGGAATATATTCCATCTTTATATACGTCGCAAATTTGGGACGGATATTCAGACGGAAATAATCCATCTGAAATTTCAGACAGAAATAAGTTTCGTCCGTATTTCCGTCACAAAATTCCCCCTTTCCCGCCACCGTCGACCCCTCCCTCCCACCCCTTCCACCTGGCCCCATTTCCACCCCCCACTCTCCCTCTCACTCTCTCCTTCTCCTCTGCCCTCTGCTTGCGGTCGTCACCGCCGGAGCCGCCGTCGCCCCCGGAGCCGTCGTTGCCGCCGTCCTAGCTATCGCCGGAGGCCCCGCCGTCCTCGCCGTCGCCGCCATTCACCAACCTCCCTCCCTCTCACGGTCGTGGTCATCTTCTCACGGTCGCCGTCGCCGCCAACTAGTAAGTGGTCTCCCTCACCCTCTCTCTCTCCCGATCATGTTCCCCTCCCTCACTCAATCCCTCTCCCTCTCCCGATCCTATTCCCCCTAACTCAATCCCTCTCTCTCTCCCCTGTCCGGCTCCCTCACTCCCTCTCCCTCTCCCCTCTCGCGCTCCCTCACTCCCTCTGGCCGCCCTCCCCCACCCCCTCTACCGCCCTCTCATCCCTTGTCCGTGGCCCCCCTCCCCCTCGCAGACACACACACACACACGCACAGCACACACCTCAGCCCCCCTCTCCCGCTCCCTCACTCCCTCTGGCCGCCCTCACCCACCCCCTCCACCGCCCTCTATTCCCCTGTCCGTGGCCCCCCTCCCCCTCGCAGACACACACGCACACATAGACATAAACACACGCACACACCTCAGCCCCCCTCTCTGTTACAGAGGAAACCCATAGAATTGGGTGAACCACCATGTTAGTGAGCTGGAAACAGCTCAAACAACCCACTGCTGTTGCTCCAACAGTCATAACAGTCATCCACATATACGGTTAGCATTCCATTGAGCAGTGGGCGATATACCTTTGTTTTGTATGTTAGAAATGGTTGAGGAAGAATAATGATAGGGAAATGTAATTCTTGATTTCTTGTATGAAAATAGGAGTTGTTACATTCTTGGAAGACTTGGCTACAAAAAATGTGGCATAGCTTCCGGAGCCATGTAAATACCAGGGAACAATATAATTTGCAGACGAAGGAAGGCCGTAACATGGCTTTTTGGCTCCAGTCTTCTCTTCTATTCTGTCCTCTATCTCTCTCAATCCTCTTCCTTCCTATTCCTCAACTCTGTTCTTCTAGTTATTTCTGTTCTTAGCAGCTATGGCTTCCTCCGCAAGAACTCGGAGCTCTTCCGCGAGACCTCTTCTGGAGGGCATCGACCGGGAACCTAGGAGGAAACACAAAAAATTGGTGTCTGAGCTTCTCTCCAGCCCCAGTTCTTCTTCTTCCGTAGAGATGGCCATGGGCGATTCTGATGCTTTGAAGTCCATGCTGCTTGAGATTCGTCAGGAGATCGGGTCTCTCCGGCAAGAAGTTTTCCAACGGGTGACGGATCTAGAATCCGTAGTTCACCGCTCGGGTAATACCGCTCTCTTGGATGATCATGCTGAATCTATAGGGACTTTTAGACCCAAACCTCAAGAATTTTCATGTTATGATGGATCCACTGATCTTGCAGAATGGAAATTCAAAGCTGCGAGGTTTTTTCACCATCACAAGACCCCTGAGGGTCATAAACTCAGCACAGCTTGTTACTATTTGGAGGGTGAGGCCCTAGAATGGTATTGGCACATTACTGCTACTCGAGATTCACTTACCTGGTCTGAATTTTTAGCTGCTCTTGATTCAAGATTTGGATCTGTTTCTTTCCTTGATGCTCATGGTTCCCTTAGTAAACTCAAACAAACAGGATCTGTTTTAGAATACCAAAGGCTCTTTGAAAAGCTATGCAATAAAATCTCTGGAGTACCTGAAGAACACCTTCTGGGCACATACCGTAGTGGTCTGAAGGAAGAATGTTCCTGTGAAGTGAGATCCTTCCAGCCCAGAACCTTGACTCATGCCATGGAGTTAGCTAGAATTCAGGAAACCAAACTGCTTTCTAGGCGACTGTACACTGGTCAGTCCTCTTCAGTTCCCCCATCGTTACCCACGCCATCTGTCCACCACAATCCTCCCATTAGGAGGCTAACTAGTCAGCAATTGCAAGAAAGGAAGTCTAAAGGGCTTTGCTTCAATTGTGATGAAAAATGGACCCTTGGTCACACATGTCAGGCAAAGAAGTTGTTTCTTCTGCAGTTGATTCCAATGAGTGATGATTATGATCTTGTTCAAACAAAAGTTACAATGGAGGAAGACACTGAGTTCTGTCAGCTTGAGAACAACATTCCTTCTATCTCATCACAAATAGTGGGTAACATGGCTACTCCTGGTATAATGAGAATATTGGGTACAATTAGTGGGGTGACAGTTATAATATTAGTTGACAATGGGAGCACCCATAACTTCATTGACCCTTCAATAGTTAAGAAGCTTCACCTCCGCACAATACCCTGTGAAAATCCAGCATTCAGACTTGCATCTGGTCTGCAAGTTCCTTCTGAAGGACTGTGTCCTAACGTTAAACTTCAGCTCCCTGAAGTATCTTTTGACTTGGATTTTTTAGTTCTTCCATTGGGCGGTATTGATGTGGTACTAGGAGCAACTTGGCTACAACTTTTGGGTGACATTGTGTTGAATATCATGGAAATGACTATGACCTTTGCATGGCTGGGTAAACAGTACAAGTTTACAGGCCTCACAGACGACAAGGTCAATATGATTTCTGGCCCCAAATTGCACAAAGAGCTCAGAAATGCCAGAGCTATACAATTCAGCTGATTCCAACCCAACTAAAACCCCCTACCCCCTCATTTTCTTCTCACCCACCAGACTTGGCTATACTCTTACAAACCTATACTTCTATCTTTGATGAACCTACAGGTCTCCCTCCTGCTAGGAGTTGTGACCATCGTATACCCCTCATAGATGAGTCAAAGGCCATCATTGTTCCACCATACATACATTCTCCATTCCAAAAATCTGTAATTGAAAATCAAGTCAAGGAGCTCATGCAACACACACACTTGCAACATAGTAACACTCCATTTTCAGCTCCTGTACTTTTAGTACAGAAACGTGATGGGAGCTGGCGCATGTGCATTGATTACATGGCTTTAAACCAACAAACTGTCAAGGATAAATATCCTATACCTCTTGTTGATGACCTCTTGGATGAATTATATGGGGCTTGATATTTTTCGAAGCTGGACCTTCGTTCAGGCTATCATCAAATTCGAATGGCACCTGAGGACATTCATAAGACTGCCTTCCGTACTCATGAAGGGCACTATGAATTCTTAGTAATGCCCTTTGGCCTTTCTAATGCTCCTTCCACTTTTCAAAGTCTTATGAACAATATCTTTCGACCTCATCTCAGAAAGTTTGTTTTAGTATTCTTTGATGACACTCTAGTTTATAGCAAAACATGGCCTGAGCATCTGAACCACCTAGAGAAGGTCCTACAATTACTAAAGGACAACCAGTTATATGCCAAACAATCTAAGTGTGACTTTGGAGTCACCAAGGTGGAATATTTGGGTCATGTGATATCTGATGGTGGGGTATCCATGGAGATCAACAAGCTGTAGTCTATTGTGGGCTGGCCAGCTCCCAAGTGCCTCAAAAAGCTGAGGGGATTTCTAGGCCTGACTGGGTACTACAGGAAATTTGTCAAGAATTATGGTTCTTTGGCAGCACCACTCACTCAACTTCTAAAAAAAGATAGTTTTGTCTGGACCCCAGAGGCTGAGGACCCAGTCAAGGAACTTAAGCAAGCCATGATTTCTGCCCCAGTGTTGGCTTTACCAAACTTTGACATTCCCTTCATCCTTGAGTGTGATGCTAGTAACTCAGGTATGGGTGCTGTTCTCATGCAGCAGGGCCGTCCAGTGGCTTATCTAAGTAAAGCTTTTACTACTAGACAACAAGGTTTGTCAGTATATGAGAAGGAAATGGAGGCTATCCTATTTGCTGTTCAAAAATGGAAATCATACTTGATTGGTAGAAGATTTATGATCAGAACAGATCATCAAAGCCTCCGACACCTGCTGCAACAAAAGGTTCACACTCCGGCGCAAGAGCGATGGTTGATTAAATTGATGGGGTTTGATTTTTCCCTGGAATATAAGTCTGGTCACCATAACAGAGCAGCAGATGCTCTATCCAGACTTTATGAAGAACCCTCCATAGAAGCAATCACAGTTTTAGTGCCTGACTGGTTTTCGGAGATTCAGAAGGCATACTTTCTGGACAGTTACTTTATTCAGTTGCTCAAGGATTGGAACTCATATTCTCTGAACCCTAACCACTATTCATTGCAAGGTGGTGTTATATATTACAAGGGCAGGATACATCTGCACCCAAATTTCAGTCTCTTACCTTCTATACTCCATGCACACCATGATGCTCCAACAGGTGGACATTCAGGATACCATAAAACTCTCCATAGACTAAAAAGAAGTTTTCACTGGAAGGGCATGGAAAGGACAATCAAAGGCTATATTCAAAATTGTGATATTTGTCAACGAACAAAGTATATCACCCAATCTCTAGCAGGCCTGTTGCAACCCCTTCCTATACCAGAAAAAAATTGGATTCATATTCACATGGACTTTATTGAGGGTCTTCCACCTTCCCATTCTAAAACCACTATTCTTGTGGTAATTGACAAATTGTCCAAGTATGCTCACTTTCTGGCTTTGCAACACCCATATACAGCTGCTACTGTTGCTGCAGCATTTGCTATCCATATTGTCACTCAATAAGTCTATATTATCCCCATTCCCTCCTATCCATCTGCTGTTAGAGATAATAATATCTTTGGCCTGTCTAAAGACAGTCGAAGGCATTCCAACTGGGAATGTTCTTACACAGTTGGCTAGATGGGCGGACTAGCATACTATATTTTTCTCTCCATATAAAAAAAAAACTGCACATAGCCGGTCAATGAAACTGATCACCTTCTTTGGGATAAAAGTGACTTAGGCAAGGAAAACTGGCATACTAGATATGACTGAGTCAATCAATACGGCTCAAAAATATCTTAAGTAGGAAAGCACATATCTTAAGTATATGTAGAGAAATGGAATGACCTTGTCTTTGTAGATTATGAGAAAATCCACTTAAGAAATGAAACCAAACTCAATTTCTAAAGCTTAAAAATTAATGGTGAAAGGAAGGAAGAGGGGAGAAAAGGGGAGCATGCGAGGATGCTAAGGGGAAAAGTGATCGCCAGAGACGCGAGGGCCTCAAATGATATAACAAATAATCAATGGAGGGATCGTGAAAAATACCTCAAAAGGATGCGGGGGAGATTGTGAGTGCTTTCCTTCTCTTCCGATCGGCCGGCCGATGAAGAGAGTTCTTCTTGTTGATTACCCTTGCAAAGATCAAAGACAGCAACCAATAAAAATATGGAATTAGAAGCAAGGTGAGTGTAGCATCAAATTCATAATAAAGATGAGCATGAAAATCATGTATAAGAACACACCTAATTGGGTGTTGGCCCTTAAACCCCTATGCAAAAGGGTATAGGAGATATGATGAATGATATGCAAATAGGGAGGTGTGCAAGAGTTGCACTAAGGAGATCTCAATATCAAGATGAAAAGAAATAAGAAAAGTATGACATGATGCATGAACATGTAATTCTAAGTGAATGAAATAAAAGAAGAGGGGAAGAGAAAGGCTTATTGGTTTTGTTTCTCCAATTGAGGTTTTGAAGATCTTCCATGGAGGAAGAAGCTCTAAAGGATGAAGAGGCTCCAAATCTTCAAGGGAGGAAGAAGAACTCCTTGGATGAAGCTTTTAGGTGCATGGGAGTCTTCCTCCTTGAGCCCTTGGTCCAACATCACCTCATCTTGAATTGATCTTGATGTTCTTTTCACAAGGGAGAGAGGGGTCCTATTTATAGGGTTGAAATTCGGAATTAATTCTAAGAGAAATTAGGAAAACATGTTTTTGTGGGATTTGGAATGAGATAAATATTACCATGTGTCCCTTCAACCTTAGAAAGTCATAGGAACCCTTTCCCAAGAGGAAAAGGAGGTTAAAGTGAGGAAGGGAAGTGAAATTCGGAGTTAAATTCAATAAAAATTAGAAAATTGAGTTTTAGTGGGATTTGGAAAGGGGGATCTTTCCTCCAAGTGTCCTTTCAATATTAGGAAGTCATAGGAACCCTCTCCCAAGTGGAAAAGGAGTTTAAGTGAGGAAAGGAAGTGAAATTTGGAGTTTAATTCAATGAAAATTAGAAAATTGAGTTTTGGTGGGATTTGGAAAGGGGCATCCTTCCTCCAAGTGTCCTTTCAATATTAGGAAGCCATAGGAACCCTTTCCCAAGTGGAAAAGGAGTTTAAGTGAGGAAAGGAAGGGGTTCTGCTAGAGTTCGGAATTGAACAAGAATTGACTACCGGACAGGCGGTCGCTATTTAAAATAACGCCCGCGGAGGCGTCCTCATTTTGGAGGCATTTCGAGACAGATTCGGATTTTCCAAAATTTGAAAAGAATTAACGACTTTTAGGGGGTCGCTATTTAGAAATTAATACGAGTTTTGGATGGATTAAAAACCTCAAAATATGGCAATGAAATTGACGACTTTGCACGCGGGCGCTATTTCATGAAATAGCGACTTCCATGAAGTCGTGGAATCAAAATAATTCGATTTTAGATCAAAATATGAAGAAAGAATTGACGACCTTCCGAACGGTCGCTAATTAAAGAAATGACGCCCCCTGACGGGGTGCTATTTAAATGACGCCCGGGTCCCTTCCACCATTTGATTTAAGGCCCGAAAAATAGAGAAAATGCTCAGAAAAATCTGGAGAAAAATAGGAAAAGATGTGTGAAAGCTGGGGAAAGTTGGATATTCAAGAAAAGAGAGGAAAACCACTCAAATACGTCGATTTGAGGGTCAAATGGGACATCGCAGTGCGATAGGAGATATGCTCAAAATGATGTCAATTTTAGCGTGTCTACAACTACCCCGCCTTGGCGTCTGCTTTGCAAGGGAGTAACACGGAGTGGAATGGAATAAAATGAAGTGAAGCCACATGGAATGGAATGAAATGAAGTGAGAGCGAACTGAAAAGCAGATGCCAAGGTGTGATGAGACACGTAATCAACACCACCTGATAGGAATTGAATCAAAAGCTCGGAATGATACAATATTGAGGATATTCAATGAAAGCAACAATTGTTTGGATAAAGAAGGAGTGTGCACGCGGGCACGAAGGAGATAAAAAGACTGATCAACTTCCAACGCGGTGGAAGTGCCCCAGGTCACAAACCTGTAGGTTTCACCATTGGGGAGCGGTTACCAGCCAGTGTGGACGTGCTACAGCCAAGGTGGATCAAAGGAAAAGGAATTAAACAAAAGATAGAAATCCAAACAAAGGAGTTTTCAAGGAAGTGACCCAAAATGGTAACAAGGCGAACTGAGAACACAATTCGGCATGGAATATCTCATATCTTAGAAATTAGTGATCAATTTTAACCCTCAAAATCAGCTTATCAGAATGATTTTCCAACAGTTATTTCAAAGTCCTATATGAATGCATGCTGGGTTTAAAGAAAAAAATTAAAATAAATTAAAATATAAGATAATCAAGGATAATATTGTTAAGCTGCCAAGATTGAGTCAAGAAACCAATTTCACGAGCTGATACTAAGCCGAAGTCCGTTTATCCGCGCACTAACTCGCAAAAGGGAACCATCGTCCCCAGTCTTGGACGGTTCAATGACCTATCCGTATGATTAAGACTCCTCTGGAATCAACATTATTTTTGATGAAGGGGAACTCAAATTCCAGATTTACCAAAGCCACAAGGTCCTTGATATAATCTAGTAGCGTATGTAACATATAGTAAAAATGTATACAAGGGGATGGTGATAGCAATAAGCATGGGGGAACTGAGATGGAATAATGTGCAAACACCATGGAGCTTGGATGGTGATGCCCAGTCGGTGGGACCAAGAGCTTCTTATCCTGCGCTCAAACTTTCATTAGCCAAGATATAAATAACAAGCAATGAATGAGGCATTTAAGCATAGTAAGTATAGCATGAATCAAAGCATCAATAGCATGTATGTATCATATCATGAATAACATTCAAGTGTGCACAGCGTGAAAGGCATGAATAACATTTAACATAGATAGCATCATTAAAGCATAGATAGCATAGCATCATTGTATGTTGTTTGTCATGAGGATGACAACTTGGCTAATCAAGATTTGGAGTTGAATGATCAAGATCTGATAATGCCCATCGGCGGAGTGATCAGCAAGATTTGATAAAAAAGATTTGGAGATGAATAATCGGAGGTAATGCGTAGCAAATCAATGGGGAGAATCAAAAGGTAGAAAGCAACGAATGGAGAGGACTCATCCCGTGCTCTTGGTCCTTGCAAAGTTGTTGTCCCTGTAAAAACACCATCAGAAAAATGTAATGCAATTTTTTTGGATTTTGAATTATGTAAATTTTTATGAGTTTTGAAAATATTTCAATTTTTATGGATTTTTGGAAGATATCTGAATTTTTATTATGAATTTTAAAAATATTCAATTTTTGTTGAATTTTTGCTTAGGAAATATTCAACTGTTTTTTTAGATTTTTCACAAGAAATATTCAACTTTTGTTTTAAGATTTTGGTTTAGACATTGCTAAAGCAGCATCAAAGGATGTTTAAACCACTGGCTAAGGGTCCTTGTTCCTTCCCCTTTCGCTAAAAACTGTCCAAAGCCAGGCGTGCATTTAAAGGTGGCGCCTTATGACCGGCTACCCTTGTATAACGGTGCCTCTACCAAGGCCATACCCGAGAAACACTCGGTCTTCGAGGGAGAAGAGAAGAATAATTGAGGATAAGCTTTACGCAGGATGGGAGATGTCGGGACTTGAATTCCTTCCAAGGTATTACCCCTCAAAGAGGTAGTCTGTTGCGCCGGGGCTTTATGCCTTTGATTTTTAGACCCTTGACATGCATATGACCAGGGTTTTCCCTGCGGGGACTTTGCCTCTCTTGACATGCCATAATTCATAATTTTACATTTATCAAAATTTTGACTTGATTTTTCATAATAGCCCCTTTTGGCTAGATGTATCATGAAATTTGATTTTTGTTTGGGTCAAGACTGCCCCTATTTGAGACTTCTCTCGTATTGGGGATTACCTAGGTTGGTCATCTCATCCATCAACCTCTTGCCCCTGCATTCGGACGAGCAAAGAAGAGAAAAGACTTTCAGATATACTCATGGCATGGCCAAAGTAGGGACTGTGTTTACCCAAAGGAGCCGGCTAAGGACGCCGTGAAGTGTGTACGGTGCCCAGCTAAGGGTTGCTCTTAACAAGCGGGGAGAGAATGTTGAATTCCCAGCGCGGGGTTCTTATAACCAAAGTGCTGCATAGCAAGTCTAAAGACTCTTTTCATTTTTTTTTAAAGATGAAATTCAATAAAGATAAATTCCTAGGATAAAGGCTTAAAATATCACTCTTAATCATGTTAAGAAGCACTTCACTTTGAAAATCATGCGTGAAGCAATGAGAAAATGATATCATAAAAATGCTTACTTACGTCAACATTTTACCTTGCGATCTTTGTTGAAGCAGCTACCGTGAGAGGCGGGGTTGATCATCGTGGGATAGTCCTCTTAGGCAGATAAAAGGATTGGAAGCAAAGGATTTGGAAGTGGCTTAACAAGAAGCAGTGGTGCTCAGACGAGACTCAGACGAATAAGGAGAAAAGGAAGAGAGGCGAGGGCTAGAACTCCCTCACTAAGGCGCAGAGACCCTGATCACATGGAACAGTCTACAGAAGGAGAGGAGAATTAGAAGGAGGAGTGAGGACTAAAGCCTCGGAAGCAGTGGGAGAAAGGGCAGATGCCCAAGATAGGGACTTGGAAGAAGTTGGGTCGGACCCAGGATCAGGAGGAATTAGAAGAAGAAATTGATAGATGGAAAGAGGTGGATCCTCAGGGTCTGGAGGTAGAGGAGGAGAATCATGAAGGGAAAAAGAGTCCGGAGGCTCTAGAGAGATAATATATCGAGGGACGCGGTGCCCAGGGAAGAAATAGGGAAAATGATGATGGAAGAGGAGGAAGAAAATGAAGGATGTGATGTCCCGGAAGAGCAGAAAGATAAATCGGAAGAAAGATGGAGGGTCCGGAGGTTCCACAGGAGGAAAATGCCGAGGGACGCGGTGCCCCGGGAAGAGTGGATGAAAAGGGTCAGGAGGATCCGGAGGTTCCGGAGGAAAATATCGAGGGTCGCGGTGCCCTCGGAATAGATATGGAAAAAGATGATAGAAAAGGAAGAAAAGAATGAAGGACGTGATGTCCCGGAGAAGCAGGAGGATGAATTGGAGGAAAGATGGAGGGTCTGGAAGTTCCGGGGGTAGAAAATAGAAAGGGGCGTCATGCCCAAGTGATAGAGAGAGGGATGAAGGATCCAGAGGCTTCGGAGGAATGAGATGTGAAGGTACGCGATGCCCTAAGAAGAAGGAAAGGGAATCCGGAGGTTCCGGAGGAAGAAGGTAGAAAAGGGCACGATGCCCAAGAAAAATTAGTGAGATGCCCGGAGGATTCGGACGTGATGGTGCAGAGGGGCACGATGCCCAATGAGCAAGATCCGGAGGTTCCAAAGGGGGGAGATACCATGGGACGCGATGCCCAGGGAGAAGAGAAAGATCTGGATATGAAGGTGTAGAGGGGCGCGATGCCCTAAAAGGGAGGTCTGGAGGTTCCGGAGGAAGCAAATACTGTGGGACGCGATGCCCAGGGAGAATCAGTAAGAAGCCCAGAAGATCCGGACTTGAGGGTGTACAGGGGCGCGATGCCCAAAGAGAAAGATTCGGAGGTTCCGAAGGAAGCAAATACCGTGGGACGCGATGCCCAAGGAGGATGGGAGAGAAATCCGAGGAGTGCGGATGCAATAGTTGGAAAGGGGCGTGGTGCCCTGAGGGAAGATCGGAGGGGGCACAATGCCTGGCGAGTGTAAGGGGACCTAGAGATCCCGAAGATAGAGGCGGAAGATATAGGAAACGTGGGGGATCTGGAGGTTCAGGAAGGCGGGGAAGATACGTGTTTTGAAACCCGGGAAAGAAGAAGTGCCAATGCATGTGGATGCAATGCAACGGATGCGATGGATGCAAAGAATGTAGAGAACATGAAGGGTGAGAGGATGAGATCCTCCTCCTTACCCCTGGAGCGGCCCATGAAGAATCGGTGATAGACGAGAATATGGATGGCGTTGAATGGAAGGTGGGTAGAATAGTGGAAGGCCCCTTAACACCAAGATAACCGCCCCTCCATGGCAGTGAAAGTGTATAGCCAATTGGCCCAATGGATAAAGCAAGAGCCCATGATGAAGCTTCAATAGTGAATGACAACTCCCTTGGAGAGTGAAAAGCAATAATGCGAGGGACTTGAAGAGTTGGGATAGGAAGCATCGCCATGCCCAGTGATTGTGACATATAAAGAATGTTGAACAAAATAGGCATTCGCCCCTTGTATGGAAGAAAAGGTTCAAGATTTGAAAGTTGGAACAAGGGGGCCCTGTCTGGCCTTTGGGCACAAGCCTACACAGCATTAAAGCTTGACATTCTCTTTTAGTGAGCAGTGGCGGGGACTTGGCCTCTTCGACCATGCTTGGCACGATAACACGGATTGGCATCCGGCATATAAACTCTTGCATCTTGAATAGCTCGGCCGTGGCAAAATCCTTCTTGCCCGGCTCTTGATCATCTTCGGTACAAGTACTTACAGAAGGACGCCCGTTCCTAGTAGTAAAGGAGGGTGAAGCGGAGGCGGAAGGCTCCATGGATGGTGGAGGTATAATGGAAGGTGTTGGAGAAATGATGAGTGGAAGTGGAGGTTCAAACACGTCGAGCTTCTCCCTTTGCTCGGAAGCAGTCGGGGTTGGCTCGAGTGCAACGAGGGGTGGATCCTGCTCAGGACTAGCCACGGGTAAGGGTGAAGGGTTAAGTAGTGGAGTAGGGGTTATAGGCATAGTGGGTTTTGGGGTTAAAGGGATAATGAAGGGTTGAGGTGGCGAACAAAAAGGAGGGGTAATAGAAGGCTCGGCAGAGACCGACATAGTGGAGGGTGATGGAGGTTCGGCGAAGGCCGGTGGAGTGGAGATTAGTGGAGGTTTGGCGGAGGCTGATGGAGTAGAGGTTAATGGTGTAAAAGGAGAGGGTTTGGTGAGCTGAAAATGCCGGATGGGGCGAGAGGTGTCAGGTATAGGGGAAGGCGCATGATGCACCGGTGTGGGTGACTGGAGTATCGACCCATCATCATAACACCAAGTATTGGGGAGAGGAGGAGACTCATGGTGCGACGGTATGGGTGGTTGGAGTATCGACCCATCATCGTAACACCAAGAGGTCTCATAAATGGGGGTTGGATCGGGGACTGTGGCATAGTCCTGAGCATAGGGGTCTTCTGGCAGTGGAGGAAGGGGACGACGAAGGAAACTCGGAAGGGGTGCATCTCGAGGAGCTTCAAATTCTTGTACCGTCTCTAAATCTTCATCATTAACTAAATCCAGCGGATGCCGTGGTGGAGGCGAAATGATAAGTGGTGGAGTATGGTGTTGTGGGGAATTTTGAGGCGAATATGTGTATGGAGGCGGAGTGCCATGTAAATGCGCAGTGCGGATGAGTGGAGGGCGGACGGCGTCCACAGAACTTGTAACATCTTCTCGCTCACATATATCGTTGATGCCATTCTCTCTTATCTCCTTCCAATTTTTATCTATCTTAGCGATGTTATTCATGAGATCATGAAGGGGATTGGCTTGAGAAGGAGGAGGAGTGGGCTGCGAGCTAGTGAGCCTCTTAAGTTGTTCCTCCATGGAAGCAAGTCTATCAAAGAGGCTTTGCTGGAAGGGTGTAACATGAGCAACAGAAGGTTGGCAAGATGGCCTTGGAGGGGTGGCTTGATATGACGGCCGTGGAGGAGGATTAATGGGCCGACCCATAGAAGGACCCGGATGGGCCGGATTACAAGGAATAAATGGACCTTGGGGCCGTGAAGGACGAGAAATGGAAGGAGGTGGGTGATGGGCTACCCGAGGAGTAGGTGTGGATGAAGGAGACGGATGATGGGCCACCCGAATAAGAGTAGGTGTGGATGAAGGAGGCGGGTGATGGGCCACCCAAATAGGGTTGGGTGTGGATGAAGGAGGTGTACCCTCAGCAACGGCCTTAAGGGCTCGGATTTGTTGAGGGGTGAAATGATTTAATCCACGGATGATTTGAGAGACCTTCTCATCATTGGGAGGAGACGGTCCCGAAGGAATAGTGGCTCGCGATTGAGGCGAGGGACCATGGGATTGGACATTGCCCATAGGTTGGGCAATACCATAGGAATGAGGGCGTGGTCCCCTAGAATGATTGTGGTGAGAATTATGGAATTGAGGATTATATGATATGCTAGGTTGTGCATCCTCATGAACATAATTAAGATTAAACATGTTATTTTGTCTATCAAGGTAAGCCATTATGTAATCAAAGTTCAAGCAAAATAATTTGCAAAGAAGCACACATGTTGGAATGGTTACCGTTGATTTTTATTTATTTGAACCTTGGTGAATTAATGATTTTTAACAAACTTTGGAGTGATTCACACAAGGGAGGGACCTAGTTTCAATATAAGTTCACTTCGATGCCAACTAGGAACACTCTCTTACCACACATAGGCCAACTAAACCCGGGAAACTTCAAGGTACAACCTGCCCAGCGTCCGTGAGGGAATCCACGGGTGCGGGGACTTACGGAGGCTTGGTTTAGGAATTTCCGGTCTAAAGAGATGGAATGCTCAAAGGAGGGTCCTTCCTTCACCAAAAGGGTGTAAGATCTCCTAACAATGTGGGGAGAGGAGGTCTCCCAAACCAATGCAAATGGATGAATGCAAGCAGTAGTATGAGGCGATAACAACACAGAACAAAATGACGACCTGGGAAAGGTCGCTATATCAATAAATAGCGTCTGAGGGTCAGTCGCTAGTCACTGTGAATAGTGCAAGCAGAGTAAAAAAGCGCCTTAAGGTGAGGCGCTTTCTATAGAATGGACGCCCGTGAGCAGGGGCGTCAAATATCAGTAATCAAGATGAATAAACAATGATAATCAAAATGACGCCTTCCAGTAAGGCGCTGTACGAGTGAAAGACGCCTCTGACATGGGCGTCAGAATGTAATGGCAAACAATTGACGCCTTGGTGTGAGGCGTTATATTGGAAAATGACGTCTCTGCGAGGGGCGTCAGAATGTACTGCCAAAGTAAATGACGCCTTGGGGTGAGGCGTTATACTTGAAAATGACGCCTCTGCGAGAGGCGTCAGAATGTAATGCCAAACTAAATGACGCCTTGGTGTGAGGCGTTATACTGACAAAAGACGCCTCTGAGAGGGGCGTTAATTACTTCAAAACTTCAACGGCCACAGAGCTCAAACAGTGGAAAATACCGACAGGAATGAAAAACACTCACAATCACAGTATAAGAATCATGGCAATCAATAAAAACATGACAAGGGATATAGCATGCTCATCATTTTTTTTTCTTTTAGAGATGGATAAATGGAATTTCTAAAAATCTATCAAACTAACCAATCACTTAGGGAGAGTGCTACGTGGAGCACAAAGGGAGGCGCACCGTGGGTGCAAAAGGGGAGACGGCACACGTGGGTGCCCAAGGGGAAGGGTAATCAAAAGAAAAATAAAAGGAGTCCCACCGTGATCGCCGATTTGTAGATTATGAGAAAATTCACTTAAGAAATGAAACCAAACTCAATTTCTAAAGCTTAAAAATTAATGGCGAAAGGAAGGAAGAGGGGAGAAAATGGGAGCATGCGAGGATGCTAAGGGGAAAAGTGATCGCCAGAGACGCGAGGGCCTAAAAGGATATAACAAATAATCAATGGAGGGATCGCGAAAAATACCTCAAAAGGATGCGGGTGAGATTGTGAGTGCTTTCCTTCTCTTCCGATCGGCCTGTCGATGAAGAGAGTTCTTCTTGTTGATTACCCTTGCAAAGATCAAAGACAACAACCAATAAAAATATGGAATTAGAAGCAAGGTGAGTGTAGCATCAAATTCATAATAAAGATGAGCATGAAAATCATGTATAAGAACACACCTTATTGGGTGTTGGCCCTTAAACCCCTATGCAAAAGGGTATAGGAGATATGATGAATGATATGCAAATAGGGAGGTGTGCAAGAGTTGCACTAAGGAGATCTCAATATCAAGATGAAAAGAAATAAGAAAAGTATAACATGATGCATGAAAATGTAATGCTAAGTGAATGAAATAAAAGAAGAGGGGAAGAGAAAGGCTTATTGGTTTTGTTTCTCCAATTGAGGTTTTCAAGATCTTCCATGGAGGAAGAAGCTCCAAAGGATGAAGAGGCTCCAAATCTTCAAGGGAGGAAGAAGAACTCCTTGGATGAAGCTTTTAGGTGCATGGGAGTCTTCCTCCTTGAGCCCTTGGTCCAACATCACCTCCTCTTGAATTGATCTTGATGTTCTTTTCACAAAGGAGAGAGGGGTCATATTTATAGGGTTGAAATTCGGAATTAATTCTAAGGGAAATTAAGAAAACATGTTTTAGTGGGATTTGGAATGAGATAAACATTTCATGTGTCCCTTCAACCTTAGAAAGTCATAGGAACCCTTTCCCAAGAGGAAAAGGAGGTTAAAGTGAGGAAGGGAAGTTAAATTCGGAGTTAAATTCAATAAAAATTAAAAAATTAAGTTTTAGTGGGATTTGGAAAGGGGGATCCTTCCTCCAAGTGTCCTTTCAATATTAGGAAGCCATAGGAACCCTCTCCCAAGTGGAAAAGGAGTTTAAGTGAGGAAAGGAAGTGAAATTCAGAGTTTAATTCAATGAAAATTAGAAAACTGAGTTTTGGTGAGATTTGGAAAGGGGGATCCTTCCTCCAAGTGTCCTTTCAATATTAGGAAGCCATAGGAACCCTTTTCCAAGTGACAAAGGAGTTTAAGTGAGGAAAGGAAGGGGTTCTGCTGGAGTTCGGAATTGAATAAGAATTGACGACCGGACAGGCGGTCGCTATTTAAAATAACGCCCACGGAGGCGTCGTCATTTTGGAGGCATTTCGAGACAGATTCAGATTTTCTGAAATTTGAAAAGAATTAACGACTTTTAGGGGGTCGCTATTTAGAAATTAATACGAGTTTTGGATGGATTAAAAACCTCAAAATATGGCAATGAAATTGACGACTTTGCACGCGGGCGCTATTTCATGAAATAGCGACTTCCATGAAGTCGTGGAATCAAAATAATTCGATTTTGGCTCAAAATATGAAGAAAGAATTGACGACCTTTCGAACGGTCGCTAATTGAAGAAATGACGCCCCTTGACGGGGCGCTATTTAAATGATGCCCGGGTCCCTTCCACCATTTGATTTAAGGCCCGAAAAATGGATAAAAAGCTCAGAAAAATCTGGAGAAAAATAGGAAAAGATGTGTGAAAGCTGGGGAAAGTTGGATATTCAAGAAAAGAGAGGAAAATCACTCAAATAAGTCGATTTGAGGGTCAAATGGGACATCGCAGTGCGATAGGAGATATGCTCAAAATGATGTCAATTTTAGTGTGTCTACAGTCTTATGATGATAAGAAGATATAGAGAAATGGAATGACCACATATCTTAAGTAGTACATATATACAAAGATGTGAATAAATGCAAAGAAATCAGAATTCTCTATAGCAATAGGTAAATACCCAAAAAATTCGTTTTGTGATTTAAAACTTTGTGGATTTTAATTGCATGTAAATATATTTTTATATCTGATTTTAATAAAAATTTGATGTTAATTTGACTCAAAAATGTACATTGTTTAGCTTCGATGTTCTTCATTTGAAAATTTTTGTAATTTGGGTGTTATTTAATTTGATATGTGCATAATGATGATTGCGTTGTTATTTAATTTTATGTTATATAAATGCATGGGGTATTCCCTGTGAGCTGAGGTGCGTGGGTGCGACCTAACATTACACGCACCTCAGGAGAGCGCGTTAAAACCGTGTCAATGTGCCTTCCCGTTCAAGACTTTGGGATTGATGTGTATATTCTCATTTATTTATGAGAATGTATATATCTACCTCAAAGTCTTGAATTGTCCCGTTTGGACAGTTTGTGAATGTTTGATCGCACTTAAGCAGTCATTTACTATATGTGTTTGTATGGTTTGTTGAGAATTTCGGTTGCGTCTCCTCACTCTTCTCTGATATACCACTATTGATTTTGAGTGTTTTCTTAACCACTTACTTGTAAGTGTTGAAGAAAATTTCAAAATCAATAAATATTTTTGGTATATCGGAGAAGTGTGGGGAGATGATGCCAAAATTTTCAGCAAATCGTGCAGCACATATAGTAAGTGATTGTGCGATCAAACCTTCATGGATGGGTTAAAAAGTGATAATCTAATCAATATTCCTCTTCCAACTGCAAATGGTCTATGATGAACGATGTGAGGAAAGGGTCGGGTGTAATATTATGAGTAATGATTTGAAAGTTAGGATGTGTATTGTCATTTATTGGGTGCAGGCAAAATGTCGACAAATCGTTCATGGATGTATCGTAGAATAGTTGACCGGGTGGTGTCGGATAACTTTAAGCTTGGGGTTAAGAGTTTCATTCAATTTGCATTGGGGAATCCAAATGCAGCAATATATCGCGACGGTCACATTCGATGCCCTTGTTCAAGTTGTAGAAACTTGAGGTGGTGTTCAACATGGGATGTGCAACATCATTTGTACACGAAAGGGTTTGTGGATGGTTATACGAATTGGACGTGTCATGGTGAGCAATTTTTGAGGTATGAACCTGACAATATTGCAGGCACAAGTGGGTACGTGGATATGGTTGTAGATGCTGCTGGTCCTAGTTTTAATGTTCATGAGGAAGCGCCGAATAAGACAGCTGGAAGATTTTATGAACTACTTAGGGATGCTGATGAGCCGCTGTGGGATGGTTGTGAAAAGCACACTCGATTGTCTGCAGTGTCATAGTTGTTGAACTTGAAATCTGAATATCACACCAGTGAGACTTGTTTTGACCGTCTCCTCCTCTTGATCAAGAGTATGTTGCCTCGAGACGAGAAGTTACCAGAAACTTTTTACCATGTAAAAAAGATGGTCAATGACTTAGGATTTGGATATGTGAAAATAGATGCATGTTCGAATCATTGTATGTTATATTACAAAGATGATGCAGATAAGATATCATGTTCCATTTGTGGCCATGACAGATTCAAACCTAAGGGGGGGTCAATTCAAAGGCAAAAGATGTACCTTACAAGGCGTTGCAATACTTCCCTCTTGTGCCTAGGCTGCAGCGGCTGTATATGTCCTCAAAGATGGCTTGACATATGACATGGCACATCGAAAGAGTACGTCGTGCCGATGATATAATCAGTCATCTTACCGATGGTGAAGCTTGGACTCACTTTAGTCGTACTCATCTTGCCTTTTCAAGGGAGTCACGTAATGTTCGATTAGGTTTATGCACATATGGTTTTGATCCATTCAGTGGTTCAGTGGCATCTTATTCTTGTTGGCCAGTGTTCATGACACCGTACAACCTTCCGCCGCACATGTGCATGAAGCGAGAAAATCTGTTTTTGTCCTTAGTAATTCCTGGTCCAAAAAGTCCCGAAAACAATTTGGACATATATCTCAGGCCGTTGATTGATGAGCTTAAATTTTTATGGACTTATGGAGTTGTTACTTATGATGCATATAGGAAGCAAAATTTTATTATGAAGGCTGCACTGATCTGGACAATAAGTGACTTCCCTGTATATGGAATGCTATCTGGTTGGAGCACACATGGGAGGTTAGCATGTCCTTACTGTATGGAAGATACCAAATCATTTGTATTGAAACATGGTGGGAAAGCATGCTGCTTTGATTGCCATCGGCAGTTGCTACCAAGTGACCATCCTTTTCGAAGGCAAAAAGACTCGTTAAAAAAAAATACTGTTGAAATGGATGAAGCTGACTTGCAACGGGTGTCGGGTCTACATATGGCGTCACAGGTGCACAATTTACCAGATATAGTTCAATTGTCTGGTAGCACACGGCAACTCCCTAGTTTTGGAAAGGATCACAACTGGAACAATAAAAGTATTTTTGGGAATTACCTTATTGGTCAACTCTTCTTGTACGACACAATCTGGATCTCATGCATATCGAGAAGAATTTTTTTGATAATGTGTTCAATACGATCATGAATGTTAAAGGGAAAACAAAGGACAATGTCAAAGCACGTATGGATTTAAAGATGCTTTGTAAACGTCCAGAACTGGAACTACAGAACGTAAATGGCAAAACTGTGCAGCCTAAAGCAACTTATGTGCTTCATGATACATAGATCAAGGAAGTATGCCAGTGGTTGAAACAGTTGAGATTCCCAGATGGATATGCATCCAACATAGCCCGTTGTGTGAATGTTAATGAGGGAAAAATATAAGGTATGAAAAGTCATGACTGTCATGTGTTCATGGAGAGGCTACTGCCCATTGCATTTCGTGATTTGTTGTCAAAGCAGATATGGGAAGCACTAGCTGAGATGAGTAAATTTTTCAAGATTTTATGTGTATCTGAACTCAGACTTCGGGATGTACAAACTATCGAAGAAAAAGTTGTCACAATCGTTTGCAAGCTAGAGAAGATATTTCCTCCGGCATTCTTTGATTCGATGGAGCACCTGGTCGTTCATTTGCCATATGAGGCTATCGTCGGAGGGCCAGTACAATTTCGATGGATGTATCCATTTGAGAGGTATGTGACAATTTTTGTTAACTTACAAGTCGTCCATAGCCGGTACATATCGTTGCCATCTGACTTGTTGTTGTAGGTGCATGCATGAATTAAAAATGAAAGTTCGCAACAAGGAACAGGTGGAGGGTTCGATTGCTGCGGCATACATTCTTGAAGAAATTTCGAACTTCTGTTCTATGTACTTTGAGCCAGAGATTCAAACTCATCGTACTCAACCTCCACGTAATGATGATGGGGGAGTGGATGAATGTTCCGATCGGCTCTCCATATTTAAACATCCTGGACGTGCGTTCGGATGTTGCTTGACTCGCACGCTCGAAGATAGAGAGTTGCACGCCGCTGAGATATATATTCTTTTGAATTGCCTCGAGATTGAACCTTATGTTGAGTAAGTTCTTAATTCACATTTTCAGCAACTCCATAAGTTGTTCATCCTTCTTCTGCAGTTCATTTAAAGTAGTAGTGCATTTATATTGCAGGCAATTTGATTCAGAATTAGCTGAAAAATGTCTAAATATCCAGGATGTGGAGATTGAAAAAGAACGCGAGAAGTTTTTTTCCAAGTGGCTGAGAAACCGAGTTAGTGTCAACTATGAATATATATGTTTGTATTTACGTATGTTGAGGTAACTGTTATTATTTTAACTACTCTAATTTGAATATAGGTTGAACAAGGTCTCATTACTGATCAAAGAGTACAACAGATAAGTTATGGCCCCTCGAACCAGACACGTGCCTATCCAGGATATATTGTGAATGGATACAAATTTCATACAAGGGATTATGGGTGAAATAAGTCTACGATGAACATCGACGTAAGTGTGAAGGGAAGTTTATACAATGAAATGAAATTGGACTACTATGGTATTCTTGAAGAAGTCTTATAACATCAGTATTTGGGACAAGACAATCATGTATACATATTTAAGTGTCAATGGTTTGATCCTAATTCTGTTCTACATGGCACAAATTATGGGATTGTCAATGTCAACCATAGGTCTAAACTTAAGACCTATGAACCGTTCATTTTAGCCACACAAGCCCAGCAAGTGTACTATTCAAGCTATCCATCATCCAAGAATAGAGATTGGTGGGCAGTTTGCAGGGTTAATTCAAAACTCTTTCCCACAAGTGAAGATGTCTTAGAGGTTGCTAGTGCTGAATATTATCAATCAGACGAAGTTGGCGTTGTCGGTTCCTCTAGGTTTAATCTAGACGAATCTGATGAGGCACTGTCATTACGGATGCGAGATGAAGTGGAAGAAGTCGATCCGATGGAGCTAAATGTTGATGTTAGAGGGGAGGAAGAATCAGATGAAGACGAAGAGTTTGAATCTGATGAGGCTACTATGGATGACGATGATGATGATGATGAGCTAGATATATCAACATGAGGGAGGCATGTTTTGATAATTTAGTAAGATGAATCTTACTTTTAAGTAGAATTTTAAATAACATTTGTCTAGTCTTATATAATTGTGGATTAATATGTATTAATTGTTTTGTTATTAATAAAGAAATGGTGCGAGGAAGTCGTACTAGGAGTGGGAGGATACAAGGCAGTGAGAGGGGCGCTACTCCCTCCTTGCTAGCATCTTCTTCAGACACAGGTATATTTGATCAATAAGTTAGCTATATAAATATTTTAATTATTTACAAACTTAAAAGAATTTATTTATAGGTGCAAGTGTCGGCTCACCACCACTTGTACAGACGCCACCACCACTACTTACAGGTCCTAGTGCCCTCCCACCACCTCCCGCTACAGGTATATCTATTTTAATTTTCAGTAACATGTTGCATTTACTTATGAAAATTAATGTAGGTCCCACCTCGGCGTATCTTTGAATTTCTAGCAAAATATTCATTTACCTAATGTGAATTACTACTTCCAGGTCCTAGTGCCCTCCCACCACCTCTCGCTACAAGTATATCTATTTTAATTTTCAGTAACATGTTGCATTTACTTATGAAAATTAAATCTTGCAGGTGTTAGTGGCCTCCCACCTATTGTGCAGATGTCACCCCGACCACCTCCCGCTGTAGGTATGTATATTTTAATTATAAGTTCGTAATATTTGTATCACTCCACATGAAAATAAATTCTTGCAGGTGTCAGTGGCCTCCCACCTATTGTGCAGATGTCACCCCGACCACCTCCCGTTACAGGTATGTATATTTTAATTATAAGTTCGCAATATTTGTATCACTCTACATGAAAATAAATTCTTGCAGGTGTCAGTGGCCTCCCACCTATTGTGCAGATGTCACCCCGACCACCTCCCGCTGCAGGTATGTATATTTTAATTATAAGTTCGTAATATTTGTATCACTCTACATGAAAATAAATTCTTGCAGGTGTCAGTGGCCTCCCACCTATTGTGCAGATGTCACCCCGACCACCTCCCGCTGCAGGTATGTATATTTTAATTATAAGTTCGTAATATTTGTATCACTCTACATGAAAATAAATTCTTGCAGGTGTCAGTGACCTCCCACCTATTGTGCAGATGTCACCCCGACCACCTCCCGCTGCAGGTATGTATATTTTAATTATAAGTTTGCAATATTTGTATCACTCCACATGAAAATTAATTCTTGCAGGTCTCAGTGGCCTCCCACCTGTTGTGCAGACGCCACCCCCACCACCTCCCGCTGCAGGTATGTATATTTTAATTTAAATTCTTCAATATTTGTTCTACTTATAAAAATTAATTCTTGCAGGTCTCAGTGGCCTCCCACCTGTTATGCAGACGTCACCCCCACCACCTCCCGCTGCAGGTATGTATATTTTAATTTAAATTCTTCAATATTTGTTCTACTTATGAAAATTAATTCTTACAGGTCTCAGTGGTCTCCCACCTGTTGTACAGACGCCACCCCCACCACCTCCCGCTGTAGGTATGTATATTTTAATTATATGTTCGTAATATTTGTATCACTCCACTTAGTTTTACTTGTGAAGATATATTCTTACAGATCCCAATGCCCTCCCACCACCTCCCACTTGTACAGGGCACACCCCCACCAATCAGCCACTCGACGATGCCGGCAGTTGTCACGAGGGAGGCACGGCCCATGATAGACGTCGCCCGTGTTGGATCTCTGGGTAAATCTATAAAGTTATATTACATTAATTAGCCTTCAACTGTCTAATATGAATATTTTGACATTTGCAATTGCAGTACGAAATTTGAACCCCACACCGCTGTCCATCATTCCACCAAACTCATGTTGGCACATGTGCCCGGGGCAGCATCCACTTTCAGAGAATTTCTGATGTCCGTCCGCGATTCATTGTACAACATGTTCTTAGTAAGTAATTACATCATTTAATTCAAGTATTTTCCAAACTCAATTTATAACTTTATACTAAGTGTGAAAAGTAATTGATTTACAGCGGTCTTTTCAATTCACATGTGGACATGACGCGGCGAGATGTCGTCGTGCCTGGGAGTCTACTATGCTCTCAAGTTACAAGAGGAAAATACACGAGGCCCGAGTACACGCTAAAAAATTGAGTGGGGGGAGTGAAGACCGACAATTGTGGAAGGCGCACCGCCCTCTATGGATGAGGCAGGAGGATTGGGAGATATCTTGTGACCATTTTGCCGACCCCAAGTGGATAGAAAAGTCCGAAAAAGCCAAAGCAAACAAGGCGTCAAAACCAGGTTCAAATTTGCATACGAGTGGGTCCATCTCTTCTGCGGCTCATAAACAAAAATTGGTAAGTAATATAACAATTTATCATTTTACAATTTATCCCAATATTTGACTTTTGTTTACTATGAATTGTATAACAGGTTGTGGAGCTTAATCGGCCTCCGTCGTTCCTCGAGGTGTTCGACAGAAGACACAAAAAGAAGGGGACTAATGAATTTGTGAGTGAGATAGCTAAGTCAGCA
The DNA here is from genome assembly GCA_022559845.1 of Amorphophallus konjac. Taxonomy (NCBI): domain Eukaryota; kingdom Viridiplantae; phylum Streptophyta; class Magnoliopsida; order Alismatales; family Araceae; genus Amorphophallus; species Amorphophallus konjac. The sequence continues at coordinate 74,737,921 of CM040128.1, read as the reverse complement.
GCGGTAAGTTTATCTACATATGTAACTTGTACCGTTCATTTAAATCGGCATGTAATTCATATGAAATTGACTAGTTATTTTATTCAATTTGTAGGAAACATATAGCCAAGCAGTGACAGAGAAGTACGGGGAGGGAGACACGCAGCAGCCGGAGTTCGATCCGGTGGAGTGGGTGGCAGCAGCTGGCGTACTGAAGAAAGGCCGACTATATGGTTTTGGGGAGAGCCTAGACGCTAGCACGGTGATATCATCATGTGCGAGTTCTAGCTATGCCCAAACCAGTAGCAGTGCCTTCACTATACCTTCCGTTGCCTCCGGCGCTTCTGCCAGCGACATGATGGACATGGTCCGATCGCAGATTTCTGATATGCAGCGGCAGCAGCAGCATTTCCAACATGAGATCTCTAGCCAGGTGTTAGTGGTTTTGTAGGAAATCAGTGGCCTCCTCTCCCAGGGGGGAATGGTCCCTCAGCAATCCACCACCACCACAGCACAGGCCGCACAGGTGAGTGTTTACTATGTTTTTATTTTGATGGAATTACTCAATTATGTTCAATTGAAATTTTGAAACTCATTTACTTTAGAAGAATTGAGAAAATCCGAGGTTCAGTGGTCTAAAACTTGAAATACAAGCCGGATGGCCGTGCCGATCATTTGAACATGACCGGGGAGATGAAAGTGACTTGTCAGAACTGACGGAATTCAAATAGGATGCTCGGTTTGAGATCGGAGCTCAAAGTTCATTTTTAAAATACACTTAGTTTAAATGAACTGCCAGGTCGGGGCCGGGGGTCTAAAACTTAAAATTCCAGTCAGATGGCCATGCCGATCATATCAACATGACCTGGGAGATGAAAGTGACTTGTCAGAACTGACGGAATCCAAATCGAATGTCCGGTTTGAGCTCGGCGCTCAAAAGTGCATTCTCCAAATACACTTAGTTTAAATGAACTGCCAGGTTGGGGCCGGGGGTCTAAAACTTGAAATACCAGTCGGATGGCCTTGCCGATCATTCCAACACGACTGGGGAGATGAAAGTGACTTGTCAGAACTGACGGAATCCAAATCGGATGCCCGGTTTGAGCTCGGCGCTCAAAAGTGCATTCTCCAAATACACTTAGTTTAAATGAACTGCCAGGTCGGGTCCGGGGGTCTAAAACTTGAAATACTGGTCGGATGGCCGTGCCGATCATTCCAACACTATCGGGGAGATGAAAGTGACTTGTCAGAACTGACAGAATCCAAATCGGATGTCCGGTTTGAGCTCGACGCTCAAAAGTGCATTTTCCAATACACTTAGTTTAAATTAACTGCCAGGTCGGGTCCGGGGGTCTAAAACTTGAAATACTGGTCGGATGGCCATGCCGATCATTCCAACACGACCGGGGAGATTAAAGTGACTTGTCAGAACTGACGGAATCCAAATCGGATGCCCGGTTTGAGCTCGGCGCTCAAAGTTCATTTTTAAAATACACTTAGTTTAAATGAACTGCTAGGTCGGGTCCGGGGGTCTAAAGATTGAAATACCAATCGGATGGCCATGCCGATCATTCCAACACGACTGGGGAGATGAAAGTGACTTGTCAGAACTGACAGAATCCAAATCGGATGCCCGGTTTGAGCTTGGCGCTCAAAGTTCATTTTTACAATACACTTAGTTTAAATGAACTGCCAGGTCGGGACCGGGGGTCTAAAACTTAAAATACTGGTCGGATGGCCATGCCGATCGTTCCAACACGACATGGGAGATGAAAGTGACTTGTCAAAATTGACGGAATCTAAATCGGATGTCCGGTTTGAGCTCGGCGCTCAAAAGTGCATTCTCCAAATACACTTAGTTTAAATGAACTGCCAGGTCGGGGCCGGGGGTCTAAAACTTGAAATACCGGTCGGATGGCTGTGCCGATCGTTCCAACATGACCGGGGAGATGAAAGTGACTTGTCAGAACTGACGGAATCAAAATCGGATGTCGGTTTGAGCTCGGCGCTCAAAAGTGCATTCTCCAAATACACTTAGTTTAAATGAACTGCCAGGTTGGGTCCGGGGGTCTAAAACTTGAAACACACTATGTAGACTTTATGTGTCCGTTCTGATGCCAACGTACAGACTTTGAGTTTGTGCTAGCAGCCAATGTACATACTTTGAGTCTGTGCAATCAGCCAACGTACAGACTTTGAAGAATGTATAGACTTTGAAGAGTGTATAGACTTTGAAGAATGTATGGACTTTGAAGAGTGTATAGACTTTGAAGAAGTGCTAGCAGCCAACGTACAGACTTTGAGTCTGTGCAATCAGCCAATGTACAGACTTCATGTTGCAGGATGTATAGACTTGCTGATGTATAGACTTGCTGGCTGTATAGACTTGCTGGCTGTATAGACTTGCTGATGTATAGACTTGCTTGCTATATAGACTTGCTACTGAAGAATGTACAGACTTGCTGCTGTATAGACTTGCTGTGCACTGAGCTGATGGATGTATAGACTTGATGTGCCTGCCACAGGACGATGTTCAGACTTTGAGTTGCAGGATGTATAGAGTTATTAATGAAGATGCATGGAGAATGTATAGACTTTGCATGGCAAGCTATGCGACCAATGTATAGACTTGTTAATGGATATGCATGCAATGTACATACTTGCCAGCATGCAATGTATAGACTTGATGTTGCGAACTATGCACATGCATGAACAATGTATAGACTTTGCATGGCAAGCTATGCAACCAATGTATAGACTTGTTAATGAATATGCATGTAATGTACAGACTTGCCAGCATGCAATGTATAGACTTGATGTTGCGAACTATGCACATGCATGAACAAACCACAACGTATAGACTTGGCGAATGTATAGACTTGATATGCAAACATCTCTCTGCAATGTATACACTTTACCTATGGCAATGTACAGACTTGACTAATGCAATCTAGGCAGAACTCTGTACAGACTTAATAGCGTGCAGACAAGACCTCATATGCAATGTTTGTGCTAACCTCAAAGCACTTATGAGCCTTATAAAATCACAATGCATCCACATGATGATAAGTCTTATAGAAAAAGTTTATGATCATTTCCACAACCATTTCAACCTTCATACACATGAAGACATGAATAGCCATTCTTGCACACAACCAAGCAACAAAGGCATTTTGTAATCATCAAAATCACAATGCACAACAAATCCAAATCGGATGCCCAGTTTGAGCTCGGCGCTCAAAGTTCATTTTTAAAATACACATAGTTTTAATGAACTGCCAGGTGTTGGCCGGGGCTCTAAAACTTGAAATACCGGTCGGATGGCTGGGGGTGGTCCTTCCAACACGACCGGGGAGATGAAAGTGACTTGTCAAAACTGACGGAATCTAAATCGCATGCCCGGTTTGAGCTCGGCGCTCAAAGTTCATTTTTAAAATACACTTAGTTTAAATGAACTGCCAAGTCAGGTCCGGGGGTCTAAAACTTGAAATACCAGTCGGATGGCCGTGCCGATCATTCCAACATGACCGGGGAGATGAAAGTGACTTGTCAGAACTGACGGAATCTAAATCGGATGCCCGGCTTGAGCTCGGCGCTCAAAGTTCATTTTAAAAATACACTTAGTTTAAATGAACTGCCAGGTCGGGTCCGGGGGTCTAAAACTTGAAATACCGATCGGATGGCCGTGCCGATTCTTCCAACACGACCGGGGAGATGAAAGTGACTTGTCAGAACTGACAGAATCCAAATCGGATGCCCGGCTTGAGCTCGGCGCTCAAAGTTCATTTTTAAAATACACTTAGTTTAAATGAACTGCCAGGTCAGATCCGGGGGTCTAAAACTTGAAATACCAGTCGGATGCCCTTGCCGATCGTTTGAACATGACCAGGGAGATGAAAGTGACTTGTCAGAACTAACGGAATTCAAATCGGATGCCCGGTCTGAGCTCGGCGCTCAAAGTTCATTTTTAAAATACACTTAGTTTAAATGAACTGCCAGGTCGGGTCCAGGGGTCTAAAACTTGAAATACCAGTCAGATGGCCATGCCGATCATTCCAACATGACTGGGGAGATGAAAGTGACTTGTCAGAACTGACGGAATCCAAATCGGATGCCCGGTTTGAGCTCGGCGCTCAAAAGTGCATTCTCCAAATACACTTAGTTTAAATGAACTGCCATGTCGGGGCCGGGGGTCTAAAACTTGAAATACCGGTCGGATGGCCATGCCGATCGTTCCAACACGACCGGGGAGATGAAAGTGACTTGTTAGAACTAACGGAATCCAAATCGGATTCCCGGTTTAAGCTCGGCGCTCAAAAGTGCATTCTCCAAATACACTTAGTTTAATTGAACTGCCAGGTCGGGGCCGGGGTCTAAAACTTGAAATACCGGTTGGATGGCCATGTCAATCATTCCAACACGATCGGGGAGATGAAAGTGACTTGTCAGAACTGACGGAATCCAAATCGGATGCCCGGTTTGAGCTCGGCGCTCAAAAGTGCATTCTCCAAATACACTTAGTTTAAATTAACTGCCAGGTCGGGTCCGGGGGTCTAAAACTTGAAATACCGATTGGATGGCTATGCCAATCATTCCAACATGACCGAGGAGATGAAAGTGGCTTGTCAGAACTGACGGAATCCAAATCGGATGCCCGGTTTGAGCTCGGCGTTCAAAGTTCATTTTTAAAATACACTTAGTTTAAATGAACTACCAGGTCGGGTCCGGGGGTCTAAAACTTGAAATACCAGTCGGATGGCTATGCCGATCATTCCAACATGACCGGGGAGATGAAAGTGACTTGTCAGAACTGACGGAATCGAAATCGGATGCCCGGTTTGAGCTCGGCGCTCAAAGTTTATTTTTACAATACACTTAGTTTAAATGAACTGCCAGGTCGGGGCCGGGGGTCTAAAACTTGAAATACCGGTTGGATGCCCGTGCCGATTGTTCCAACGCGACCGGGGAGATGAAAGTGACTTGTCAGAAATGACCGAATCCAAATCGGATGCCCGGTTTGAGCTCGGCGCTCAAAGTTCATTTTTACAATACACTTACTTTAAATGAACTGCCAGGTCGGGTCCGGGGGTCTAAAACTTGAAATACCGGTCAGATGGCCATGCCGATCATTCCAACACGACCGGGGAGATGAAAGTGACTTGTCAGAACTGACGGAATTCAAATCGGATGTCCGATTTGAGCTCGGCGCTCAAAAGTGCATTCTCCAAATACACTTAGTTTAAATGAGCTGCCTGGTCGGGTCCGGGGGTCTAAAACTTGAAATACCGGCCGGATGGCCGTGCCGATCATTCCAACACGACCGGGGAGATGAAAGTGACTTGTCAGAACTGACGGAATCCAAATCGGATGCCCGGTTTGAGCTCGGCGCTCAAAGTTCATTTTCAAAATACACTTAATTTAAATACTGTTTCAAGCTAGTAGTTGATCTATAAAATCTGCAGTTATCAATTTGATATGTTTGATTTCAATTTATGTTAATTTCTTCGCATTAATTTTTTTATCTATGAATCAATGTTATTATTTTTTTAATGTAGGGGGATCCTTCTCCGGGCGGCGACAGAGGAGATGAGTAGGGCAGGGAGGATATGATGGACGATGTACCGGATATTTCTTGATGTTTGATGATATTCAGACGGATCAGCAGGGTTAATGTGTTTTTTTTGTGGTATTTATTTGATCAGCATGGTGTTGAATTTTTTTTTCCAGTGGTGTTTATTTGATCAGCATGGTGTTGAGTTATTTTTTTCGGTGGTGTTTATTTATTTGAACATCATGGTACGTTGATGTTGAGTTTTTTTTTCGGTGGTGTTTATTTGATCAGCAGGTTCCAAATATTTTTTTTTCAACATGTTGAATTTGTGATGTTTATGTATGATCCAACATATTTTTTAGAATAATTTAAGATTTAAAAAAAATACAAACGTAGATTTCAGACGAATTTTCAGACGGTATTTGGAATTCCATCGTAATATCCGTTGGAAATAACGACGGAATTCCGACTACTTTTCGGACGGCATCTTAAATTTTGGACTAGAGTTGGGTTTAATTTCGGACGGTTTTGGCAGATCCGTCGTAATATCCATTTGTAATTTCAGACAGTTTTTACGACGGAAGAGAAATCCGTCGCAAACATTTCAGACGGTTTTTGCAGATCCATCGTAATATCCGTTTGTAATTGCAGACGGTTTTTACGACGGATGAGATATCCGTCGCAAATATTTCACACGGTTTTTGCAGATTCGTCGTAATATCCGTTTGTAATTGCAGACTATTTTTGCGACGGAATATAAATCTGTCGGAAAATCCGTCTGAAATACCGACGGACAATTTCAGACGGAACATTTTTCGTATGATCTTCAGACGAAATATGTGACTGAATTTAATTCTGTCTTATTTTCAGACGGAATTTCAGACAAAAAAATGAACTGTCACAAATTTATGACTAAGAATTTCAGACGGTCGTGATCCGTCTGACATCTGTCGGAAATCCGTCACAAACGTGATTTGTGACGGAATTTCAGACGGATATGAGATGGATAACGGCCGTCTGAAATCCCGCTTTTTTTGGTAGTGGAATTATGTGACATACTTGTGGACACTAATTCTATCTACCATATCATGTACAAGAACGAGCGACCATATCTATATGAGCGCTTATTCTTAATGTCATGGGACCCATCTAGGGAGCCGATTCCACCTAGTTTTATCGTTAATCATGATTATACCATTATTATCGTCCTTACACATCATGATCAATCCTTGAAATGCTATTCCCTATGATCTACCTTGAATTTCCTACAAGCTTATTCCTTTGGAACTCTATATTGGCTATAACTATAGTGGATGTCGAAAAATACATGATCAATGCCTGCGCATATAGGGCCTGATCTGGTCCTGGGAGGAGCACCCAAAAGTACTAGTGCCCATGAGAGTTGTAATGATCACGGTGTGGCATTGCACCGAAGTACTTGTCGTTCTAGATGACATTCCACAATCTCGTACTTGACTCGACTTGACATGACATGACTTGCGTGACCCGAAAAGGGTATTTATTATATACTTGCTTGAAACTTGATAGCCAATTCTCGACATGACATGATGGATATACTTGCTTGAATATCTTGATATTTATTGACATGAGTTTATGAAAGACATGCTAGTTCATTCAACTATCTCTTGATATACACTCTCTATTGTCGTTTTACGCGAACATGCATGGCTATATTGCATTCATGTAAAATGCAATTTACTTAAAGTAAGCTAGCACTTGAGATATAATTCCTACTGAGCGTTCGCTCATCCAGTGTTCTCCCCTATTTTTCAGGTAAGTCCGATGACGAGACTCAGTCGGATGGGGAAGGTCAAGAGTGAAGAGATTAGAGCTACTCCATCTATCAATGCGTCAATTAGTCCTGTCCTTCTATATTCTTGAGTCAATTGTTGTCTTTTCCCTTTATTGAGTCTTAGCACTTTCATTAAGTGAATTGTAATATGTTTAACCCCAAGGTATGATGTGTGGATTGCTTTGATGATGAATAATTGCTATGTGATTGTATGAGTTGTTATCTTATGTGATGCGAGTGAATCAACGCTTTACCCACTTGGTTATCAACGATGAAGTAAGGTAAGTCCAGAGGTACGTGGTGATATATATAACTACATTATTCATTATATTATTCATGTAATGCACATTTTTTTATCACCATGATACTTGTGTTTGATAATATATGTGAAATTTAATTGAACTCAGTTTGATCCAATTATGTTGTTTTTGCAGGTCTGAAGATCTTCAATCTTAATGTATTCAACATCGTTGGTAACTTGTTTCATTTTTTTCACGTGTTGTGGGGCTTCACGGTGTTTTTTCACTAAGTTCACAGTATGTGTCGACGCCGGTGTCGACACATACTGTTCACATTTCGTTTCTGTTGTACAGTTCCCATTCCTTTGTTTTGTGTGTCGACACAGGTGTCGACACATGTGTCGACATCTGTGTCGACACGTGGTGCTTCTGGGTTGCTTCCCGCGAGTGTGTGTCGACACTAGTGTCGACACATTATGTTTATGCTGTTAATCGTGTTTTAGTCCGTTAAGCTTGTGTGTTGGAGTGGGTGTCGACCAAGTGTCGACACTAGTGTCGACATTAGTGTCGACACCTGCGGTTGTCGTTTTGTTTATATGAAATAATGGAGTTCGGCGCGTCCTTTTACGACTTCCGTGTTTCAGCGCCGAAAGTGCTCTTTTTCAGTCAAAATGAGCTCAAATAATTCCGAAAGTTGTGGATATGCATCTAATCATGTTTGTTGACTATTCAGGTCATTAAATATTTTTTTATTTTGGGCTCTAATCATATAAGGCAATTGATCGTGTACATGGAGGGCGTTGCCAAGGTGAACGAGAGACAGGAGGTTCCTGCTTCACAGAGGGGTTCTGCCACTCAGATCTGTACATGTACGTGAAAGAAAAGAAGGGTCTCAAGCCTTCAAACATCTAGTTATGTGAAGCTACTTCCAGATTCAAGCTGCAATAGAAGATCAACAACTGTTCATCCTCCTCTTCTTCCAGAATCGTCATCAACCTGCAGAAGTGTTAAAGCTCATTTGGAAAAGAGAAAGGGGGAGCTCTAAATCACATCATTTGTCTCCTAATCTGATCTTTTCATTTCTATATCTTGTGTGGAGTTCTTGCTATTATTCGTTAAACTCATTAAATGATCTTGTGAGTGTGTGTGCTCGTATCTGTGACACGAGCTGTGTGTGGTGACCAAAGTTGGTTGCCGTGTGTGTTGTTGCTGTTATTCACAGCGTGTGTGTGACTCACTCATAGTGAAGTCTTAATCCTCAAGTGTGAGGGGTGGACGTAGGGGACACTGCAGTGTACCCGAACCACCTAAAAACTCTGTGCGTTCATTTGTGGTATGCATCTTCGTTATCTTAACGAGTGGGCTTCTCGGTGAGTTGAGTGTACACCTTTTATATCTTCTTCACACACCCATTTCCACGTGACTTCACAAGTGAGATCATGTTCATGTGAGGCTTAGTGCTTGTATGCTTAAATAATCATGTTTTTATTAAGGAAAAGTTTTTAACTAGCCAATCAATTCACCCCTCCCCTCTTGATTGCCACCCTTCGGGACTCAACAATTGGTATCAGAGCTTTGGTCTCTGGTTGTTTCGACCACACGGTCGAAGAGTGCGATCCCAGTTATGGCAAACATAGGGATGATGCCTGAAGGGCATTCTGTTCACAGACCTCCATTTTTCGATGGAACTAATTATACTTATTGGAAAAATAGGATGTACGTTTTTCTGCATGCTCAAGAGTATGATGTGTGGAATGTGATAAACAAAGGTCCTTATAAGTTACCTGAAAATGAGGATGATTGGGATGATGAACATATCGGACATTGTTCAGCAAACTTTAAGGCCATGAATATAATCCAGTGTGCTATTCATCCAAACGAATACTCACGAATTTCTATGTGTGCTTCTGCGCAGGAAATGTGGGACAAGCTACGCTTGATCTACGAAGGAACTTCTGAAGTTAAGGAGACCAAAGCAAATCTTTTGGTTCGCGATTATGAGTTATTCATGATGAAACCAGAAGAATCCATCTCTGAAATGTTTGCAAGGCTGATGGAAATTACGAATGGTTTGAAGGCTCTTGGAAAGGAGTATTCAAATCGAGAGCTTGTGAGGAAGGTGCTGAGATCTTTATCACCTCAATGGCACACAAAGGCCACTGTGATTGAAGATTCAAAAGACCTCAGTACTTTGACATTGGACGAATTGGTCGGCTCCTTGATGACTTATGAAATAAACATCAAAAGGAGCGAGGAAGATCACAAAAAGAAGAAGGTTGCCTCAACCGTGGCCTTGAAAGTGAACTCACAACAATCTGAGGAAAGTGAGGAAGGCTCCTCGGCTAACACTGAAGATGAGGAGCTTGTTGCTATGATCACCAGAAGGGCAAGAAAATTTATCAAAAATACTAGGAAGTTTGGTGGTCAATTCAGAAAAGGTCCAAGAAGGCAAGGTCCTAAGAAAAATGAAAACAGCAAAAAAGATGAAGTGATCTGTTATGAATGCAAGAAGCCTGGCCACATGCGAGGTAAGTGCCCTGATTTGATGAAGAGATTCAAGAAAGGAAAATTCAAGAAGCCTAAGGCAATGGACGCCACTTGGAGCGACGAAGATGAAGAAGGATCTGAAAATGAAGGTGACTTGGACGAGCTCGTCAAGAATCTATGTTTCATGGCAGACGAAGACGTCTCAAATGAGGTAGATTCTAATTCTGAAACTCTTACATGTGACCAATGGCAAATTGCATATGAATCATTATATGGAAAATGTAAAAAATTTAAATCTGAAAATAAACTTTTGAAAAAGAAGATTGAGCATCTTGTGCATGTTGAAAATCATTGTGAGAATTGCAATTCATTGAAATCTGAAATTGATAATCTCAAATGTAAAAATGAAACTCTTTTGTCCAAGATAGAATTGTTTGAAGAAGAAAGTTCATGCATGCGTGATGATCAAAACACCTTTACCAAAATGCATGAAGATTTGAAAGTGGAATTGGAAAAAGAAAAGTTGGAAAGAATCACTTGCAATCATGAAAAGAATGCTGAAAAGAAAACTGAAATCTTGTTACTTGAGATTAATGAGCTGAAGAATGTTTTTGCTAAAATGGAAAGAGGGAATGCATCTCACTCTAAAACACTCATGACCTCATGGATTCCAAGAAGCTCATTACCATCATCATCAAACACACATGTGCATAATACTACTATAAATATGAATAGGAAAAGAAATCGTGAAAACAGATTCTCTACTTGCTTCTATTGTGGTAGAATGGGCCATGATATGTATGATTGCAGAACCATGAGATTTGATGATGAATATTCTTCCAGGATGATAAATTGGCCTCTAAGGCCTCATGTATCTAACCATTGTGGACCCAAGCTTGCTTGGGTACCAAAATCTGCATAAGTATTCTTGTGGTGTTTTGCAGGTCTGTTTGAGAGCTCAAGGAAGCAAATGGTACTTGGACAGTGGCTGCTCTCGTCATATGACTAGAAACAAAAATTTGTTTGCGGACCTGCATGAAAAGGATGGTGGGATAGTGGCATTCGGTGGTAAGGATAAAGGTAAAATCATTGGAGAAGGTAAGATAGGTAAGAATCAAAATCACGCTATTGAGAATGTCTTGCATGTGAAGGGTTTACATCACAATCTTTTAAGTATCAGTCAACTTTGTGATAAAGGTTGTAATGTGATCTTTGATTCTAACCATTGTACTGTTGTGAATAGAAACACTCATGAAATTAAGTTCATCAGTTTCAGGCATAACAATGTGTATATGATAGATCTGGATGATGCATCTCATTAAAAATTATGTTTGGCTGCAAGGAACAACGATGATGCTTGGTTATGGCATCGCCGCCTTGGACATGCCAGTTTCAATGTTTTGCTTAAACTTTCCAGAAATAAATTGGTGGTTGGCTTGCCTAAATTGAAGGTTAATGACGAAGGAGTATGTGGTGCTTGCAGCATGGGTAAGCAAACAAGAACATCATTCAAGTGCAAGAATGATGTAACCACATCAAGGCCTCTCGAATTAATCCACATCGATCTGTTTGGACCAAGCAGAACTCATAGCTTGGGTGGTAAACTTTATGGTTTTGTAATTGTGGATGATTTCTCTAGATTTTGTTGGGTGTATTTTCTTTCTCATAAAAATAATGCCCTGACGGAATTTGAAGCATTTTGCAGGCAAGTTCAAAATGAAAAGGGGTGCTGTATCAAAACCGTGCGGAGTGATCATGGTAGAGAATTTGATAACCATGAATTCAGCAATTTTTGCAGGACTCAAGGTTATATGCATGACTTCTCCGCACCAAGAACCCCTGAACAGAATGGGGTTGTTGAAAGAAAGAACAGGACCTTAATTGAGATGGCCAGAACTATGCTAAATGAAAATAACTTACCAAGGTATTTTTGGGCTGATGCAGTAAACACCGCTTGCTACATCATCAACCGTGCCATGGTAAGACCTCTCTTGAAGAAAACACCATATGAGCTGTACCGAGGTAAGAAGCCAAACATTTCATATTTTAGACCTTTTGGATCAATTTGCTACATTCATAACAATGGTAAAATGGACTTGGCAAAATTCGATCCTAAAAGTGACAAAGGTATATTTCTTGGTTACTCTATCAACTCAAGAGCATATCGAGTTTACAATTTGAGAACTCTTGTTGTTGAAGAAAGCCCTCATGTTATAGTTGATGAATCATATACAAATAGATCTAATGAAGGATTTGTTTTGCAGGATGATGAGTTAGAAAATGATGATATCCAAAAGAAGGAAGATAGAGCTGAGAAACAAGAAACAAAAGACCCTCAAGAAATTGATCAAAATCAAGAAGCTCAAGCTGAACAACAGCTACCAAAACAATGGACCTTCACAAAGGACCATCATCCAGAGGATGTCATTGGTAACATAGAAGAAGGAGTAAAGACGCGGTCTTCATTCAGGGAAGTTAAAAACATGGATTTTGTTGCTTTACTCTCTCAATCTGAACCTCACTCCATTGAAGATGCCTTAAAAGACGATTCTTGGATCTTGGCTATGCAAGAAGAACTACATCAGTTTCAAAGAAACAAAGTGTGGTTCATTGTGCCACGTCCTAGAAACCACTCAGTGATCGGAACAAAATGGATTTTTCGGAACAAAATAAATGATCAAGGGGTGGTAACTAGGAACAAGGCTAGGCTTGTGGCCCAAGGGTATAGCCAGGAACTAGGAATTGATTTTGATGAGTCTTTTGCTCCTGTAGCAAGACTCGAGGCAGTGAGGATTTTATTAGCTTTTGCATGTTGCTATGACATAAAATTATTTCAAATGGATGTTAAAAGTGCCTTTTTAAATGGTTATATCCAGGAGGATGTGTATGTGGAGCAACCGCCGGGGTTTGAAGATACGGAGCATCCGGACTACGTGTATAAGCTTGATAAAGCTCTTTATGGGCTGAAGCAAGCTCCCCGTGCATGGTATGAATGGTTAAGTGAATTTCTCATTCAGAATGGATTCAAACGAGGTAAGGTTGATCAAACTCTTTTTACTAAACTGAATGGTAAGGAAATTCTAATCGTTCAAGTGTATGTAGATGACATTATTTTTGGCTCCACTAAAGATGCTCTCAGTAAAGACTTTGCTAAACTAATGCAGAGTGAGTTTGAAATGAGTCTTATGGGAGAGCTAACATATTTCTTGGGATTACAGGTGACACAAACGGATGACGGCTTGTTCATAAATCAAAGGAAGTATGCCCTGGAGTTGTTGAAAAAATTCAATCTGACAACAACCAAACCACAATCTACTCCTATGTCCACTTCTCTAAAACTTGATCAAGACCCTCAAGGTAAATCAGTAAACCAGACCCTTTTTAGGAGTATGATTGGATCCTTGTTGTATTTGACTGCCAGCAGGCCCGACATTCAATATGCTGTATGTTTGTGTGCTAGGTTTTAATCTAATCCTAAAGAATCTCATATGTCGGCCGTGAAATGAATTTTTAGATATATTGCTGGTACTTGTGAATTGGGTTTGTGGTTTCCGCGTACTTCAAGTCTTGAATTAATTGCTTATTCTGATGCCGATTACGCGGGTTGCAAAATAGACCGTAAGAGCACGAGTGGGTACTGTCAATTCCTTGGAGGTTGCTTGGTTTCATGGGCCTCCAAGAAACAAAAATATGTGGCCTTATCAACTGCCGAAGCCGAATATGTGGCTGTTGGAAGTTGTGTTGCCCATGTGCTCTGGATACAACAACAAGTGATTGATTTTGGCATAACACTAAGAAACACTGCCATTCTCTGTGACAACACTTATGCAATCAATCTATCTAAGAATCCAGTGCATCATTCTCGCACAAAGCATATTGAAGTTAGGCATCACTTTCTGCGTGATCATGTTAGTAGAGGGGACGTCGTAATAAATTTTGTTGATACAAATAATCAGATTGCTGATATCTTCACAAAACCCCTTAATGAAGATAAATTCACTTCTTTTAGAAGGGAGTTGGGCATTTGTCGTCTAGACAGTCGTTAGTATTTAGCATTTGTCTGGTTGCTCTCATGCATTTGCATAATCACCACTAGTATGTTTAAATTTTTGGTCATGTATTTTCATCATGTTGTCTGTATGTCTTGCATCGTGTGTGTTGGGTTATATATCCCTGCATGATTATGTTTATTTGTAAAACCCAAAATATTGTAGCTCCTTGATTTTCTATGGCTGTTTCTTGAAAATAAAGCAATGCCATTCTGAGTTCGAGCTTAAGTTAATCTCCGGACAATTGGTTTTGGAATTTGGCGAAATTTATCATATATTATCAAAGAATGTCCTCATTATGTCAATTTTCCTTTATAATCCCCTTTTGAAAATCTTGTATATCTCATTATTTTTTTTGGGGATTAATTTCTATTTCGTGCATTTCTGGAATTTGATTGTCCGCAAATGTCGTTAAACTTCATTCCAGATGTCGACATCATATGCCCACACCTTCACAAAAGTCTACATTTCCTTTGGTACTATCCTCCCATTTTTTATTCTATCCTTCATGTTATCACTTCCTTGCCCTAAAACTCTCATTCCCATCTCTTTTACTTCCCCATATCTCTTTTCCCGCACTCCCCTGCTCTTCACTGCCGTGGGCGTTGGGTTTTGGCGGTGTCGACTCCGGCTCCCCCCCTCCTTCTTGGCTGCGGAGGCGGCCAGACCCCTTTGACGCTGTGGGTGTCGACACCCCCACCTCCCCTCTCTTCGGTCAGCGGCGGTTGGGGCGCGGCACCTCCCCCTCTCCTCCTTTGGCCGCGGCGGGCTAGGGCGTCTCCCTCTCCTCCTTTGGACGGCGACGGGCTGGGCGTCTTCCTCCTCTCTTCCTTGGTCTCGCGACGGTGGTGGCGCAGCCCCACTCTTCATCTAGCCACCGTGGTCAGTTCGTTGTTCATGCCTTGATGCTATTTTGTGTGGTTGATTAGTGGATCAAAAGTATATCTTGCGGAAAGATAGTCTCGTTCTACCAAGCGCATTCTATTTCAATCATTCTAGTCTCCATTGCATTCCATGGCACCCAAGCGTGCTGCAAGTGGTAAAAAGCCTATGGAAGAATCTAGTCGCCAAAGGGAAACTAGGGCCAAAAGTAAAGAGCAACAGGCCTTCTCGCAGGCACCCACACCTGCTCAATTTCAAATGATGGAACGGAAACTTTTACGACCACGAGCTGTGCATTTTGAAGATTTCAAGCAAGGTCTTCCTGAATTGGTTCCATTATTACAAATTCAACCGAATTTAATTTCGTTTATGGTTGATCATCGGAAAATATATCATTCTCTTGTCCATCAGTTTTATGGCAATATGGTTATCCAAGGGGACAAGTATATGACGGTGGTAAATGGTAAACCGTTTCAAATCTCTCAATCTTATTTAGCAGCAGCTTTTGATTTACCAGATCATGGAGATATGTATGGGATTGCTGCATGTGATGAAGCTGTGGTTTATAAATTGCTTACTGGGGAAGAGATGCGTGATACATCTGTTGAAAACTTGAATGCTAATCATTTTCCTCCTCTGCAACGGATTCTTCATCATATGGTGACTACTATTCTGATTCCTATAGCTGGTGGCCGTGAAAGAGTTACCGATCTACAGATATTTATTATCTCCAGCATATTACAAAGGCGGCCATTTAATTTTCCGGTACTTATCCATAGTCACATTCTCGGGTGTTATCATAATCCGAACAGGACACTTCCATATGCTGCAGCTTTGACAGGAGTTTTTCGTCTGCTTGATATTCCCTTGGGTCAAGAAAGGTTTCAGCAATTACGTGCAGGCGATATCTATACCCTCAAATCTGTATGCAAGAATATGGGTTATGTGAGAACCCGTGACGGTCATCTTGTTCGTATTTTGAAATCTATGCAAGACAAGCACACTGATAACGACACGGATGAGGCTCAGGGGATGGAATTATCTTTGGAGACTTTGAGTGGAGACGTAGGTGAGCTTCGGGAGTCCGTGGATACTCTTACCCAAGATGTTGCTGAATTGAAGCAAAATCATACCACATATCTTGAGGCTTTTCAGAATATCAACAGCTCCCTTGATTATCTCAAAACTTCCTTTGATGCTCACAACCAGGCGTTCAATGATCTATTTGAATTTTTTCGCTCAAGTCCTCCTCCGCCAGACTCCGGTCCCGCTTAAGTCTTGCTCCTCTTTATGGCATATGCTTCTAGTTGGTGTGGTTCCCCCTTCTTTTTGATGTTGCCAAAGGGGGAGAGTTATCTATATGCTATGTGTGTTAGGTATGCTTGTGTGGTCATGCATGTTTTCCTTCTTAAGGTTGTTGTGTGTTATGTCTTTATGGTTTTTCATGTGTCGTCTTAGTTCATTGCATGGTCAATCTTTGTTTCATCTTTTTGTTTTGTACTCTTAATCAAAAACCACTAAAAGAGGCTTGTTAGTTTGGCTGTGAACTTCTTATTATAGTTGTGATTGTCTAAACCACTCACTTTATATATGTTTATGATTCACTGCATGAATGGTGGTTGTGGATGGTTTATTATGTGTGGTGGTTGTGGATGGTTTATCATGTGATATTTTTTCACCACTCTAGTTACATTGTTTAAATCATTACTCATAGCATTTTTTTTGTCATCATCAAAAAGGGGGAGATTGTTTAACCCCAAGGTATGATGTGTGGATTGTTTTGATGATGAATAATTGCTATGTGATTCTATGAGTTGTTATCTTATGTGATGTGAGTGAATCAACTCTTTACCCACTTGGTTATGAACGATGAAGTAAGGTAAGTCCAGAGGTACGTGGTGATATATATAACTACATTGTTCATTATATTATTCATGTAATGCACATTTTTTTATCACCATGATACTTGTGTATGGTAATATATGTGAAATTTAATTGAACTCAATTTGATCCAATTATGTTGTTTTTGCAGGTCTGAAGATCTTCAATCTTAATGTATTCAACATCGTTGGTAACTGGTTTCATTTTTTTCACGTGTTGTGTGGCTTCATGGTGTTTTTTCACTAAGTTCACAGTATGTGTCGACGCCGGTGTCGACACATACTGTTCACATTTCGTTTCTGTTGTACAGTTCCCGTTCCTTTGTTTTGTGTGTCGACACAGGTGTCGACACATGTGTCGACATCTGTGTCGACATGTGGTGCTTCTGGGTTGCTTCCCGCGAGTGTGTGTCGACACTAGTGTCGACACATTATGTTTATGCTGTTAATCGTGTTTTAGTCCGTTAAGCTTGTGGGTTGGAGTGGGTGTCGACCAAGTGTCGACACTGGTGTTGACATTAGTGTCGACACTTGCGGTTGTCGTTTTGTTTATATGAAATAATGGAGTTCGGCGCGTCCTTTTATGACTTCCGTGTTTCAGCGCCGAAAGTGCTCTTTTTCAGTCAAAATGAACTCAAATAATTTCGAAAATTGTGGATCTGCATCTAATCATGTTTGTTGACTATTCAGGTCATTAAATATTTTTTTATTTTGGGCTCTAATCATATAAGGCAATTGATCGTGTACATGGAGGGCGTTGCCAAGGTGAACGAGAGACAGGAGGTTCCTGCTTCGCAGAGGGGTTCTGCCACTCAGATCTGTACATGTACGTGAAAGAAAAGAAGGGTCTCATGCCTTCAAACATCTAGTTATGTGAAGCTACTTCCAGATTCAAGCTGCAATAGAAGATCAACAACTGTTCATCTTCCTCTTCTTCCAGAATCGTCATCAACCTGCAGAAGTGTTAAAGCTCATTTGAAAAAGAGAAAGGGGGAGCTCTAAATCACATCATTTGTCTCCTAATCTGATCTTTTCATTTCTATATCTTGTGTGGAGTTCTTGCTGTTATTCGTTAAACTCATTAAATGATCTTGTGAGTGTGTGTGCTCGTATCTGTGACACGAGCTGTGTGTGGTGACCAAAGTTGGTTGCCGTGTGTGTTGTTGCTGTTATTCACAGCGTGTGTGTGACTCACTCATAGTGAAGTCTTAATCCTCAAGTGTGAGGGGTGGACGTAGGGGACACTGCAGTGTACCCGAACCACCTAAAAACTCTATGCGTTCATTTGTGGTATGCATCTTCGTTATCTTAACGAGTGGGCTTCTCGGTGAGTTGAGTGTACACCTTTTATATCTTCTTCACACACCCATTTCCACGTGACTTCACAAGTGAGATCATGTTCATGTGAGGCTTAGTGCTTGTATGCTTAAATAATCATGTTTTTATTAAGGAAAAGTTTTTAACTAGCCAATCAATTCACCCCTCCCCTCTTGATTGCCACCCTTCGGGACTCAACATAATAGAAGTACTTTGAGGTTGTGATTGAATAAAGGATTGGGTTATCTTTACTTTTGCGCACTCTGTCTTTGTGTCGAATGCACTAACGCTCTGATTGACATGATCGATATAAACTCGTCACGCACTCCTGGTTCCTTCCGCGCTCGGGGCAGGGGTGGTCGGATTTTTATGGGAGATAGAGGGGGAAGTAAGAAACACACACAAATTTTATGATATTTTTTGAGGTGGTTTGAGGGGTGTGAAGGATTTTGTGGCAGGGGTGGTCGGATCTGGACTGCCGGGGATAGAACAGAAATCCGGTTTGAACATAGGTTTTTCAGAGGGGTACACAAACTCCAAAATTTGTGAAAAAATTTGTGGAGAGGGGATTTGGTGGACAGAAAACATAGTCCAATTTTCATATCAATCTGAAATTGGTAAGGGGGTCAAAGAGACGAAGAGGTGGGTTGCCGGAACACAGATCTACACTGGGACAAACTGTGTAGATCTAGGAAAATGTAAATGGAACGGGGGGCAAAAGAATGATTCAAGGCATGAAAAGTTTTTTGGAAAGGGGGGATTACGTGGGGAGCTCACCCTCAAAATCTTAGATCGATCAAATCTGTAGATTGGGAGGAAGAATTCGAACACTGGGCTGCTGTCCAAAGGTGGATAGAACCGATACGGTATGGCGACGATGGTACGACGGCGGCTCGATGGCGGCGGCGGCGGCGGTGCTGAGCTTCTCACTCAGGGAAGAACTGATAAGGAGGCCTCACACCTCAGATTGGGCTGCTTTCTCAGCCTGAAAGGGGATGGGGAGTAGAGAGGGGGTTGCGCCCTATGGCTTCTTCACCAAAAAAACTAATTTTCTTCTCATTATTTCTATGAAAATAGGAAATACAATGCTTTTATATGAAATGGAAACCCTAGACAAATGATGATTACTACCCTCATATCTAGGGTTAAGGAGGGGTACCAAAGGGATGTCAAATTCCATTTTCTAATCCCTTGGTCAAAGAAAAAAATAAAAAAACTACATATAAGGACAAATAAGGGGGCGCCCCCTTTTAAAGTGGTAAAAATTGATTTTTCTTCTTTTGGTCCAAGTCCAACTTGAACCATGGACCAGCTCCTAGGGGCCCTAGCACATAGGTGGCCCAATGGGAGAGAAGGTGGGGGGGCCCGCTGGACCTACGTGGTCTTTTTACAAAGAAACCCAACTAAAACCCAAAACAAGCACACATTACACACCAAGTACAATACTACAAATACACATTCCAAACATTTAATGGACTAGCCCCGATGCCCTAGCAATTTGATGCGGGACGAGACGCGACTCGACGCCAATTTGAATTCGAACCTTGGACTCTAGGCAAACTCGTGACTCGTCCCTAGCGAGGGAAACGTGCGGATGTGCGCGGTTGAGAAACCGATAAAGAGTCAAGGGTATTTGGCTCTTCCGTAACTCCACATCGCAAATAGTATTCATCAAACTCAACGATGTACTCGGTCACGGACCGATCTCCCTGGCTAAGGCTCTGCCACCTATCGACGAGTCGCTGACGGTATGTGACAGGAATGTACTGTTGCCAGAGTTTGACCTTCATCTCACTCCACGTATCAACCTAGGGCTCTAAACACTGAAACAACAGGCTCTCCACGTTCTTCCAGTAAGTCTGCGCCTGTCCTATCAGCTTCATGGTCGCAAATCGGACTCTTCGATGGTCCATCATATCGAACCAATCGAAGTACCGGTTCATGCCGGCCTCCCAATCTAAATCGACTTTCGGGTCCAAGGACCCGTCAAAAGTGGGAGGGTCTGCACGAACGGTCCTGAGGGTCCACTCGTCCTCATCATAATCACGATTCCTCCGTTGAACATGACGGTCACGACCATATCCCCCATTCTCGTTGTCGCACATATTATGGGAGGTTTGGAAGGCTTGATGTAAATTTAAGTTTGAAGACAAAGGGCCCTCAGGAAGAGTGCTGCAACAACTGATCTTGAGGCAGGTAGAGTTCTCTTTGAATCAGGTCTATTTTAGCAGGGCTCCTATAGCGAGTGAAAGGTGTGTGATGGATCAATTCAGGTTCTCCTACAACTGCACTGAGAAACCTCCCAAGCTCATCAAATGGTTCTACCCAAGCATAAGATATGTTGTAAACGTGGATGGGGCTGCCAAAGGCAACCCAGGGCATGCAGGTGGTGGCTGGTGCATCAGGGGTAGCGGGGGGAAATCATTCATGGCTTCTCTTATTACTATGGAGTTGGGAGTAACATGGTGGCTGAGGCTAGAGCACTTCTTGACGGATTGAGAATCTTGGATTAGAGTGGGCTCCCTGTAGCTGCAATATATTCTGATTCCAAAGCTCTCATCACCATGATTCAGTCTAGTGATCATCCTCCGTGGAGGATATGTAAGTGGTGTGATGAAATCAAAGATATAATTCATGGGAACAGCTGGAACTTGCAGCATATATATAAGGAAGGGAACACAGTCGCGGATGCCCTTGCCTCCTTAGCTTGTTCAACTCAAACTAATCAGGATTTCAAGTGTTGGAAAGACCTCCCAAGCAAAGCCCGTGGATGTGCCACTGTTGATGTTGCCGGCCTTCCTAGTTGGAGGAGTTAGGCATCATTGGTTTTAATTTTCTTTGCTCCATCTTTTGTTACACTCCCAGGGGTATGCCCCGTGGTAAATCTGTAAATATTTTTTTTCAATATCAATAAAAATAGGGCCGGGTTCTTTTCGTGGAATGAGCATGAATTGTGCATTCCCCCAAGAGCTATCCTTGGTCTCGTTCATTAAAAAAAAAACCACCTCCGGGACTCGACACCTCCTATCATCTACCCCTTGAGCCCTTGGAGCAGTAAGTTGCTGAACCGGCTCCTGTTGAGCATTTGTCAGCACGCGGTGCACCTCAACTGGCGCTCTTTCTAGGTCGGTGACTCTCCCTACCAATCCCTAAATAGACTGGTCCAAATCTTCGGCCCGACCCTCTAAGGTCTGCATTCTCTCTTCCAAGCGTGTGCCTAGGCCATCTACATGCGTACTCAACCCATCCAACTTATCCACTCATGTACTCAACCCATCCGCTCATGTACTTAACCTATCAATCTTCTCCATAAGAGTTCAGAACATGTCGGCCACGGATGGCTCATCGAAACGATGGACTCGGCCATCTGCCATAGGTGGTGGTGGTGGTGGTGAGTATTGGGTACCCCTACGAGTGGGCATCCAATGGACAAGGGGTTGAAATGCACCGACCAAGGTGAAATGAAGGATGACCTAGACTCCAATATTCGGTACGTGGCGGAGGTTTGATCCGAAGATCGCACTCACGCAAGTGTGCTACCTTCCCAATAGGCGTAACCTATCGTTCCGGAGGTACCTTTTAATATGCTGGGTATCGGAATGCAATGCGACACCTTGGACCGACTACCCTAGACTCAACTTAGCTCTGATACCAATTTGATGCGGGACGGGATGCGACTCGACGCCAATTTGGACTCGAACCTGAGACTCTAGGCGAGCTCGCAACTCGTCCCTAGTGATGGAAGCGTTCGGATGTGCGCGGTTGGGAAACCAGCAATGAGTCAAGGGTGGTCTGCTCACTCTCGTGCTCGGATCGAGGCACGGGACGGGTCTCGCTCTCTCTCACAGCGGTGATAAAATTATGATGAGCTAATTATCCTATCAATGGCAGCGGCATACGAATATATATGAGGAAAGTAAATGCCAAAGTGGGGAGCGGGCACGATACCTCCACGCTCCGGGCATGGGGAAGATGACCCCGGCCAAGCCTCGTACCCCCGGTACAAACACTTATCAATAATTACAAATATGATGCCCACTCCACGCAGAGAGGTAAAGGGTGACAACAACAACCCAAGAATATCAAGCTTGGGTTGACAGGCAGCATTTTTGGACCGATCCATCGGTGCTGTCCGGATGGCGCGTGCAGGCGATCTGGAGGATCACGCTCGGATCTGGCGTCCGATCTGGCTGGGAATGGTCCCGACGCAAAGAGGACTCCTGGAGGAACAATCCCTTGCAGGGGATCATGCTGGATAGCTTTGTGGAAGGCGAGGCGGCCTGAGAGAGGTATTTTTGGGGGAGGTAAATGAAGAGGAGCCTACAGTTCAGGGGGAGGTAAATCCAGCTCATGATAGTCCAATTGCAAATATTAGATATCTCAAGGATCATCCTGTAGATAATGTTATTGGAAATCTGCATGACCCTCCTAGGACTAGAGGCCACTTAAGAACTCAACATGAACTGAATGCTTACGCTTTTGTATCAAACACAGAACCCAAGTCCATTGACTGTGCTCTCCAAGATGTGCATTGGATTAATGCCATGCATGAGGAGCTCAATCAATTTGACAGGAATAAGGTGTGGTTTTTGGTTCCACCTCCTGATCGTGAAACAGTCATAGGCACTAAATGGGTATTTAGAAACAAAACTGATGAAGCAGGGAATGTTACTAAAAATAAAGCCAGACTTGTAGCTCAGGGGTACAATCAGGAATTTGGAATAGACTTTGAAGAGTCTTTTGCCCCTGTAGCTAGGTTAGAAGCTATAAGAATTTTATTGGCTTATGCATGTTCCCTAGGAATAAATCTTCAGCAGATGGATGTGAAATCTGCTTTTCTAAATGGGGAAATTAATGAGGATGTATATGTGAGACAGCCTCCTGGGTTTGAATGTTTAGATTTCCCTAATCATGTTTACAAGCTCAATAAAGCTCTCTATGATTTAAAGCAAGCTCCTAGAGCTTGGTATGACAGGTTGAGTAAATTTCTCACCGACAAGAACTTCACAAGAGGTATAGTTGATCAAACATTGTTTATCAAGGTAAGCCATCCAGATATTCTTATCATTCAGATTTATGTGGATGACATTGTGTTTGGGTCAACTAACCCCAAATTGTGTGAGGAATTCTCTCAAATAATGACTGATGAATTTGAAATGAGCTCAATGGGTGAGCTCAAACTATTTCTTAGACTGCAGGTTACACAAACAGAAGATGGCACCTTCATCTCTCAGTCCAAGTATGTAAAGAACTTATTGAAGAAGTACAAAATGGACAACCTCAAGGAAATAGCTACTCCAATGGGTACCTCAACCAGTTTGGATGAAGATTCTAAAGGTAAACCTGTGGACCAAAGGCTATACAGAGGTATGATCGGATCTCTTCTCTATCTTACAGCATCTAGGCCTGATATACAATTTGCTGTGTGTTTATGCTCTAGATTTCAGGCCAGTCCTAAAGAAACTCACTTTAAAGCTGTGAAAAGGATTTTTAGGTATTTACTAGGCACCCAAGAACTAGGTCTCTGGTATCCTGCTAAGTGTGAGTTAGAGCTTCTAGCCTACACTGATGCAGACTATGCTGGGTGTCGAGTAGATAGAAAAAGCACCAGTGGCTACTGTCAATTCCTTGGTGGCTGTCTAGTGTCTTGGGCATCTAAGAAGCAACACACTGTAGCATTATCCACAGCTGAAGCTGAGTATGTTGCAGCATGTAATTGTGCAGCCCAAGTACTTTGGATTAAGCACCAACTGACTGATTATCAGATAAATCTGGGATGCATTCTACTTTTATGTGATAATACTAGTGCTATATGTCTTGCTAAAAATCCTGTTCACCATTCTAGGACTAAGCATATAGAGATAAAACATCATTTTCTTAGAGATGCTGTAAATAAAAATGAGATTGAAATGAATTTCATAGAAACTGAAAAATAAATTGCTGATATTTTTACTAAGCCTCTTGGGAATGAAAAATCTAAGTTTCTTAGAAGAGAACTTGGCTTATGTAAATTTCAGCATGATGAATGATTGTTTAACTGCTGTGAATAAAATTTCTGATGTGGACTTGCATTTGATTGCTTGGATAATTCATGTGGATGTGAATATTGAAACAGACTCATAATCATTACTGAACATGCATGTAGAACTGTCCTGCATTGCATTTCTCTACATAACCATGGTATATTAAATCGTAGGCTACTAAAGGACAGGGAAATCTGTCTGGAGGTTCTTACTATGCTGAGATGGTCCTTGAGACCAGGTTCTCCGCCTAGTACCATGGGTTATATTGATTAATAGGGCAGTCTGAATGAGCATGAATTTCAAAATTCTTTGTTCAGTGTTCAAAGAAAACATTGCATATATTCAGGGGGAGCTTGTCGAGTATTTGCATGTCTTTGCATATCATTCATTCACGACCTATGCATAAGCTCTCTCTCAATTAATTCTCGCCTTTCATTAGCAAATTGCATGCATATTGACAGGGGGAGTATTGCTAGAAATTCAGAGTGGTTTCAACTTTCTTGAAGTCATTCAACCTTTAAATCTGAATACTTGTCTCTGACATTATGGCAATCTGTTGGTCAGTTCTGATTTTTAAGTAGTAGAAAATGGACTTCTTCATTTATAAGAATTTGAATTGTTCAAAGACTGATGTAATGGTTTAAATCTTATAATGGTTGGAGTTTAAAGATTGCAATCAGTATATAAGTAAGCTGAAAATTGATAAAACTCTCAACCTCTTTCCTATTTCATGTCAGACAAAGCTAATCATATCTGAAATCTGAAAACTCATCTGAAATCATGTTAGAGAGGTTAAGTATGTGTATTGTTCTTAAACAAGTCATTCTGAAACATAAAAAAGGACAGCTAAGAAAGATATTGAAAAATATTAAATATATATATTGGCATAGCAATGACTGGTAAATCACTGAGAAACTGAGTGATCCATCAAAGAAGTGGACAACACTCATGTCATGAAGTGTATCAGCTATCTCTGTTTAAAATGCTCAAAATAGCAGGCTGGTTTCACTGAGTACCGTGGGGTAACTGGCGTCTGATAAACGTGTACCCTCACACAAAAAGGTGTAACTCAGTTCTGTTGAATTTGATCATAGGCAGAATGGTCCATCTTGTTGAGTATCTAGGGGTATTGGCGTCTTATAAACGTATACCCTTACGCAGAAAGACTTATGGTACCTGAATGCTCAAAATGATCTAATATTGATAATGCTGCTCCTTCAAAAGAAAAGTTCATGAGTGTCAATTTGTTTAGTTTCAATACATGACTTGGTTTCTCTCAATATTTTTTATGAGACTATGAAAGTAAGATATTATGAAACTGAATCTTTCATGCACATATGATTCTGATTTATTGTTTTATCATGCACAGTGAACTTATCTATTGCTTGTAGTGCATGAACTCCAAATTTTATCATCCTTAAACCAGAACTCTTTCTGACAGTAGTTTCTAATTTCATATGACTGAAGACTCTATGCTTTAGAATGCTTATTCATGAACTACCTGTTCAGAATGTCAGTCAGTTCTTCTCTTGCTTCCTCCCTTCTATTTAATTTTTCCCTCCTCTTTGTTGATGGCAAAGGGGGAGAATATTGTCTAGGGGGAAGTCTAGGGGGAGAATACATATCTGTCTGAATTCTGAATTCATTCCAAGGGGGAGTGGGAGTGTATATGCATAATGATAAGGGAGAGTTTGAGGCAGTGAGTTGCATGCATTCATAGCATCTGCATGTCAATCTGCATAACACATCATATCTTTCATCAAACATATATATATATGATAGGATGTTGCTATTCTACTTCATATGGGGTTGCCATCATCAAAAAGGGGGAGATTGTTGTGACCCCTCTATGTTGATGATGTTGACACTTGCTTTATTTCATTGGCAACACCATTATTTTGATTGATTGGCAACTACTTTTGATTTTATGAAATTGCTCTATCAGATTGACTATGTGTTCTTTGCATTTAATACACTGCTGTCTGCATTTCTCACTGTCATGGGTCGACACATCAGAGGATGGGTCAACTCCTCCAGCAGACTTGTTTAGACTAAGTCTATACACTGGAAACTCTCATATCGATTGAGTCTATACATCGTCCATTTCAGATAAAATCCACACACTGCATTTCATTTGAATTGGTTAAGTGTGTACAGCGTCAACGCATCTCACTGGCTCATGTTACAGCGTCAACGCACTTCATTGGATGTGTGTACAGCGTCAACTCGCTAAGTGTGTACAGCGTCAACTCGCTAAGTGTGTACAGCGTCAACGCATGAAGTCTGTACATCAGTCTCAATATTCTAAGTCTGTACAGCCGTTGGCTTTGAACCTCAGAGTCTGTACATCCGAATTGCCTTTGAATTGGTCAAGTGTGTACACTCATTCACTGTAGCTTTCACATATTCTAGTCTACACATCGTGAAAGTCTATACATTCATCACTTACCTTTCGCTCAAGGCAAAGTCTATACACTGGGGTCTTTCCCTACGTTTCTTAGGCGAAGTCTGAACATTCGGTTATGAAGCCTGAAGTCTATACACTCCAGCCTATTCCTACGTTCAAGGCTTCAGCTACACATTAAGTCTGTACATTGGCTTCGCTTCATCAAGTCTGTACATTGACTCGCCAACTTCTTTGAAGTCTGTACATCGCTTCATGTCCCCAAAGTCTGTACATCCACAGTGATCTTTGAAGTCTGTACATTGCTTCAGGAGCTTCAAGTCTACACATCGCTTCGCTCCATCAAGTCTGTACATCCATAGTGTTACTTGAAGTCTGGACATTGGTCTTCAAACTCAAAGTTGCACATTGTCTTCGAATCCAAAGTCTATTCAATGGTCTTCATACTTGAAGTCCATACATTCGATATGCAGAGTTGAAGTCCATACTGTGCCTCAGGCTGAGCAAGTTCACACACTGGTCGGTGGCAAGCCTGTACACTGGCCTCAGCTTTTCAAGTCTACACATTGGCCTCCTTGCATAAAGTATATACACTGGACTGTTTGGCAAGTCTATACATCGGCCCTTGTCTTTGAAGTCTGTACAGACCTTTAGCTTGCTCAAGTCCATACATTGGCTTCAAGACTTCCAAGTCTATACACTGATGGCTGAACTGAGAACTCTATACATCATCTGTCTGCACTAGAGTCTCATGGAGTCTATACACTACACTCGTCTTCCAAAGTCTATACACTGAAGTCTTCACATTCGTTTGCATTACATGAAGTCCATACAGTGGGTAAAGTCTGTACACTGTCCATGCTTCATGTAGCGTCAACTCAGTGTTTCATGCAGCGTCAACTCAGTGCTTCATGCAGCGTCAACTCCTCAAGTATATACATTACTTTCCTTCGCATGAAGCCTTTACGTGCATTAAGTCTATACACTGCTTTCCTTCTTTGAAGCCTTTACGTTGATTAAGTCTATACACTACATTGTGCATACTTTACATTGCTTTCGCCTTCACAGCAAAGTCTATACAATGCTTTGCATTCTTCAGAGTCTGTACAGGGTTTTAGACTTAAACTGATGACTTCGTTTCATCTGTCTGATAGGGACTGAAGAGACAAATGAAGGGCACGTGATTCGAGGTACCTGGCTCGTGATCCGAGAAGGACAAGGTATCCAGATGAGCACACGTGTACTGACACTCCATTGGATGCTGCCACGTGGTCCAAATTGCTGGGCGGGAAATGTGGAGATCACACGCCTGCTGTTGTTGCTGCTATATAAACAAGCCTTCTTCCACAGAAGAAGACATATCGAAGGAGAAGAAGAGAAAGTCTATACACTCAGCAGCAGTGAGCCTTCGATCCACAGAGAGAAAAGAGAGAAGAAGAAGATACAGAGAAGAAGAAGAAAAGAAATAGAGAAGAAGAAAACGAGAGAAGAAGAGATCGAGAGAGATGAGCTGAGAGAGAGCTGATTGAGAGCGATATTGAGAGTGAGCTTGTATCTCAGTCTCGTGGTTCAAAACCAGAGCTGAGCTTTGGTCTTAGAGCTATATTGCTTTTGAGTTTTTCTGTTTTCGTTTTGATTCTGTCTTTCATTTCTGAATACTATTTCTTCAAGCTGTGTGTCAGCGGTCTTGCAGTGGTAGTCTCCACTGGACAGGTTAAGCTGTATTTCCCCAGCGGTTGCAGAGGATCAGATCCTCTGGTCGGCAAGTTGTGGTGCCCAGCGAAGCTGTGTATCAGCGGATTGTTTGGCCAAGCTGTAAAGCCCAGCGGACGCAAGCTGTGCTGCGCAGCAGGAAGCCATGCTCGGTTGAGTGTGGGGTGGACGTAGGTCGTTGACCGAACCACCTAAAAATCGTGTGTGCATTGTGTTTGTGTGATTGCTTGTGAACTGTGTGTGCTGGTATCCTTTGCTTAGCTTCATTGATTATATCGCTCATACTTATGTCTAGCTTTCGATATAAGATATGGTGAATGGCTTTCATGGGTCGACCCTTTGCTTAGCACTCTTCATTTAGCTTAACTGATGTTTGCCTAAATTTCGCTTTAGAACATACAGTAGTTTTAAATTAGGCAAGTTGATCTATTCACCCCCCTCTAGATCCACACTTAGTGGAGATAGACTGCGTCCATCTAACCCAACATGAAGCCGTCACTACGCTAACTGCAAATGTAGTGACATCTGAAGAAGAAGAAGTCCTACTGATTGCCTCACCTGAGGGTGCTTCGGGTGAAACTGTAGAAGGCGTCTCAAGTACGGTGGCCGTAGACCCGTCGGTACTGTGCTGTTGCAAAAATATCAGCAAGATATAGAACTCTTGAAGAAACAATTGAATGAGAGGACGGAGCAGACTCTGTCATTCAAGCGTGCAAGCGGAATCGTCGTGGGGAGGTGCCAACCCGGGCGATCATCTACCATCATGCAATCTTTTCCAGCCTGCAGAGCATAACCAGGCTGCCACTCAACAGTGTCTACCTCAGCCGCTGCTACCGCTGGTGTTGCCCCAGCTACATCAGGTGCTGCTACTACGCCCTGCACCATAGGGGACCACTCAAGTCACCCCATATCTACAGTCAGTGCACTTTTATCCTGAGACAATCGACCCGGTCGCTATGAACAGACTTATGGTCGAAAGAATGATTGAGATGAAATTAGCCGAGCGGGGCAAAGCAGAATATACAACGTTCGATGCATATCGGGTGCCCTACCCGCCATATCATGAAGCCAAGCGGCTCCTTTCGGGGATCAGCAAGCAGCCCAAATTTGATAAATGCAATGGACAGGCTTCCCATAAAGAGCACATTGCCTATTATATGACTATCATGGGCGACTTGGCTGTAGACGAGTCATACTTGCAGAAGTTCTTCGGGTCCTCGCTGACAGGACTCGCATTTGAATGGTACTCCAGCCTACCGGCTGGGTCGATCAGCGACTGGCCGGATATGCAGAAGAAGTTTAGAGAGAGGTTTCATGTCATCGAGAGGGAGGTCACTGTGGCCGAGTTAAATTCAACAAGACAAAGGCTGGATGAAACTGCTCTTGATTACATCAAGAGGTGGAGGAACCTTCGAATGAGGTGCAAGTGGCCCCCGCACCAGGAGGATGCTGTACAAATCTATAAATAGAACCTCAGGAGGGAGGTCCTGGAGAAGATGATTGGCATGGAAATCAGGGCTTTTGACCGCTTGAATAATGTAGTGGCTGAGATTGAAGCCTTCCTGGGAAAGCATGCCTTATCAACAACCAATGCCAACACTCAGAAGGCAAAGGCGATAGACCGGCGACTAGCGTCGAAAAAAGCAACCATTATTGACCTGAAGGCTTTTGAGCAACAGAGGGATAAAGGCAAGAAGGCAGCTGCTCCTCCGCCTGCCAATGCAAAAGAGAAGAAAGAGGGTCCCTTAGGGACAAAATGAAAAAAGCATATTCCTTCCCGAATGATAAAACCAGGGTCCTCTTTGACTGGGCCACCCAATACAATAAAATTACTCTGCTTGAGCCGAAGAGGCCAGAGGATTTGAAGAGACAGGATAGCCAAAGATTCCGCCCCTATCATCAAATGTTGGGACATCCAATTGAAATTTCCTATGTATTTAAAGATGTAATTGAAGGTCTGATACAGAAAGGTGAGCTGCAGATGGTGGAGTACAAAGTTGACCCTCTACAGTCCCATGAAGCACCAATGAATAGAGCAGCTGTCAATATGACATATCTATACCAGGCATTTCTTGAAGAAATTGCAAAAGCAAGCACCCAACACACCTATGAGGCGTGCTTTCTGACGCCCTTAAAAGAGCAGCAGGGATGGGAGCAGGACCCTGCAAAGAGCAAAAA
Source organism: Amorphophallus konjac (assembly GCA_022559845.1). NCBI lineage: Eukaryota > Viridiplantae > Streptophyta > Magnoliopsida > Alismatales > Araceae > Amorphophallus > Amorphophallus konjac. The sequence continues at coordinate 74,707,406 of CM040128.1, read as the reverse complement.
GAAGCCTTCACCCTGCCCAATAGTAGGGGCACATATCCGTGGTGTAACGGCACTGCCAGCTCCCCCAACTACGGCACCATTCTGGGTGAATCAACCCACTGTGATTAGAATATCCACCCACAACCGGAGGAGAAAGACTCCGCTGACAGTGAACAAAGAAATAAGCCTGAAAATCCGGAGATTACAGGCTTACATAAACGGGCTAGATGAATATGAGCAGCCCAGATTGCAACCTCTACTAATAAAGGATCACGTGCCGTGGGAACAGCTTGAAAAGCTTACCCTAGGGAATGAAGAAGAAGCAACAGAATTAAAGGAAGATAACAACCTATTCTGGGGGCAGACGCCACCCAAGAAGGAGCGAAAAAAGAGAAGAAAAGTTTGAAGCACCAAGGGGGTGACAACCTTTCCTGCAACACTCTATCAGGTCTCTTTAACTTGTCTGGGGAAGAGGAAGATGAAGAAGACATATGCTTCACCCCGTCTGTCGAAGCAAATCAAGCTGAAACTGCGACCACTGCACATGCAACTCAGTCGGGTGGAAAATGGGGGCGCCCTCCGCCCGCCAATCATAATATCATCTTTAGCGGGGAGCAACCCTACCAGATACCTCCTCCGAAGGTCAAGGGAATTCAGATTCCTCCTCCGCCAGGGCTCTACACACAAAGCAAAGAGGGCAATGTCATCCCCTCTTTTGCCAAATTTCTCAAGGCGTCCAAAGGGAAACACCCTTTCCGAGAAGCCAGCTCTATAACCGGAGGCACTCATCCCCAGCCTCCCCAGCCTTTTAGTCTGCAAGGTGAAGACGGGACCAGCCCTACTCTATGTGCCAAAGGTCAGCATGATGATGACATAGTGCATCGGAACAATTTAGAGCCGAAGTCCGATGAGGCGGGACCATCGGAGATTGAAGCACAGGACCCTCCCAAGCCGAGATGGGCAGAAGAGATGAAGCTGTCAAATGTCCGAGTCGGAAGTCGGATAATGAAATTGTTGAAGAAGCTCCCAGCAAGATTCACCATCTGGGAGATCCTCTCCTTGAGTGAAGAGACCTGGTAAGCTATCATTACGGCTTTGCAGACTCTCGCCCGATATGAAAGCTATTTGGCCAGAACACCGTCAGAAGTGAATGTGACGTTCACTGAAGAAGATATGCTACTTCCTTCTGTCAACCACAACATGCCGCTATACATGAGAGGGAAACTGAATGGCCAGTTGATAAGTGTCTATTTTCTATGATAATTCAATGCATACACACCATTTTATGTGCATATAACTAGGCAATTATGCATATTTCATAGTTAATCTCAACTTTGCATATAAATTGTGCCTTTCACTAAATTGATTAATTTGGTGATATTATTTAATAAATGAAGTTGAGGGCCATGAGCATTTATTCTCCATTGCATAATCATGAGCATTTGTGCACATTGTGATAATTTTGATGGATTAAATTATAATTATCTGTGTGCAGGACACTGAAGGTAATTATAAGAGAAGCCGAGGGTAAAACTATCATCACCACTTTGACCAAGTCAAACAAAGAAGCACATATTTTGGTTGGAGGGAAAAGAGAATTCAAAATATTTTGGTTAGAGTGAAAAGAAAATTTAAAGTTTGAAATAGAGGAGAAGAAGCACATATTTTGGTTGGAGGGAAAAGAGAATTCAAAGTTTGAAATAAAGGAGAGAAATGATGAGTCTTGGGAAGGGGGTTGCCCAAAGCTCAAGGAGGGGGTGCCCACCTCATTTTCCTTTATCCCATGCATCATCTTCTAACTAAATCCCAGCCATCCATCTCCTTTTGATACAATCTCCACCCTCCATTGACCCAATTTTCCCTATAAATAGCCCATGTCAAGGAGGAGAAAGGGAAGTTTTTTTCCTTTGGCATTCTTCTCTCCCTCTCACATCTTCACCTTAGGTCACCAATTTCTCCCCCTTCTGTTCCTTATCTCCTCTTGCTTTCTTCATAAAAGTTCTTTGTTTTTACATGTATTACATTTTATCTTTCTACTTTTTCCTCTAATTGTTTCTCATTTTTATGTTATTTCCTAGTTTTCCACTTGCTATCCTGGCATGTTACTGTTCATCCGAGATGCTAGTCTCTATTCTTCCTCCATTTTGAAGCCCTTCCACTCTTTTTTTCTCTCTGAGTTCTTCATAAAAATTCTTTCTAACCCGTAAATATATATTTTCTTTTTCTGTCACATCCTCTAATTCCGCTTTGTTTTTAAGTTATTGTTAGTTTTCCACAATTCAGTTTTTGGTGTTGTTACTGTTCATCCGCCAGACCACTTCTACGCTTCCTCTATTTCCACCCTCTTACTACTGTTTTCTCCATTTTCACTCTTCCTAAACTTTCTTACTCTCTTCTTGATCTTCAACTTTTATTTTTATCACTTCTTCTAATTCTCTTTAGTTTTAAAGTTATTTCATTTCTAATATCACCCTATTTTCATTATTTATGTTTCACTATTTTTAAACTCTCTTCTTCATCTTCTATCTCTCCCCTCCTCCATTTCTAATATCACCCTGTTTTCTCAATTTTCGGTGCTCTAAAGGTTTCATCTATCTTCACGGTGGGGCAACCTCTTCCAAGGCTCGGCATGGCGATTTGGCGGCGCCATTCTTCATCTTTGCTCTTTTCTTCCTTTCTTCCCTTAGCATTATTCAAGTTGTATTTTTAGTTTTCATTGATCTTGTACTCTTCATTAGCAATAAAAATTAAGTTTGTGCAATTGTTCTTTATTTTCTCTTTCCATCTCCTTACAAACTCTATTCTCAACCCTCTCATATTCTTTAGTTTGATTTATTTCTAGTCTTTAGTTCATGTAATTTATTTTCCATTAGTTTTGACTCTCTCAAAAACTTGATTTTCAAAACATAATAATTTTTTCAACTTGTTTAAAAGAAACATTTCCTCCCCGTGGGATTGACCCGTTCTCTCCATTTTACTCGGATTTCTAAATCTTTTAAGTGAGTGAGTGCGGTAAATAATTTCTAAATTATGTGTAGCACGGCATTTTTAATGATGAGTGTTTGTGCGCATCAATTTTTGGCACCGTTGTCGGGGAGGCTTATGATTTTTGAGTTGGAAATTTTATTTCTCTTGTGTATATATCTATACTAATTTATCTTCTTTTCTTGGTTTTGCAGGAAAAAAAATGAAGAAAAAAGAGAAAAAGCTAAAAAGGTGAGAGAAATGTGAGGTGAGTTTTTCTTTTCTAAACTAAATAAACAAACAAACAAACATTTTGGACGAGGGATTGCGCATCAAGTAAGTCTTCAAACCTATCCCACTCATTTTATCTTTCATTACATTTTTATGGTTAGATAGGGGTCACAGAAAAAAATAACTTGAACTCAATAAAATCTTCATCTCAAGATTAGAAACCACACTATCCACGCTTTAGGTCATGCATCATTTATGATATACTTCTTCTTTGTGTTTAATTTTTTTTTCAATTGCATTATTGAAGATTGCGGGGGCATGGTGAGTTCTTCCAAACTTCTTCTTGAACACATGCTCATACATATTTGTATATAACCCTTTGTTCGAATTTGTGGTGTTGCATTTCATTTTAAATTTTCTTAAGGGCAAAACCCATAACCAAGATAAGGTAGAGATTTCATCACCATTCCTTAGCCCACAAACCACATTCCCCTTGCATCTTTGCATGTCCTAAGCCTTAAATAAAATTTAGTAGCATTGGCCCTAGGTTCACACTATGGCACTTGTGCTATTTGGGCGTACCCTCTTGTGGAAACCGATGCCTGTAGATATAAGAAAATCCACTAAAGAAAAGAAAAGGATAATATGGCAAGAAAAACATGGGAAGAGAGAGAAAGGGGAGCATGCGAGGATGCTAAAGGGAAAGGTGGTCGCCAGAGACACGAGGGCCTCAAAGATATACCAATAAAAAATAGGAGGGATCGCGAATATAAATACCTTTAAAGGATGCGGGGAAGATAGTGAGTGCACCTTCTCTTACTATCGACCGGCCGATGAAGAGAGTTCTTCTTATAGCTTGATTACCCTTACAAAGACAAAGAAAACACCAACAAGAAAAGATGTGGATTAGAAAACAATAGTGTGTAGCATCAAGTTCTTAATGGAAATAAGCATGAAAGCATGAAATAGAACCCACCTTGTTGGGTGTTGGCCCTTAAACCCCTATGCAAAAGGGTGGGAAAAAGATGATGAATATGATGAAAAGGAGTGTGCAAGTGTTGCACTAAAGGAGATGTGCTAGAGTGCACAACATGGGAAGATCTCAATATTGAGATAAAAAGAAGTAAAAGAAGAATATGATATGATGCATGCAATTAACTAAAGCAATAATAAGAGAAAGGGGAAGGAAAGCTTAGTGGTTTTCTCCAATTTGCTCCAAGATCTTCAAAAGAGGAAGAAGCTCTAAAGGATGAAGAGGCTCCAAGGATGAAGAGACTCCAAATCTTCAAGGGAGAAAGAAGAACTCCATGGATGAAGCTTGTAGGTACATGGGAGTCTCCTCCTTGAGCCTTCAATCCAACAACACCTCCCCTTAGAGTGATATTGATGCTCTTCACACAAGGGAGAGAGGGGTCCTATTTATAGGGCTGAAATTCAGAGTTAAATTCTAAGAAAATTAGAAAACCATGTTTTAATGGGATTTGGAAAGAGATAAACTTTAGCCATGTGTCCCTTCATCCTTAGAAAGTCTTAGGAGACCTTTCCCAAGTGAAAGAGGGCTCAAAGGAGAGAAAGAAGGAGGTTCTGTCGGAGTTCAGATCTCTGGAAGAAATGGCGACCAGGCAGATGGTCGCTATTTAAAATAACGCCCGCGCGAAGGATCGTTAATTATGAGGCATTTCAAGACGGATTCAGACTTTCTGAAATTTGAAAAGAATTGGCGACGATGAGGTGGTCGCTATTTAGAATTTAATACGAGTTTCGGAAGGAGTTAAGACCTCAAAATATGTCAATGAAATTGGGGACTTTACACACGGGCGCTATTTCATAAAATAACGACCTTCCAGGAAGTCGTGGAATCAAAAATAATCTGATTTTGGCTAAAAATATGAAGAAAAGAATTGACGACCTTCCGGACGGTCACTATTTAATGAATTGGTGACTTCATGTAGTGTCACTATTTCAAATAATCCGAAAACAGTAAAACGGAAGCCTGCTAGAATTGGCGCCTCCTTCCCGGGCGCTATTTAAATAGCGGCAGGCAGGCTGCCACCAATTCATTAAATAGCGGCAGGATGGCCACCGCTAATTCGTTAAATAGCGGTAGGGTGGCTGCCACCAATTCGTTAAATAGGGGCAGGGTGGCCGCCACTAATTCGAAAAGCCCACGGAAAAATGGAGAAAAATTTTAGAAAAATCTGGAAAAATAGGAAAACATGTGTAAAAGTTGGGGGAAGGTGGATATTCAAGAAAAGAGAGGAAAATTACTCAAATAAGTCGATTTGAGGGCCAAATGGGGCATCGCAGTGCGATAGGAGATATGCTCAAACTGATGTCAATTTTAGCGTGTCTACAGCCCCCCCACCTTGGCGAATGCTTTACAAGGGAGCGAGACGGAGTGGAATGGAATGAAATGGAGTGAAGCGGCATGGAATGAAGTGGAGCGAAATGAAAAGTAGACGCCAAGGTGTGATGAAACATGCAATCAACATCAATTGATAAGAATTGAATCGAAAGTTTGTGATGGAGCAATCTTGAGGAGATTCGATGAAAACAACAGTTGTTTAGATAAAGGAGGACTGTGCGCGGGCATGAAGGAGATAAAAGAGCGATCAACTTCCAGCGCGACGGAAGTATCCCAGATCACAAACCTGTAAGTTTCACCATTGGGGAGCGCTTACCAGCCAACGTGGACATGCTGCAGCCAAGGTGGATCAAAAAAAAATGAATTAAACGAGAGATAGAAATCCAAACAAAAGAGTTTTCAAGGAAATAACCCAAAACGGCAAAAAGGTGAACTGAGGACACAATTCGGCATGGAATATCTCATATCTTGAAAATTAGTGATCAATTGACTCTCAAAATCAACTTATCAGAATGATTTTCTAAAGTTATTTTAAATCCCTATATGAATGCATGCTGGGTTTAAAGGGAAAATATAAAGCAAATAAAAATATAAGATAATCAAGGATAATATTGTTATGTTGTCCAGACTTAGTCAAGAAACCCATTCTGTGAGCTGATACTAAGCCGAAGCCTGTTTATCCGCGCACCAACTCGCAAAAGGGAACCATCGTCCCCAATCTTGGACGGCTTAACGGCCTATCCGTGCGACTAAGATGTCTTTGGAATCATCATTATTTTTGATGAAGGAGAACTCAAATTCCAGATTTACCAAAGCCACAAGGTCCTTGATATAATCTAATAGTGTAATAGTATATAGTAAAATGCATACATGGAGATGGTGATAGCAACAAGCATGAGGGAACTGAGAAATGAGATGCAAGCACCGTGGGACTTGAGTGAAGATGTCTAGACGGTGGGACTAAGAGCTCCTTCCTGCGCTCAAAAAATAATCAGCCAAGAGATAAAAGATAACAAGCAAAAAATAAGACATTTAAGCATAGCAAGTATAGCATGAATCAAAGCATCAATAAGCAATCACAACATAGACATCAAAGCAATCAAAACTTGGTGTGGATAGCATTCAAGCATGTATTAGCAAGGCGAAGCATGTTTAGCATGAATAGCATAAGTTGAAGCATAGCATTGCAAAGCATCATTGTTTGTTGTTTGTCATGAGGATGACAATCTTGGCATGTGAGATTGAGATTGGATGACCAGGATCAAGTAATTCCCAGTGGCAGAGTGATCAAGTGAAATCAGCAGGAGTTTATTAAAAGATTTTGGAGATGAATGATCAATTAATGCCCAGTATGACATGAATAGAGAGATGATAATTAGGAGTTCTCATAGTGACAAGTCATGATAATGTTGGGAAGAATCAGAAGATTGATAGCGGTGAATGGAGGGGACTCATCCCGTGCTCTTGGTCCTTGTAAAATTGTTGTCCCTATAAAAGCACCATCAAAAAAATACAATGCATTTTTTTTGAAATATCCAAATTTTTATGGGTTTTGAAAATATTTGAATTTTTATGTATTTTAGAAAATATTTAAACTTTTTTATGGATTTTGAAAATATTTAAATTTTTACGGATTTTGAGAATATTCAATTTTTTTTTGGATTTTTCAAGAAATATTCAATTTTTTTTAGCAGTAACAAATGATGTTTAAACCACTAGCTAAGGGTCCTTGTTCATTCCCCTTTCGCTAAAAACTGCCCAAAGCCGGGCGTGCATTAAAGGTGGCGCCCTATAACCGACTACCCTTGGTTAACGGTGCCCCTACCAAGGCCATACTCGAGAAACACTCGGTCTTAGAGGGAGAAGAAAATAATAATTGGAGATAAGCCTGATATAAGTTAAGAAGATATCGGGTTTTGACTTCCGTCCATAGCACAACCCCTAGACATTCGGTCTGTTGCACCGGGACTTTGTGTCATATCATCAAACCTTAAATTCTCTTATAGGCACGCATACGTCCGGGCTCATAACGTCTTGCGGTGAAACTTTACTGCCCTCTTGCCATGCCAAATTCATCAAATTTTTCTTTTGATTTCACCATTCTTTTTTTTTCATGATTTTCATTTTCCTTTTTGTGTCCTTTGGACTTGAAAGATACTACAATTGAAACATGATATTTGAGAATAAGGTCATAATAGACTACCCCTATTTGAGACTTCCTCTTGTCGGGGTGTGCTTAGGTTGGTTGTTTTGCCCAAGAATATCTCTATTTCTCATATTTCAGCAGAGTTAAGAAGAGAAAAAGATCTCGTGCCCTCAAGCATGGCTCTAGTAGCAACAATGTTTTACTAAGGGAGACGGCTAAGGACGCCGTGAAGTGTGTGGAATGCCCAACTAAGGGCTGCCCGTAATGAGCGGGGAGAGAACGCCGAACTCCCAGCGCGGGATTCTTATTACCAAAGTGCTACATAGCAAGCCTAAAGACTCTTTTGACAATGATTTAATTAAACAAAAGCCTAAGATAAAGGTCTAAGACACCACTTTTAATCATGTTAAGAAGCACTTCATTTGAAAACTGTGTGTGAACAAAGTGATGAAAATGCATAAGAATGCATACTTACGCACCAATGTTACCTTGTAACCTTGTAGAAGCAGTAGCTGCTGGAGGCAATCTTGATAAACGTGGGATATGTCGTCCTCTTTTGGCAGAAAGGAAAGGAAGCAAAGCTTTGAAAGTGGCTTAACAAGAAAGAGCGGTGCTTAGACCAGACTCAGACGAATATGGAGAAAAGGAAAAGAGGTGAGGACTAGAACTCCCTCACTAAGGTGCAGAGACCCTGATCACATGGAAAGGTGTACAGAATGAAAGGAAAAATTAAGAGGTGGAGTGAGGACTAAAGCCTCGGAAGCAGTAGGAGAACGGGCAGATGCCCAGAGTAGTTGAGGTGGAAGAAGTCGGGTCAGACCCGGGATCAGGATGAATTAAGCGGAGAAACTAGTAGATGGAAAGAGGAGGATCATGGTAGGAGGAATCCGGATGATCCGGAGGAGAAAAATCTCGAGAGACGCGATGCCCTGGGAAAAGGTATGGAAAAAAGTGATGGAAGAGGAAGAAAAGAATGAAGGACGCGATGTCCTGGAAGAGTAAGAAGACGAATCGGAAGAAAGATGGAGGGTCCGGAGGTTCCGGAGGAGGCAAGTAGAGAGGGACGCGATGCCCTGGGAGAATTAGTGGGAAGCCCGAAAGATCCGGACGTGAGGGTGTGTAGGGGCACGATGCCCAGAGAGGAAGATCCGGAGGTTCCAGAGGAGGAAGATACCATGGGACGCGATGCCCAAGGAGAATCAGTAAGAAATCTAAAAATTATGGGGGAGAAAGACACCATGGGGTGCGATGCCCCGGGAGAATCAGTGAGAAGTCTGGGAATTTCGGGAGAGGAAGACACCATGGGGCGCGATGCCCCGGGAGAATCAGTGAGAAATCCGGAAGGTCCCGATGCAAGAGTTGGGAGTGGGCGTGATGCCCTAAGAGAAATCTGAAAGGGGCACAATGCCCAATAGTTGTAAGGGGACCCAAAGATCTCGAAGATAGAAGTGAACGTGACTGTGAATGTGAAGGACCCGGAGATTCCGGAAGGCGAGGAAGATACAGGTTTGGAAACCCGGGAGAGAAGTAATGCAAATGGATGTAATGCAATGAATGCAATGGGTGCATGGAATGTAAGGGGTGCATATGATGTAAAAAATGCATGGAATGAGAGAATGTGATCCTCTTCCTCACCCGTGGAGTGGCCCATAAAGATCAAAATGTGGATGAATTGGTAGAAGGCCCAATAATGTAAGATTGCCCACCCCTCCATGGTAAGCAAGGTGCCCGGTCAAACAGCTCAAGAAGTGGAAATAGCACCCATGAGCTCTCATTAGAAGGACGTGTGCCTGTGATGCAAGAAGAAAACCCCTTAGGAAATTGTATAATGACGGAGCGAAGGGTAATGAGAGCATTGAAAGAGTATCGACCAATGAATAAGGTGATAATGATAAAAGGCCGATATGGCATCAACTTGGAAGAATTTATCATAGTGAGCCTTGATGGAGACTTATCGAAAATGCCCGGCACAAGAACACGAATCGGCATTCGGAAAATAAAATCTTGAACTTTGAATGGCATAACCATGGCCAAATCCTTCTTGCATGGTTCTTGAATAACCTCGGCACTTGTGCTTACAGAAACACACCCACTCCGAGGGGTAATGGAAGGAGAGATGGAGGCGGTAGGCTTAATGTATAATGGAGGTTTAATGGAGAATGTTAAAGGAAGTGTAAGCGGAGGTTCAAACACGTCAAACTTTTTCCCTTTGCTCGGAAACTGACTGGGTTGGCTCGAGTGCAAAAAGGGATGGACCCTGCTCAGGATCTACCATGAGTAAAGGTGAAGGGTTAAGTGGTGAAGGGTTGGTAAATACTGGCTTTAGGGTTATAAGGATAGTGGAGGCCTTAGGTGGTCGCAATGGGGTATTATTTGGTTTGGGGAAAGGTTTAATGGAAGGTTTGGCGGAAGCCAGTGGAGTGGAGGCTAAGGGTGTAGAGGTAAGCTTGGATGGCTTGGCGAAAGGGTAAGTGGAAGTTGACAATGCGGAGGTTGGAGGTATAATGGTTTGAGATTTAGTGGGAGGGTCGGCGGAGGCCGATGGTGTGGAGGCTAACGGTGCGGTAGTCGAAGGTGTAAAAGGAGAATATTTAGTGCGTAGGAAGCGCCTGATGGGGCAAGAGGTATTAGGGATAGGAGAAGGGTCATGGTGTGCCTGTGCAGGTGATTGGAGTATCGACCCATCATCGTAACACCAAGAGGTTTCATAGACGGGGTTAGGGACGGTGGCATCGTCCTGAGCAGTGGGTTCATCGGGTGGCAACGGAGGGAGTGGGAAACGGAGGAAACTCGGAATGGGTTTTTCTTGAAGAACTTCATCATTTACACATGCCGTCTCCAAATCTTCATAATCATCAAAAACATCAAGTGGGCATCGTAATGGAGGCGTAATAATAGGTGGTGGAGTATAATGTGGTGGTAAATATGCAGCCGGGGGCGAAGGCGGAGGGCTTAATGAGTGATGAACATGGTGAATTGGTGGAGGGCGGATGGCATCCACTTGATCATTAAAACTTTTTGAAATGTCTTGCTCACTTGGATCTATAATGCCATCATCTCTCCTCTCCTTCCAATCTTTTTTCATCTTGGTGATATTATTCATAAAATCATGAAGAGGGTTGACTTGAGGAAGAGGAGAAGGAGCAGGCCGCAGGCTTGTGACCATCTTGAGTTGTTCCTCTATCGAAGCAATTTTATCAAGGAGAGCTTGTTGGAGGGGTGTGACTTGAATAGTGGAGGGTTGGCACGGCGGCCTTAGAGGGGTGGCTTGATATGAAGGCCGTAGAGGTGGGTTAATGGGTCGACCCACAAAAGGACTCGGACGGGCCGGGTTGCAAGGAACATGCGGGCCTTGGGGCCGTGAAGGAGGAGGAATAGAAGGAGGCGGGTGATAGATCACCCGAAGAGGAGTATGTGTAGAGGAAGGTGGATGAACTTCCCGAACAAGAGTGTGAACAAGAGAGGCAGGTGGGTGATGGGCCACCCGTGAGGGATTGGTAGGAGCATATGATGAAGGTGCACCCTCAACAAAAGCCTTAAGGGCTTGGATTTGTTGAGGGGTAAGATGATCTAATGTATGAAGGACTTGGGAAACCTTCTCATCATGAGGAGGAGATGGTCGTGGGGGAGTAGTGGCTCGCGATTGATTCAAGGGGCCATGGGATTGGACATTGCCCATGGGTCGGGCAAGACCATAAGAGTGAAGACGTGGTCCCTTAGAAAAATTTTGGTGAGAATTATAACATCGAGGATCATATGATGTGCTAGGTTTATCATCCTCATGAATATAACTTGGATTTGACATGACAAATTGATTATTCAAGCGAAACATTATGCAAATTTAAGCAATAGTTCAATCAAGACAATTTACAAAGATATCACACAAGTTGGATGCTTACGCTTGCTTTTAGTTGATACCTTGATGAATTAGGTGATTTAATATGATTCACACAAGGTAGGAACCTAGTTTCATTCAATGCCAACTAGGTACACTCTCTCACCATGCATAGGCCAACTAAACCCGGGATACTTCAAGGGTACAACCTGCCCAAGCTTCCGTGAGAGAATCCACGGGTGCGGGGACTTATGGAGGCCTTGGTTTAGGAATTTCCAATCCAAAGAGACGGAATGCTCAATGGAGGGTCCTTCCTTAACCAAGAGGAGGGAATGGATCCTAAAAGTGTAGAGAGAGGAGGTCTCCCAAGTCAAATGCAAAATGAAAGTGATAATGCAAAAGATAAATAAAAGAAAGTATGAACAATGATATGAGCCAAACCAATGAAAGATAAGGTAAAACACTCACATGGCCATACAAATCAAGGCAATCAACATAACATGAAGCATGGCATCCATATTTTTTAAAAATGGAGAGATGAGAAAGTGGAGTTTTCCAAAACCAACAAGTTAGCAATCACATAAGGAGAGGGGGATGTGCACGCGATGCACAAGTGATAAAACAAAAAGGAAAGTGCTACGTGGAGCACAAAGGGAGTTGCACCGTGGGTGCAAAAGGGGAAGGGTAATCAAAGAAAAATAATGGTGGTCCCACCGTGATCGCCAATTTGTAGATCTAAAAAAATCCACTAAAGAAATGAAAAGGATAATATGGCTAGAAAAGCATGAGAAGAGAGCGAAAGGGGAACATGCGAGGATGCTAAGGGGAAAGGTGATTGCCAGAGACACGAGGGCCTCAAAGATATAACAATAAAAAAGGAGGGATCACGAATATAAATACCTTTAAAGGATGTGGGGAAGATTGTGAGTGCACCTTCTCTTACTATCGGCCGGCCGATGAAGAGAGTTCTTCTTATAGCTTGATTACCCTTACAAAGACAAAGAAAACACCAACAAGAAAAGATGTGGATTAGAAAACAATAGTGTGTAGCATCAAGTTCTTAATGGAAATAAGCATGAAAGCATGAAATAGAACACACCTTGTTGGGTGTTGGCCCTTAAACCCCTATGCAAAAGGGTGGGTAAAAGATGATGAATATGATGAAAAGGAGTGTGCAAGTGTTGCACTAAGGGAGATGTGCTAGAGTGCACAACATGGGAAGATCTCAATATTGAGATAAAAAGAAGTAAAAGAAGAATGTGATATGATGCATGCAATTAACTAAAGCAATAATAAGAGAAAGGGGAAGGAAAGCTTAGTGGTTTTCTCCCATTTGCTCCAAGATTTTCAAAAGAGGAAGAAGCTCTAAAGGATGAAGAGGCTCCAAATCTTCAAGGGAGGAAGAACTCCATGGATGAAGCTTGTAGGTACATGGGAGTCTCCTCCTTGAGCCTTCAATCCAACAACACCTCCCATTAGAGTGATATTGATGCTCTTCACACAAGGGAGAGAGGGGTCCTATTTATAGGGCTAAAATTTGGAGTTAAATTTCAAGAAAATTAGAAAATCATGTTTTAATGGGATTTGAAAAGAGATAAACTTTAGCCATGTGTCCCTTCATCCTTATAAAGCCTTAGAAGACCTTTCCCAAGTGAAAGAGGGCTCAAAAGAGAGAAAGAATGAGGTTCTGTCGGAATTCGGATCGATCTCTGGAAGAAATGGCGACCAAACAGATGGTCGCTGTTTAAAATAATGCCCGCGCGAAGCGTCGTTAATTATGAGGTATTTCGAGACGGATTCGGACTTTTCAAAATTTGAAAAGAATTGGCGACGATGAGGTGGTCGCTATTTAGAATTTAATACGAGTTTCGGGCGGAGTTAAAACCTCAAAATATGGCAATGAAATTGGGGGCTTTACACACGGACGCTATTTCACAAAATAGCGACCTTCCAGGAAGTCGTGGAATCAAAAATAATCTAATTTTGGCTCAAAATATGACGAAAAGAATTGACGACCTTCCGGACGGTCGCTATTTAATGAATTGGCGACTTCACATAGTGTCACTATTTCAAATAATCCAAAAACAGCAAAACGGAAGCTGCTAGAATTGGCGCCCCCTTCCCAGGCGCTATTTAAATAGCGGCAGGCAGGCTGCCACCAATTCGTTAAATAGCGGTAGGATGGCCGCCGCTAATTCTTTAAATAGCGGCAGGGTGGCTGCCCCTAATTCGTTAAATAGCAGTAGGGTGGCCGCCACTAATTAAATAGCGGCAGGGTGGCTGCCACCAATTAAATAGCGGCAGGGTGGCTGCCACCAATTCGTTAAATAGCGGCAGGGTGGCCGCCACTAATTCGAAAAGCCCACGAAAAAATGGAGAAAAATCTCAGAAAAATCTGGAAAAATAGGAAAACATGTGTGAAAGTTGGGGGAAGTTCGATATTCAAGAAAAGAGAGAAAAATTACTCAAATAAGTCGATTTGAGGGCCAAATGGGGCATCGCAGCGCGATAGGAGATATGCTCAAAATGATGTCAATTTTAGCGTGTCTACAGTGCCTAAGGTAAGACAGTCGGACGGCAAACGCCTTAAGCGGACTAGTGGTTCTCTAATTAGGTCCCTATGAAAGTAGGGGGAGCCTCCCATTACCTCACCCCTTACCTGGCCGGTGGAAATATTGAGGGTGAACTTAAGTTGCACTTTAATCATTTTGTGAAACCCAATTTGTAGGTCTAGGTCACATCTAGGTCATTTGATAATTTGTGTTAACTTGTTTGTGTTTACATAAAAATAAAAAAAAGAGTAATCAAAATAAAACAAAAGAAATTTTCCTCTTCTCTCTCTTCGTCCTAGTTAGTGTTATATATATATATATATATAAAATAAAAAACAAAACAAAAAAAATCATATCCATGGATCGGGTTTTTAATCAAACTGACTGCTTGACCCAAAATCAATTCATCCCAATGGGCCCAAGCTCCTTTACACCACCTATCTTTCAAGATGATTACACATGGGCCCGGCCGGCCCATTATGTAGGTGAGTACCCGACCCAACACCTATCTTCCACCCAATTCAATGAAAGCCCATATTGTTGGTCAGCCCAACATGAAAACTCCACACGCATGGCGGCCCAATATCCTTTTCTTCCCCCAAAATAAGGATCAATTTGCTCAATCCTATTTATGGGACCATATGCCATTCCTTCCTCATGAACATGCTTCAACATGCCTAAACCTCTACACACCTTCTTACACCCCTATCCTTGAGTGAGAGATCAAAATAATTTCTCTTGGGAAAATCCTGAAGATCAAGCTCCATGCCCTCCAGAGCCAAATCTCCAAACCCAATTTGATCAAAATCAATATGGAGGGCATGACACATTTGTCCCTTATCAATACGACCCTCAACACATCCATTCCACCCTTCCATACAATGGTCCCAATGATGGAGAAAAACTCAACCAATTGATTCAAATCATCTTGAATAATCAACAAAGCTTTGGCTCCCTCCAAACGAAAGTGGACCAACTCACAAGAGCCATACATGAATTGTCAATGGACCAATTGCCTAACCCCCTTGATGAAACCTTTAAAGATCAAGTCCCTCAATTCACCCAATACATTTATTCTTGCCAACAACTCGTGGTTCCCTTGCTGAATGAAACTCTTGACCAAGGTAATGAGAGAATTGGGGAAGAATTACATCAAAAAGAATTTGGGGTGACTAGCAAGATGGCTTATTTGAGTAAGGAGTCAACACCCATTTATGAGGAGAGCCACAATGAGTTGGTTGAAGATAAGTTGGGGGGTGAATTAAATGATGTGCCAAAAGATGTCATTCAAAATTATGAGATTAAGAATATCAATGGCCCAATTGAGGAAAAATGTAGAAAAGAGGGTTATCTAGTTGAAAATGATGATGACGAGGTATTGGAATGTGACCCTCCTCACTTGGAAGAATATCATGAAAGGACCGCATTGGAAGATTTCTCATTTCATCTCACGGTCCCATAATTAGAAGCTTTGATTGACATTCTCCCTATGATAGAACCATGTGAACACTTTAATGTGGAGAGTGCCATCATTAACTTATGTGAGGAAAAACATAAAGAAGCAGGTAAAGTTGATGTTGCAGATATGTTGAATGATAACCCTCATGAGGAAGAGAATGGTGAAGGGTCTTTTAGTGAAAATTCCATCTTTCATTTAGAGGCCCCACTTGTGGAGAACAAAACTGATAATCTAATTTTAGAAGATATTGATAATGGGCCTTCACTTGAAGAAATTGAGAACATCACTTTAAACATCAAAGGTCCATTTGAGGAAACGCATGAAGAGGGGGAGTGCTTTGTTGATAATAATGTTGTTGATTTAATGAAGATGAATTATGAACATCCTCCTCCTATTGATGTGTGATGAATGGACCCTCTTAGAGAAATTCACATTTGAACTGACCTATGATGAAGGGTTCGGGCTGTAAAGATTAACATTTAATCTCCTCACCTCACCACTGGAAAATTTGATTGATAATTTTCATTTGATTGATGAGTGTAATGAAGAGGATTTGTTGGAAAGATTCACATTTGGTTTACCAACCCCATTAGTGGAAAGTTTGATTGATAAATTTTATTCAATTGATGAGTTTGATGGAGGGGCTTTCATAGAAAATTTCACATTCGATCTAACCCTTGAACCTGTTCCCATAAAGTTTGACTCATTATATGGGGTAGATTTTGGGCTCACACCTCCTTCCACTTTGATTCCCCTGCAAGCTGAGTCCCTTCAATATGACAATCTTGGACCTTAGGGGGATGTGCCAGCCATATTCACCTTTGATTTAACTCCCCTTCAGGAAGATCAATTGATTAGGGCCCTTAATGCTCATAAGGCTATTGTTGAGGGGAATGTGGCTAATAATGTCGATCTTCATAAGCCACTGGTGTCTGACCAGGAGGAAGTAGTCAGGTGGGTAGATACAGGACAAGGGGACCAATGGATTGATATCGGGCAGAGGTTCCATCCTGATCTTGATAGACTAATAGCCATTGACTATTACATGATCCACAAAGAAGAGAACCGGCTCACAAGTACTGCCAATGTTAAAATCAACAATGTTCAAGACCGGCATATCTCTGGCCCACATGCTTACATGTATCATCTTGTCTTCAAATGGCTTGGAATTTAAAATAAGAAAAGATAACGTGGTGGCTAATCATGAAATCAACTTATTGGTTATTAGACCTCATTGTGTCTGGCTGAAGATGTTAAACTTACACTCATTGGGAGACAACCCAACGTTTCAACTTCTATATTTCAATAAGTCATTTTCATTTTTTGTGTGTTTGTAGGAGTCAGTCGTAGCATCGCGAAGAGGTCTGGCGTAAGTCTCGTCTGCTCACCCCAGGTTGTACCTTTCCTTCCCAAGCATTCATGTGCATTGCTCTATTCATATTTTGTTCATATCATCAGAGACGATGCTATTCAAGTTGGGGGGTAAGGGTAATCATTGTAAAAATCTCATACAACCTGCTACCTTATTTATTTATTTTTTTTAAAAGCCATAACTGAGTTTTCTTGATTCATGCTTTCATAAAAGAGACTCTAGAATGGAGAAGACTGTGGAGATGGATGATGGAATGATTTGTTGTGTCTAGTCATGGGAACCTATTTAGAATCTCCTAAGGTCTCCGAGCATCAAAAAAAAATCACTTGCACACTAATGAAATAGGAAGGACAAGCCTTCTGTGAGTTGGTATGATGTCAGATACTCTACCCTCCCTAGTAAAGAGTTAGATCTAAAAAAAAGAGAAAAAAAATCATAGAAAATGTCCCTGATCTTAGTAACCGGGCTTGCTTCTCCTAAGGCAAGAGTCAAGGTTCACGTCAAAGGGTGAAGGGTTGTGCAACACTATGTGTTTCAAAAAAAAAACCATGAAAAATACCCCTGATCTTAGTAACTAGGCCTACTTCTCCTAAGGTAAGAGTTGAGGTTCACGTCAAATGGTGAAGGATTGTGCAGCACCATGTGTTAAAAAAATAGTGAAGGCTACTGTGATCAAAACTCTGATATGGGAGGTAGAGTTGAAAGACACCTAGCTACAATGACAATATGGAGGATGCAATTGTCCGAACTGTGGATTTAGATTTCACGAGCACAAGTGCTATGAGACTTAGGGAGTATTCTAAGAAAGTTTGAGCATCGTGTTCTAATCTATGGCTAGTATGCTTAATAATTCCAAAGTCCAAATCCTTAGTTTATTCTATGAAGGCGGATCTTGTCTTGAGATATGAAACTTTTAAACTCTTGTTGGTCCCTAATTTTTATTTGTTTACATTACTAAGGGACTAGCAATGTTCAAGTTGGGGGGTGTGATAAGTGTCTATTTTCTATGATAATTCAATGCATACACATCATTTTATGTGCATATAACTAGGCAATTATGCATATTTTATAGTTAATCTCAACTTTGCATATAAATTGTGTCTTTCACGTAAATTGATTAATTTGGTGATATTATTTAATAAATAAAAGTTGAGGGCCATGAGCATTTATTCTCCATTGCATAATCATGAGCATTTGTGCACATTGTGATAATTTTGATGGATTAAATTGTAATTATGTGTGTGCAGGACACTGAAGGTAATTATAAGAGAAGCCGGGGGCAAAACTGTCATCACCACTTTGACCAAGTCAAACAAAGAAGTACATATTTTGGTTGGAGGGAAAAGAGAATTCAAAATATTTTGGTTAGAGGGAAAAAAATTCAAAGTTTGAAATAGAGGAGAAGAAGCACATATTTTGGTTGGAGGGAAAATAGAATTCAAAGTTTGAAATAAAGGGGAGAAATGATGAATCTTAGGAAGGGGGTTGCCCAAAGCCCAAGGAGGGGGTGCCCACCTCCTTTTCCTTTCTCCCATGCATCATCTTCTCACTAAATCCCAACCATCTATCTCCTTTTGATACAATCTCCACCCTCCATTGACCCAATTTTCCCTATAAATAGCTCATGTCAAGGAGGAGAAAGGGAAGTTTTTTTCCTTTGGCATTCTTCTCTCCCTCTCACATCTTCACCTTAGGTCGCCAATTTATCCCCCTTCTGTTCCTCTTCTCCTCTTGCTTTATTCATGAATGTTCTTTGTTTTTAAATGCATGACATTTTATCTTTCAACCGCTTCCTCTAATTCTTTCTCATTTTTAAGTTATTTCTTGTTTTTACACTTGCTATTCTGGCATGTTACTATTTATTCGAGATGCTAGTCTCTGTTCTTCCTCCATTTTGAAGCCATTCCACTTTTTTTTCTCTCTGAGTTCTTCATAAAAGTTCTTCCTAGCCCGTAAATCTAGATTTTCTTATTATATTACTTCCTCTAATTAGGCTTCGTTTTTAAGTTATTTTTAGTTTTCCACAGTTCAATTTTTGGTGTTGTTACTGTTCATCCACCAGACCACTTTTACTCTTCCTCTATTTTCACCCTCTTACTCATGTTTTCTTCATTTTCACTCTTCATCAACTTTCTTAATCTCTTCTTGATCTTCAACTTTCATTTTTTACCACTTCTTCTAATTCTCTTTGGTTTTAAAGTTATTTTATTTCTAATATCACCATATTTTCATTATTTCTCTTTCACTATTTTTAAACTCCCTTCTTCATCTTCTATCTCTCCCCTCCTCCATTTTCATCTAGACGTCCCCAAGGTGAATTTTCTCCTTCGGTGCTCTAAAGGTTTCATTTATCTCCACGGTGGGGCGACCTCTTCCAAGGCTCGGCATGACGATTTGGCGGCGCCATTCTTCATCTTTGCTCCTTTCTTCCTTTCTTCCCTTAGCATTATTCAAGTTGTATTTTTCGTTTTCATAGATGTTGTACTCTTCATTAGCAATAAAAATTGAGTTTGTGCAATTGTTCTTTATTTTCTCTTTCCATCTCCTTACAAACTCTATTCTCAACCCTCTCATATTCTTTAGTTTGATTTATTTCTAGTCTTAAGTTCATGTAATTTATTTTCCAATAGTTTTGACTCACTCAAAAACTCGATTTTCAAAACATAAGAATTTTTTCAACTTGTTTAAAAGAAACATTTCCTCCCCGTGGGATCGACCTGTTCTCTCCATTTTACTCGAATTTTCAAATCTTTTAAGTGAGTGGGTGCGGTAAATAATTTCTAAATTGTGTGTAGCACGGCATTTTTAACGACGAGTGTTTGTGTGCATCACCAGTCAGTAAACATAATCCTGGTAGATCCCGATGCAGCTGCCAACATACTCCCTTACCTGACTTATCAAAAATACTACTTTGATGTTCACCTCACTAAAGTCGGGGATATGCGTATCACCGGCTTCAATCAAAAATTTGAAGTTCTGCTAGGAGTGGTTGAGTTCACCCTCACAATGGACAACTTCACCACAAGGGTGCAATTTCATGTTATCAACTCGAGCACCTCGTACAAGGCGCTGCTCAGCCGCCCATGGCTACATGAAAACCTGGTGGTGCCACCTACGTTGCACGAGTGCATCAAGTACAGTCAAGATGGGAAGGAGGAGAGGATATTTGCTGACCTCCACCCATTTGAAGTATTTGAATGCCATCTGCTGGATGCTTCTCTCTACATGGAGCAGCCTCAGAAGCCCACCAAGCTGAAAGCTCCTGCTAAAATAACAAAAGGAACCTCAGGTGAAGGCTGGTTTCCACCGCCGCCACCTGGATATACAAGCCCTCGAGCTGTATCACACATTGCTAGCACATGTAATATTAGCAGAGCTGCACCGCATGTTGTCTACCCCAAGAGGAGTGAAGCCAGGGTTCATGAGATTTATGGACATACCGAGGTCCCTCGCGGGATTATTAAACTAATAGCGAGTCTTGATAGTTCAACAGTCGAAGCTCACAAAACATTGGAGGTGGTTCATCTAGCAGGCCCCACCAGCATATTTTATGAAGCGGGAGAGCATCCTGCACAACAAGACGGAGACTACTATATTCTCGAAGACCTGGATAATCCAATGGTCCTGATTTAGGGCTTGGAGTTCACAGCGGGAAGAGTAACCAATCTGTTCAAGAAAATGCATATTCTTTCTTTTCAGACCCTTGAAGAAAAGGAGTCCTTCAAGAAGCTCTGGTATCCTGCCAATCTAGATAAGGAGCTGAAGCGCATCTCTCCGAACCCCGGGTTAGGGTTCACTCTTGAAGAATACTACTATGGGGGGCGCTACGAGGTGGATGTGATTTCTACCTTTGTCCCACCAACTGAAGGCCTACCGTGGGCAGACTATGATGAATACCTGGTAGAAAATGAGTGTGCTGAGTCATCTCGACAACCCTCCAAGCTATTATTGCCATTATATGAGTCAAAAGCCTCGATTGCGTGCAGGTGCTGGGAAGAGGTCCTTCCTGAAGAAGTGGCATTACAGGCCAAATTTGATTCAGCCAGCAACAGCGAAGCTGAAATTTCTGAGCAGGGAGGGAGCTGCTCCAGTCGTAGCTCATCGCCTGTTATGCCACCAATGCAACCAGAACTGATCGCAAAAATGCTCAATGAATGCAATTAGGTTATATCCCCTATGGAAGCTATATCTGAATAGGAGCAGGCTACCCCTGCCAAAGATTCGGAGCTTAGTCCCCCCACCCTCATAACCGAAACTAGAAGCTCAGATTGTTCGTCAACTGAGTAGCGTGCACTTCTATAACAAGTCGAATCAAAGACTCCCCCAGAGGGCCGGGGGCAATATAGTGTAAATATGGAAGTTATAGAGGCAAAAGATGATGATGAAGACTTCATTGACCTACAGCCGGCACCTCCAGAAATTGAAGACGGCGGCCAGGCCACCGTTGATGAATTATTAGAATTAAATATGAGAAATAAGGATGATCCTAGGCCAACATTCCTCAACGCCCAGCTCTCCCCACAAGAACACAAATTATATATATAGCTACTACAAGAATTCCGGAACTGCTTCGCCTGGAATTACAAAGAAATGTCGGGACTAAGCCCTGCAGTGTCATAGCACATTCTGTCTATAGACCCGTGGGCCGAACCTGTGAAGCAGTCGTCCCGGCGTATGAGACCGAAGCTGATTACACAGATATGTAAAGAAGTTGACAAGCTCATTGATGTGAGTTTTGTTAAAGAAAACCAGTATACCACTTGGTTGGCTAATATTGTGCCTGCCAAAAAGAAAAATGGGCAAATCAGAATTTGTGTAGATTTTCAGGACCTGAATAAAGCATGCCTGAAGGATGACTTTCCGGTGCCTATAATAGAGGTCATGATTGATGCTACCACGGGACATGAGGTTTTGTCATTCATAGATGGGTCTTCTGGCAACAATCAAATATGGATCACGAAGCAGGACCGGATCCACACTACTTTCCGAACCCTCAAGGGCATATTCTACTATAAGCGGATGCCATTCAGACTGAAAAATGCCACTACAACTTATCAGAGAGCAATGACCAAGATATTTGATGAGCTACTCTATGATAAAGTTGAATGTTACATAGATGACCTGGTTGTTAAGACAAAAAAGAAAGAAAATCATCTACAAGACCTCCGAGTAATATTCCAGAGGTTGAGGCAATATGAATTGAAAATGAACCATATGAAGTGTGCCTTTGCGGTGTCCAGTGGAAAATTCTTGGGGTTCGTCATCAAATATAGAGGAATCGAGATAGTCCCTGGAAAGATCAAAGCTATACAAGGGTTACCTCCACCCAGAAACCTGACTGAACTATGCTCCCTGCAAGGTCGTCTGGCCTATATCCGGTGATTCATTTCCAATTTGTTGGGTCGTTGTCACCCCTTCCAAAAATTGATGACAAAGAATGCACCATTTCAATGGAACGCAGAATGTCAGCAAGTGTTTGAAAAGTTGAAAGAATATCTGAAGGCTCCACCGATCTTGGCAGCACCAGTGAAGGGCCGACCTCTCATCCTATACGTGGCGGCTACTGAGTATTCATTTGGGACAATGCTAGCCCAGAATAATGATGAAGGAAAAAAACAAGCCCCCTACTATCTCAGCAGAAGACTAGAGAGGACTGAAGAAAAATATTCCCCCACTGAAAAGACATGCATGGCGCTTGTGTTTGCCGCAAAGAAGCTAAGTGATGTGACACCACATTGGGGGTGGCAATCACTAGGCCAATGCTCCTTGGACCTATGACCCGCAAGCATGCGACTTTGACGGCGGACTCACTCGGGTGAGCTTGAGTGTGCAGAGAGGGTCCGAAGTGGGACCTCGCTGTTCTAGGGTTTGGTTAGCTTGAGATTGAACCCCTAAGGGTCTGGGTTGCCCAAACCAATGGGCGGCCAGCACGTTGTGGGCGTGGGTTGTAATGACTCCCTCACAACTCACCCGCGGTAGTCACACAAATGTTAGCAATTCGGGATCGGGTGCTCAACTCACCGTCCGACGACACTAGCGGCGATACTAAACCAGCAAAGGAAAGAATAGTAAGGCGGTAACCGAGGCTCACTTGATCGGTGTGAAGACAACGATTCCGGTCGAAGACGAGGGCGAGCGAGGAAGCGTGGGCTTACCCACACGCTGCATCAGAGAAGCTTCAACCTGAAAAATTAATTAACAACCACTACTCCTCACGCAGGAGGGATGGACTAGGGGTTGGGGGACTGTGGGATTACATGAAAATACTACATCCCACAGGGAGGGACTTTAAGCCGGCCAGGCGGGGTGGGGGGAGCTAAGTTAGGAGCCGAATTGCCGAACTCCGCCGGTTCTGCCAGCTTCTGAAACAGCCAGATAGATAGTCGATGACGGTGCTGCCACGTGCTCCGTAGAGCTCACATGAGGCCAAAACTAGTGCCAAAACTTCCTGGGTTGGCCCTGGAGGATGTCTGAATTTTCGGGGAATTTCCTGACGTCGGCGGTGGCTGGCGCAGGGTCTGGAACAGGACCGATGGCTCTGCCTGTTCCCAGAGTGCTGTTGTACGAAGATGAGGGCGCCATGAGCACTCCCAGGGTTCAATTGATGCGGGACCAGAACTACTGCGATCGTGGTTAAGTCTTCTTCGAACGGAGACTAACGGGGTCATCGTCGGAGGTCGGAGCTGACCGCGAAGATAGGAACAGTGGAAGGATGTCGGACCAGACTTCTGAGGAACTGACCTTGCGTACCTTCGGGAGAAAATCTGGAACTCTTGACTCCGTGGTCCAAAAATTGTTCTGCTTCTTGGAGAGGGCAGGGGACTTGAAGGAGAAGCTGTTGGGTCCCACGGAGTGCAATCGGATCTAGAAGGGGGGTTGAATAGATCCTATGAATAACTTTGGCCTATTTAAAACTTGACTCATAAAAACATAAACCACTCGTATAAGGTAAATGAATTACTTAAGTATACAGCACAACAGAATAGATATGAATGGAACAAGTAATGATGTTAAACTCTAATGCTCAATTCAGACGGGTTGACACTCCCAGTGGGCAGGTCAACACTCCTTTATCAAGACCCAACTATGAAGTGAGCTGAAGTCTGCTCTTCAAGGAGTGAGGTCAACACCTCTATCAGATCAATCCAGACAGGTCAACACTCCTCAAGAGAGAGGTCGACACTCCTTCACTAGCAACACAGATCCGAATGAGATGTAATCCAAAACACCTTAGAGATCTTGAAACAGAAAAGCTAAGCTAAATGATTATCTCAGGTGGGAGAGCTATGATGATCAGCTAAGAAGAATGAGTGTTCAGCAAGACGAAGTTCCTTGGGAAAGCTTTCACCTTGGTCCCTGTTTGCAAGGGTACAGCAGGCAACCTAAGGCGTAAATGTAGTTAGATACACAAGGGAGAAGGCTGCTCACACACCGGGATAACTTCCTCTGCTTGGGAGATGCTTCAAAGTGTCTGTAAGCAAGAGTGCTGCAGACACCTGAGAGGATCCACGTTAGCTACGATAGCAGGAGGATCGAGATGAGACTGTTGTGCAGGCTGAACGCTTGAGTGTGCAGAGAAAATAAACAGCGTAAGTAGCACATGAACCTATGAAGTAGGGATAGAGGATATGGAACAGGCTCACAAGGTATACCACCCATAACATAAGGATTTTAAGGTGGTTCGGTTGTTAGCCCACAACCTACGTCCACCCCTCACCAAACTAGGTGAGGCTTTCCGGCTGACACACAGCTTGAACCGCTGAGCAACACATCTTGCTTACACGACTGAGCAACACAGCTTGCTATCCGCTGACTGATAGCTTGAACCGCTGACTAACAGCTTGCCAATCACCCAGAGGAACAGATCCTCTCTTCCTCTGAAACCACAGAGGGAACCCGGTCCCTAAATAGGGGATCAGAGAAGCTAGATGTATTGGTGATAGACGAACCGTAACAAATAGAAACGGAATACTGCAAGTGTAGTGGAGAATCAATAGAGACAATGTAGACACCGACTGAACGAATGGATCAAGACATCAGAACTGGTGAGTGCAGCTACAAGATTGGATCCAAGGATCCTTTTCTTCAAACACAAGTAGACTGCAAGATCTTTCTTCTCTCTCAATACTGCTCTCTCTTCTTCTTCTTCTTCTTCTTCTCTCACAGCACTGGACTAAGTCCAATAGGTGATGGGGCTGCTCTCACGCTACTTAGGAATATTCTTCGTAGAATAGTCAAGGGCGTGGCACTTTGTGGACGACAGCAGCTGCAGCAGTAGCTTCATGGGAAGCTAGATATTATACATATATACAGCGTGCCACGCGGTCACTTGGTGAGGAATCTTTTCCCGCCAAGTTTTCCCGCCAAGTGCTTTCTTTAATTTGAAGAAGATGCTCTGCAAGATTTGGCTTGAGCTGACTTTGTTTAGGTACAAGGATGGGACGGTGGCAGACTGTGTAAAGAGGTAGAGCGGATTTCCTTTTGGTCAGTTCCAGATCTTCACATTAAATCCTCTTCTGACAAGTAGTCTTCTCATTCTGCTCAAATGTACTCATCTGCGTACAATGGCTGGATGGACAGCCCATTGGTCGACAGCAAGAAGGTGACAGACTGCGAGTGTCCTATTCTCAGTATCAGACAGTCTGGACAGGCAGACAGATAAGACTTACATCGTGGTAGACAGAAGTGGCTCTTCCAGTTGGATTTCTGACAAAAACCATCTCCAAAAGGTAGACAAATGAGTGATGGGATGGTAGATCAAGGGTCAGACCTCGGGACGTGGTCCAGACCCCAAAATCCTTAATTTTAATGATTTACGGTTCCTTTTTCTCTCTCTAGATGGCCCACTGATCTGACAGTTTATTGGCTTGAGGATTTCTAGAAGAACAAATGTGTTGACCTCCTGCTTGGAAAGTGTCAACACTACTTAGTGAGACAGCCCTTACAATGTTCTCTGGAATGGTCACAAGTCGACCTCTTGAGAGAGACAGGTCGACACATTCCTTTGGCCTTCTTTGGATAGAGGGCGATTGAGAGCTGCGTGCACCGACTTTGACTAGAGTATGCACAGACCTTGATGCTTGGTCCTTGAAATGCAGCTTGCACAGACCTTGTCTTGCCAGAAGGTAAACATGCACATACTTGATGTATGAAGGAAACATTGCAAAGACCTTCATCAACGTGCTTAGACTTTATCTTCATATGTGCACGGACCTTCTAGTGTTGAAGAAAGAATGTGCACCAACCTTGATTTATCACATAGAGAATGTGCACAGACCTAGCTATCTGCTAGCCAGAGCTTGCACGACCTTGATCGAGCTAGCACCGACCCAATGCACACACTGACACTGACCTTGCTGAGAAAACCTGCACCGACCTGGTCTTGTGTTGAAGGCAGGACTTGCATCGACCTGGTCTTGCACTGAGGCAGGACATGCACTGACCTTAGTTCAGCTGTGCACCGTTACACCGACCTTACTTGCAGATGTGTACGGACTTGGTTTGTTGCATGCGTGTAGACATTATAAGGCATGAGAGAAATGTGCACCGACCTGATGTTGCCAGAAGATGCACCGACCTTGCATGCATGTGAGCAGTGCTGTGCACTGACCTTAGTTGGCTGAGAAATGGTTGTGGTGTCGACACTACTGTGGTTGGTGTTGACACTTTTAGTAGTATTTGTCGACGCTTCTCTCTTCAGCATGTGCATCAACTTCAGCAGTTGCACTGACCTTATCTACATGGATTTCTGAGAAATCATTTGCCTTGTGTTGCTTGTGCTTTGGTTTTTGTGCAACCATGAATCTTGAATTCTGCCTTGATTCTTGTGTAGCCACATGCCTCATTTTCTATGCCTTACTTAATTTCTTTCTTTCTTTGTTGCCAAAGCTGGCTTGACATCAGAACTACACGAATGTTGACATTTATCAAATGCAGGTCAAACATATTAATGAGTCATAGTCAGACATCATCAAAATAATTGAATTAAAGCATGTTACATATATGTCCAACATTCTCCCCCTTTTTGCTGATGGCAACTATGAGTCATTAAGAATACATTGTAAGTCAAGGTGCCATGAAATGTAATCATGAATTTGAAGCACAAAGACTTTCAATGACATTATCTCCCCAGATAATTTTCTCCTCTTTATGCAAATGATCAAGTCTCTCCCCCTTATGCATGCCCTAGTTAATGACACATATAATCTCTCCCCCTTTGACATCATCAAAAAATACTAGAGAGTGTATATATGGCATAATTAGGAAGGTGGGAATAAGGGAGATTATTAGTACAGGATGTACAATAGAAAAATGAGTATTTACCTAGAGGGTACAACTAAGTGCAGTCAACCTGAGACATCTTCTTAGAAAATGATGTGGAAATACATACCAATGGTTGTACACTTATTATGCCAACTGTTGAGTCCTCGAGGTGATGCATGGTCTCCCGCAAATGAAAGTAAGACAAAAGTGATGCAGAGAGAAGATCACGCAAATGAGGAGTTGATACCCCTTGTTAGTGAGTGATGATCAATGTTCAGTAAGCAAGTGATACCAATTGTTAATGGCAACATAATGATAGCTCGATGACCTGACTGAGCCATGAGAGACAAATGTATGCATAACATTTAATCATGGCAATATGGTGTAGTACAAGAGACATAGGGCAACCATGTACAAGAGTAGATCTATTGTGGTCCAAGTTGATGTTGGGTTTCTTGACCAAAAACAAATACCAATTGTTGGGTTTCATGGCCAAACAGGAAACAAATGGCCGTTAACAGTTATAAATGCAACAAGGACTCAATCATGCAGGAAAATTAATCATGCACCATGATCAAGTTCTGAGAATAATACAGCAGCCACAAAATAGACTTGGTTTTCTGATTTTTCAGATGTTTAGGCTTTTCAGATTTTTCAACTTTTTACTGGTGTTTTCTATTTTTCATATTTTTAGGATTTTCTATGCAATGCATGAAGAATGCAGACCACCACTGTATTTGAAGACTCAAGCTAGCTAGTTGCATGGAGAGTATGGAGTAGAAGTATCCTGGTACACATGAATAGGAGGGCAATGATGCCAAATGTTAGAAGTCATCAATGAGCATTGATACCATTAGTATAGTGAGGGCAGACGTCAAAGGACATCAAAATATAGTTTGTCTTTAGGAGAGATGGAGGTTCTTAAATCTGAAACCAAGTTCATAAATGTAGAGTTATTGAATTTTAAGAATTTTCAGTTATAGAACCAGAATAAACTAGCCCTTACACTTAGATTGGTTTAATGTTAATGAATTCTGGCATACTCGGTAGAATCACATGAAAACTTTTGTATTCAAGTTTGATAGAGATGAACCACAAATTCATATCAAAGATAGATTAACCTCCTCTTATCTTACTCATTCAATTCCATTGGCTCCTTTGAGAGAAACTCTTAAAAAGTATTGAAATTAAACAAGCAAGAAGACTAAATGGAATTTTAGAATTTCAATAGATGTGCATTTAGCTTTTACAATCTTAACCAAAATATTCATTGAGTACAGGAGAAGTTTTTACTAGCATTTAAGTCTAGTGCATGCCTCATATCCGTAAGGACCCACGTTGTTTAGACGCACGTATCCCTAGGTAATTGGTAAGACTGACTGTCATGCTTCAAATAGAACAGAGATAGCATTGTCACCTCATGACATATCGTACCACAAATTCTTGATGAGGGGACATGTTTCTCAATAACTTTGCCATTACTCTGCCTCATGATATACCTTATAGCACAGCAGAGTTAACAAGGGCACTTCGTGACATGCCTCATCTCAATTCATTTATGAGGAAACATATTTCTCAGTGAGCCAATGTCATTGCTCTGACGATTTTTGCCATTAGGAATCCCAAAAAAGCAGATTGTTTAAAAACAGTACTTAGACAGAAGTTTCTCAACTATAAAAGCCTTTGTACTTAAAATAAGCTTTCAGCTTTCAAAAGGCATAACTGGTCAACAACATGAGAAACTGGTTTAAGTATATTAAGTCCGAACACAAATATTTTCAAGACGTTTAGACTTCAAGACACAAGAAATCATTAACGTTAAACCAAAATCATTCATGTTCGAGGCAGTCACAAATCTCTATAAAAGAAGATTCTTCTTGAAGATGCACTCTGATAAGCAAACTTAACAACAGATAGATGATCCTCCAAGAAGTTCAAGGCAATTCAATTTCAAGTTGAACCACAAAAGGATATAAGCAATATCGAGCAGTGGCTTGGTTGAAGAAAAGAGTGTTGTTTGATTGTAAATCCAGAATGGATGGTGAACACTCCACTTGAGGTGATCGATTGAGCTCAGACTGGAATAGATGAGATTTATTCAATCATGTGCAAGGAAGTGACGACACTTACCTTGGATGGTGTCGACACTTGCTGTCATGGTGTCGACACACTGAGCTCGGACAGAGAGTAGTTAACAAACTGAACTAGCGGAGTGTTTGACCATAAAAGGTCTAAGGTCAACATAAAAGAATTTTCAAGGATTTTCAAGAGTTGAACATGCACCCACTAAACATGTGCATGAGTTTACACTAGAATATGCAACCTATGACTAAAGTGAACACATGATGCATCAAAAGTGATACCACTACTGGGTCCCTTTTAACATGGTTTGCATTGGCATGAATGAGACCACAATATGATGCAATCATGGATGATGTGCAATGTATTTTGAACAGTAATGTAGACTGGATGCTTCAGTGTGCATATGCATGCATGCTGCCTACTCCCTCTGTTGGATGTTCTCGAGAAAAACAAGCTCCCTCTGAGAAGATGCAATCCATGCAAGGATATCAACAAGATGAGAGATGTTGAATACTAAATTTAAAGTTGACTTCCTCTGACTACATGGATGGGTTGGCTATGATGTGTGAAGCCTATGACCTATATGAATGCTCAACATAGTGAAGATGCTACAACATGATTATGCGTTTTTGAGTCTCCTTATCATGATGTGCTCTAAGGTACATGAGCTCACAAAATGATGCAAGCATACACCATCTACAATGAATTCTAAACTGAATGCAAGATAATGTAACCCAATGCTAAACTCCTCCTTTAAAAAATGCTATCATGAGTAGATGAGTTGAAAATGCAGCCATGATATACATCATCAAAACAATAACCAACCATGCTAAGGAAGAAGTTCTCATGGCTATTATGAGGTGGCAGAACATATCAAGCAACAACTCATCAATTATAGCGATTCCATCAGCATGATAAAATTTTTTATGGATTGAGCAGCTGAGATAGTTAATCTGTCACGTCCCGAGCGCGGAAGATTACTCGGATGCATGACGCGTCTATATAGATCATGTCATTAGAGCGATAAAATGTTTGACATACATAATTTCGGAGTGCACAAAAGACTAATAAAATCTAATAACTTCCAATAGTTTATTTGCTAAACCAAAGGGATTAAAGATAGTCCATGATAATTTTTCCAAATTTAGAAAAAATTAAACATTTGGCTACATGCCTTAACAAGGTTCACACCACTAATGACATAGCTAGTAGTACAAGTAGACTCAAATAAATTTAAAGGACAAGACTAATTAATGAGAGGCGAAAACTCTTCACTCGGTTCAATCCCATTCTTGTCGCTATCTGAATCACCTGAAAATGTTAGGAAGTAACTGGATGAGCGAATCGCTCAGTAGGAATTACATCTCAAATTCAAGCAATCTTTACGTGAATTACAATTTGCATGTATTTATCAGTATGACTATGCATGACGTACGTATAAAAGAATTAGGTATACAGGTAAGTCTAGACATGATGAATAATAAGAGATCAAGATTTAAGAACTGTATAAAGAGCGTATATCAAGATTTCAAGTATTTGACAAGCAGTATTTCAAGAGCTTATAATGTAGATACCACTTCGGGGCAAGCAGGGATTTAAGGGATTCATGTACGATTACGAAATTGCGAGAAAGAACTCATGTACAAGTGTATCTCAAGTACGAGCAAGCAAAAATGCAATACCACTTCGGGGCAAGCAGGGATTTAAGGGATTCATGTACGATTACGAAATTGCGAGAAAGAACTCATGTACAAGTGTATCTCAGGTACGAGCAAGCAAAAATGCAATACAAGCAAGTAAAGTCAAGTACGTATCAGTAGAATTGGCTGTTTCAATCAAGCAAGTAACTCGCCCTTTTTCTCGGGTCAAAAGTCAAGTATTGCCCGTTCCGGGCCACGCAAGTCGAGTCAAGTGAGTAGAGAGAGAGTAGGGGTGGACTGTATCAAGTCAAGTAAGTACTCTGGTGCAATGCCAAACACCGTGGTCAATACACTCCCATGGGCACAAGTACCTTTGGGTGCTCCTCCCAGGACCAGACCGGGCCCTAAATGCACAGCATTTCATATATTACCTTTGACATCCACTCTCATTTATAGCCAATAAGGAATTTCAAGAATTTAGAAGCGTAGTATTACAGACGAAAATAACTAGTCATTTGGTTATGGAGGACTCTAGAGGTGGCCCCTACAGGCTCAAGAGGTGGCTCCCGTCGTGTAACACTTTGCACCGTATGGTCTCAAGAGGTGGCTCCCACAACGTAGCACTTTACCCTGCATGGCACTTAGCTCCAACACTCCCAAATGGCAGTTTAAGAGGTTCAAGGTTTTGACCATGTAGAGTATACACAAGTAGATTTATCATGTAATGGAGTTCAATAATTCATCATACGTAGGAGTATGGATTAGGGTTGTGTTTGAGACAGGTCAAGATCAGAAGTTGTAATTACTGAGTTGGCATCTGGGGGTTTGCTAATCCTTCAAATTTTTAATTTTTAAAAATTTATATAAGTATATATGAAATTGGTGCCCCCCAGGATGTCTTCATTTAATTGAAGACGTCCTGGCCGTCATCAATTCAGTAATTGGCGCCCTGGCTTGGGTCGCCAATTACAGGGGCCAATTTTGGAATATATCTATGTGTATAAGGAATTGGTGCCCTTGTATGCAGCCTTCAATTAATTGAAGACTTGCTGGATGTCGTCATTTGAAGAATTGACGCCTGGGATTGCTCAACCTTTCAAAATTATGATTTTTCAGATAATATAGATATATATTGAAATTGGCACCCCTCATTAAGTCTTCAATTAATTAAGACTTGAGGGCCGTCGTCATTTTATGAATTGGTGCCCTGGCTTGGGGCACCAATTACAGTGGGTGATTTTCACCCGGTGGATACGTTTTGTGACTCAAAGTACTGTTCATTTCAAAAAAGTTTCTCGAAATTCGAAAGTAAGGACATGAATATATAGTATAAATCCTCGGGAGTCGAGAAATATGTTCAGATATAATTATTGAGTTTTGGTTTCACAGATATGAATTTTCTAATGTTATAACTTTAATTTCTCAAGAATTAGAATTGACGCCCCTGTGAGCAGTCTTCATTTAATTGAAGACTCTCAGGGTGTCGTCAATTTAAGTACAGGTTCAACTCCCCGTACGTTGTGCTTCGCATCAGAACTGTAAGTTCTGTGACACAAGTTACTATTCATTTCTTCAAATTTTCTCCGAATTAAAATCCGAAGACATTGTTGTAGATTCTAAATTTATGATTAACCCCCAAATTGATAAAAGATGGTGATATTTGGACAATATATAGCACCCAATTAATGACACAAATAGGAAGAAATCACATGCAATAATTAACATCCGTGATCACCACTGAGGCCAGAAACATGCCAAACCATAAGAAATTAGGATAGGGGCATGCTACATACCTCAGAAATTCATGAGGACCAGCTGTGGGCCTGGAGATTAACGCGCTATATATTCCTAGCATGTTCTTCAGGTCGCGCTATCTTCGTATAGCGCGATATCAGACAGGTAGCGGGGTTTGTTTGGATCCGTTCCTTCCTTGCTCCAAGGCCGGCCAAGGTGCAAGGGCTCCACGTATCAATCTTCTAGTGCCTGCAAATAATAATAAACAACAAACAAAAAGTCCATTAGATCGAGTTTGAAGTAGAATCTGCCCTATTCTTAATCAAAAGCATGCAAACAAAGGGGGCTCAATTACCTGGGGGTTTGGTGGTTTTTAAACCCCTATGGATGGGCAAAAGATAGGTGTGGTGTGTGTGAATGCATATATTTTGTGAAAGGAGTGTTTTGAAACCAAGATGCAATGCTATGCAAAGATTAAAAATCCGGATGTTGGGGAAAAGAAAGATGAACGAGGAAGAACACAAGAAAAAGCCCTAAATACTCCCTTGAATGTGCGAGGAGTGAGGATTTGTTGATTGTGCACGAAGTACTTCCTCCTCTTCGTCAAT
This sequence comes from Amorphophallus konjac, assembly GCA_022559845.1. NCBI lineage: Eukaryota > Viridiplantae > Streptophyta > Magnoliopsida > Alismatales > Araceae > Amorphophallus > Amorphophallus konjac. The sequence continues at coordinate 74,674,176 of CM040128.1, read as the reverse complement.
AACTCGAGTTGCATCATCATCAAACGACGGCCAAAGGGTTCGATTTATAGGAAGAAGATGAAGAAGAAACCCTAGGTCGGAGTTTGATTCAATTCAAAGATTTGGCGGCTCAAATCGAGGTAATCTTGCCGATTAAGGAGGGGGAAAGACTCCTGATAGGTTTAGAAACCTTCCTGGATAAGAAACACAGTCAGCAACTTACCCAATAAGGCCTCTGAATCGAAAGAAGGGAGCCCGGCCTGGAGAGGGACTCTATCTGATATCGCGCTATACAACCATAGCGCGTTCATGAAGAACGCGCTATGACGATATAACGCGATAACTAAAAGCCCGTTAAATGATTTGAAAAGGAAAACTATCCTTTGGGCAATCATTTAATCAAATATTGAATGAGAAAAACATCCAAAGGGGATACTATAATGATCAAGTGTCAAGAAATAACAACTGCTCAAAGGATAACTTCAATTAGATCCATAACGCGCTATGAACAAGAAAGCGATAAGAGCGGATAGCGCGGGAATGCCAAACTTGAGATCAGATCCAAGGTAAGGAATTGAAATGTTGGGCCAAGAACAGAGGAAAAAAACCCAGAAAATCAACCAACTAAGGATCAATTGGGGCATCAACTAGGAGAACAAAGAAAATGTTCAATTTATCGGCCAAAATTGGGTGTCTACAGATGCCTCTCCTTGATATCCGCTTTGCAGGGGAGCGAAACGGAGGTGAAACGGAGACGACACGGAATGGTAGTGACAGGAAGATGAAGTAAAAAAAGGAATGGAGCGGACTGATAAGTGGATATCAAGGAGAAAAAGACACCCATCACAACCGACAAATGATAGGAATAATTCAGAAAACTCCGAGCTAACCACAAGATCAAGCTAGCATCAGTGACTCCTGCCTAGAATGATAGGCACGAAACAAGAAAAATGGAACTGATCAACCTCTTGCACAAAAGAGGCATCCGCAGCGCGTAGCAACTACGAATTTCACTCAGTTAGTGGAATAGACGCGAGCCCGACGGATCCATCGACGCCACAGCTAAGGAGTGGATCAAAAGAAGGGATTGGATTAAAAAGGTGATAAGCAAATTCTAGGCAAGGGTCATATTGACCAGCGAGATCCAGTGCTCAACTTGGAGCAATCCTTCAAATTCGGAATAGAATTGAATTTCTTAGTTCAAGAACACAAGCAAAATCGATCCTTAATTAGGAAGAAGATAGGGCGATTATGAATGCGAAAAGAGGCATGATGCATGCAGGGCTAAAATAAAAGCAATCATCAAAACAAATGCCAAGAAAAGATAAAATATAAGATACTCAAGGATAATATTGCTAAATCAAACAGATTCGGGTCAAGAATTATCCGCAACCACGGCGTGCGAGATGAAATCCATCGCCCCCAAATTTGTTTTGACCTAACGGCCTATCCGACGATTAACTGCATGTTTCTAGATCATCACTGTTTTTGGTAGAGGGGAACTCAGATCCCGAAACATACAGAGAACCAACCGGTCCTTGAGATAATATAATAATATAAATAGCATATAGTAATGCAATAAAAGAAAGGACAAAGAAATACTTACCTAATGGCGTGCCACTTTATTTCGGCCTTTTCTTTCCTGCAGTCTCAATGTTAGGCACAAGCAAATTCAAGCAAATGCAACCTCAATGTTAAGCAAATTCAAGCATATTCAAGCAAATTCCAGCATATATAAGCAAAAGAACACAAGTTCTCACTCATTCTCATCATATGTTCTCATGTCATATCCTCTTCTCTCCCTTCCTTTCTATTTTTATTATTTTTTCTTTTACTTTGATTATCGCGCTATATGTACATAGCGCGACAATGTCGCGCTATGAACAGGTAGCGCGTCATCTAGCCGCAGGGTTTCAAAAACCGGCCCCCCCTTCTATTATTTCAAACACTCTTTCCCTCTCTCGACCCCCCCCCTCTCGCCCTCTCGTCCTCTCACAGCCCAACCCCCCATTCGCATCAATCCGATGGAGGGAGGCGCTCCCCGACGCTCCAAACGGCGCGTCACCCGCGGCCGACAAAGATCGCACATGGAAGAAGAACGGGCGCCCTCTCCCGCGGAAGAACACGCCGACTCGGAGGCGACGGTCTCGGCCCGACTCGAGGGAGACGAAATGGACATTCACCCGGACGAGGCCGAAGAAGTTGAAGGCGCCCCGGCAGTCGAGGAAGTGGCGGCGGAGCCCGTCGGAGGCGCGGCGGCCCGAAAACGCCGGGTGGTAAGAAAATCACCCTAAACTTGCTTTTGATTTCATTTTTCTTATTTTTTCTTCCTTATGTGATGAAAACGGAAAGGGGAATGCCCCTCCAGATCAAAATGTAGGGCAGAAAGCCCATAGAACAAATTGCAGGAAACGGGGGTCACCCCCTAACTACAGAAAAGGAACGCGCTATGTCTTCATAGCACGTTCTTGAAGAACGCGCTATGACGATATAGCGCGACATCTAACAGCAAACAAGTTTTTTCATTTTCTGATTTGTCTTTTGTTTGATGAATACCAAATTGATTATTTCTTCTTTTATGTTGTGTGCAGGGTGTGGAGGGTGCATTCCGTGCCCGGATTTCTTGGACATTGGTCCGGGCCGCGTACCACGCTCTACCAGAGTTTCAAAGGGCCCGCCTCCGCCATATGGGCTTCGGGGAATTTCTGGAGATAGAAGTGCTGAGAGTTGACGTGGGGCTGATAAGGGCCCTAAAAGCCAGATGGGACACGACATGCAAGGCCTTCCTCTTCCCCTGGGGTCATATGATCCCGACCTTGGAGGACGTCACGCGCATCATCGGGCTGCGGGTGCACGGATCGGCAGTGACGGGCTACACTTACCCCGACTACCGGGAGATGGCACGCAGGCTGCTGGGCTTGGAGCTGGAGGGTACAGGCCGGACCTCACTAGTGTCGAGGATCGTCCTGCAGGAGAGTCTGGGCCTGTTCCACACACAGAGGGTGGTGGGAGAGACCTTGACAGCTCATGAGAAGAGGCTGGAGGCAGGGGCCAGGGAGAGTTTTACGACCGAGGCAGGTCCACAGGCAGACCTGGAGCTGAGGAGGTTCCTCATTCTGATGATCGGCAAGTTGCTTTTAGCGACCCAGGGCGACGCAGTGAGCTGCCATTTTCTACCCTTACTGGAGGATCTGGGCCGAGTCGGACGGTATGCTTGGGGTGCGGCAGTCCTAGCCCACTTGTTTGACAGCTTCGGCATCTCCTCACTCCAGTCTTCACTCGGGGGGTTCTACCCTCTACTTCAGGTTTTCTCTCTAAGCCTTAAACTCCAATGATTAAGTTATGCATTTTCCTCTTATATTGATCACATGAGTTTCATTTCAGGTTTGGAGTTATCTATATCTTCCTACCCTCAGGCGCGCCTGGGAGGATCGGGGAGATTTACTGCCCTTGGCCAGACGATGGATCCCTACACGAGACGGTCGGTCTCTGAAGGACCAGGTCACCCACATCCAGGAGACGCTAGACATGATGCCCCACATAGAGGTAAGATTGAATTGAAATTGAATTGAATTGAATTATGAGTGGAATCGAGGGCAATGATAAATTGAATTATGCAGGTGGTCTGGACTCCCTATCAGAGTGACATCGAGGTGATGCCTTGGGTGGAGACAGCTATCCCATACTTTGGGAGAGAGATCTGGTTACATGCCCTCAACCTGGTCGAGCCACTATATCATAGACTGATCATGAGGACACTTGGGCTCCACCAGGCGGTAGTGGAGTTCCCGACCCAGGCGACGGACCCACGACCTGGACGACGCTTCCGAGGCCTGCAGGGTACAGACGACTGGCGGCAGCGTGCCCGAGAGCAGTTGGCAGATTGGAAGAAGCGTGGCCGAGCAGTGCCTGCGGGAGCGGATTCAGATGATGCCTACCTTCAGGCATACTCACAGGCATATGGCAGCCGAGTCTATCAGAGCGCTCGCGGACAGGTATGCTTTTAATTATTTGCCCTTCCATTATAAAACCTGGTTATTGATAAGTGTTTTAACATGTGTTATTGCAGTTCGACATAGAGGGGAGACTGGCCATGATACAGAGACTCCTTGATTCCACAGTCTGACAGCGCGAGGAGCTCCAGCAAACCGTCGATGAGCTGGTAAGCACTTGAAACTTAGAATGATTGGATTCGAAATTCAATTAATGGTAATGCTTTTCCTTTTCAGCGTGAGGAGCTGGAGGCAGTCCGATCATCGCATGGCGCTTCATCCTCTTCACAGCCCGTCTGCGACCACACCGAGCTAGAGAGCCAGCTCGCCAGTGCAGTGGCTCGGGCAGAGGCAGCCGAGGCCTCCCTTCAGGAGAGAGTAAGCAATATGTTCTTTTAATCTTAGTCTTGGAGTTTTATCAATTATCAATTATTAATCAAGATTTTGGATGCAGGAACAGGAGCTGCGCGTGGCAGAAGCAGAGCTGAGGCGGTGCGATGCTGAGGAGCTCCCTCGAGATGTAGCAGAGCTGCGCTGTCACGCCCCGAACAAGGCGGAAATATCGGGACGTACAGTTAGGGACACGCTGGCAAGAGAGAGAACTAATCTAAAATAATACACAAGTGCTACAAGATGGAAATACTAAATGATCATTAACAAACCACAACTGATACAATAACCTCAAGTTCAACTTAATACATATGGAATAATCAACCACTAAAACTCAATAACATGACTGAGACTAAAAGCTCTCCAAAACATAACTAAAGAAAGATAACACACTACTAACACACTAGAACTGATACACTCAAGACATCACTCCTGCCCTTCCCCATCGGTAAGCGCGTCACCTGAAAAGCCTGGAAAGGGGGAAAACACAACTATGAGCTGACGCTCAGTAGGAAATAACAGACAGGTATAAGTGATTAACAGTTTAATTACATTTTAAAATGTCATGCTACAAATGATAAAACAATAAAAAGATAACGATGATATCACGAAAACAAAATTCAAAGATCTTGCAAGGTCAAGAAATATAATGAATAGAATGGTAAGACAAGAATTTACTACAGGAGATAACGATAAAAAGTTGGCCATATCAAGACAATTCAAGTCATGTCAAGCACGTATGTAATTTCATTTCCACGTCCAAGTAATAAGCAAGTAAAGTAACCACAAGTAGAGTATAGAACAGTGAAGAGTGGAAAGTGAAAAGTAGTAGAAAGTAATGTAGAGAGTAGTGGAGAGAGTAGTGGACAGTCCTAGATTTAACACATGTCAAGTACTGGTGCCAAATGCCACACCTAGTCATTCACCTCCCCGGGGGTACACGTAGTGTTCGGGCGCTCTTCCCAGGACCAGACCGAGCCCTTAATTGTTTGCCAGGCATTGATTTCTTTGGATCAAAGATCCCACGAATCTAGACTTCCACAGTTTATGGCCAGAATTCCAAGGTTTAAACTAAGTAGCAATAACAACTTCAAGTAGGAAAGAGATTCATTTCCAGAATTTCAAGGTAAGTATAATCATCAAGGAGATCGAAACCAAGTCACAACAAGAGTAAATCGTGCTGCGCTACTGTAAAACAGCAGCAATCAAACAAGCTAATCAACATATTAATCCTAATCACCAAGTTAAGATATCATGATTAACCATTATCATTTGTATTAGCCAAAGAGCCAACAAGCTAGAACAAGTTGTCAAGGTAAAGAACAAGCTCTCACAGCGGTGAAATAGAATGCATTATCAGGGGCTTTAATTACACCATTAATCATTAATTAAGTGAGTTTCTATTTAACCAATGTAAGTGTTGTAATGGAGATAGTAAACATCGTGTTTTGTACTATGTTTGCGAGAAAGGACCAATGCAAATTGAAATCAAGGGGGGTACATGAATAGGTCAAAAGTTCTTCAAAAATATAATTTCAATGGGTCTAAGTTAAATGGGTTGATTCCCCATTGATTCGGATCCATCTTCGGTTCGAAAAATGAAGAAAATCGGGTTTCTGGTGTACGGGTCGACCCTTGGGGTCGACCCCTGAAAAACTGGGGTCTGGAAGCAGGATGGGTCGACCCCTGGGGTCGACCCTCGGGCTGGGCCGCATGGGTCGACCCCTGGGGTCGACCCTCGGGCTGGCCTGGGCTGCCAGGTGATGGGTCGTCCCCTGGGGTCGACCCCTGCAAGCCCAGAACCGGCCGGGGCTTCCGGAAAACGCATGAACTCGCCCAAATGGGGTCCAAATGAGTTGAAATCAAAACCACATGCCATAGGAATCTTGCTAGACATATTAGGGTCATAAAACTACAATTTGGAAACACGAATTTCATCAGAATTCACAAGAATCACAACCTATTCTATGAAGAACACAAGGAGACCTAGTTCAGGACATACTTCCACTAAATCGTCGAATTCTCTCGATATACAAAACCAAATTTGGGGATTTTGGTGTCAAAAGAAAGCTAACACGATCATGAATCCAATCATATATAATATGCTACATGAAGATCAAGTTACATGACTCAAAATGAGCCCGTAATCAAGCTCTGACTTAAGGAACACTATATGAATCATGTTCTAGACATGCTTCTACAAAAATCGAAATTCACGATGCATGCTCAATGGAATTTGGGGCTTTCTACGTTAAATGAAAGATAATAACATGCTGATTACTTCATGTAAGTTAATTAGAGTTTGGTTGTTAGATCCTACCTCAAATCGGAGAGAGAAAACTCAAACCCTAGGATGAAGAACACTTGGACAGCACCTCACAAAAAGCTCGATTTCTCCACGGATACCTAATGAAAATTGGGGCTTTTGCCACCAATGGATAGAGCTCGATGAGAGGAACAACTTGCTATACTCATGATCAAAATTTGGTTGAGAAATCCTACCTCAATCGATGGATCAAAGAAGGATGAAGGGAAGCCAACGGCCTGCTGACCCACCTCCACAAATTGAACTAGATCTCTCCAGATCTGAAACTTCAGCGAACCCCACAGCAGCCAAATGAAAGAAGACTCGTAGGGCTTCATTTTGATAGCTTCATAGAGCTTCTGGAGCCTTCTGAGTTGGGAGTATTCGCTGCTGCAAGCTACGTGTTTAGAAACGGCGCCGAAATCCTTGACTTGACCAAACTATGTCGGCAGCACGTTTTGGGGCAAAGTTTACCTCAAATTGATTGAGGGTAAATGTTCCTTACATTGTGACCTTCCATTTGCCCTTGATTTCAGATCATTTGGTTGAGTATTGAGGTCGAATTTCATGTTTTAAACTAAGGGTTAGGTATGGGTCAAAAGTGTGCACTTTTGGGTTTAGACTCTAAATAGATCTTACCACGGATTTACAATGGCCTAATGCCAGAAGGAAAAGTTGTTATCTACATCGACCTAAATCTATTTACTATTTTTACAGATTTTTCTAAGGTAGTCGGATTATTACTTATACTATTCCGTAAATAGTTAAATGTTAAGTTCGGAAAACTAAGTTCACTAATTCGGCATAATAAATGATTTTCTTAGGCTTAAATGTAGAAGACAAAGTTGCTAAACAAAATTAATTCTACAAGATGTGATTTTTGGGGATTTTTAGAAAATAGTTGAAAAATGACTTATTCTATTAATTAATTAATTAATCTAATTAATTTAGATAATTCTCATTAATTCGAATAACTTCAAATAAATTCCGAATAATTACAAATAACTTACTAAATAAATTTCTAAAGAATTTGGGGTCTTACACCCTCCCCTACTTAAAGGAATTTGGTCCTCCAAATTCACTGCACTAAAACTGAGAGTAGAAAAAGATCGCTCACCTAGAATAGATCGGGATACCGCTTTCGCATAGTCTCTTCAGACTCCCATGTAGCTTCTTCGGTCCCACGCCGACTCCACTGAATCTTGACCATCGGTATCGAACGATTCCGGAGTTGCTGTTGCTTCCGGTCCAGAATCTTGACAGGTCTTTCCTCATAGGTCAAATCTTCCTTCAGTTCAAAATCCACCTGCTGAATGATATGAGTGGGATCGTACACATATTTCCGCAACATAGACACATGGAAAACATTATGTACGCCAGACAAATGCGGTGGTAAAGCCAGTCTGTATGCCACCTCTCCCACTCTATCTAGAATCTCGAATGGACCAATGTACCTCGGACTCAGCTTGCCATGAATGCCAAATCTTCGGATCCCTCTCGTCGGAGAGACCTTTAAGAACACATGCTCGCCAACCTGAAATTCCAATGCTCTCCTTCTGTTGTCGGCATAACTCTTCTGTCTTGACTGGGCTACTTGTAACCGGTCTCGGATAACACGGATGTTCTGTGATGATTCCGTAACAAGATCTGGTCTAAGCCACTGTTTCTCACCTACCTCGTCCCAACACAACGGGGAACGACAACTTCTACCATATAGTGCTTCAAAAGGAGCCATCTGAATGCTAGACTGATAGCTGTTATTGTAGGCAAATTCAATTAATGCCAAATGCTCACTCCAATTACCACCGAAATCAATCATGCAAGCTCGCAACATATCTTCCACTATCTAATTGGTTCTTTCAGTCTGTCCATCTGTCTGTGGATGAAAAGCAGTACTGAAATTCAGACGAGTACCCAAAGACTCTTGCAGTCCCTTCCAGAAATGTGAAGTAAATCTGGGGTCTCGATCAGATACTATATTCACTGGAATACCATGCAATCTCACCACTTCCTTTATATACAAAGCAGCCAATACATCAATCGTCCACTTGGACTTAATTGGTAGGAAATGAGCCGACTTTGTCAATCGATCGACAATCACCCATATCGCATCAAATCCACCACGAGTCCTAGGTAGACCCATAATGAAATCCATGCCAATGCTTTCCCACTTCCATTGGGGTATGTCGAGTGGTTTCAATTTCCCTGCTGGTCTGAAATGTTCGGCCTTAACTTGCTGACATACCAAACATCTGCTCACAAAATCTGCAACTTCTCTTTTCATATTCGGCCACCAAAAGGACCTTTTCAAATCTCGGTACATCTTAGTGCCTCCAGGATGAATAGTATATCTGGATCTATGAGCTTCCTCAAGAATTTTGTTCTTTATTGTAGCCTCATCCGGAACACAAGTTCTGCCTTTAAATAATAATCTACCATCATCGGCCAACATGAAGTCAGGTCTGCTGCTCAAGCTTCCCTTGATCTCTACCAACTCGGGGTCATTATCTTGCAAGGACTTGATCTCTATCAACAATTCGGGCTTAAGTTGGATCTGAGCAATCATGACCCGATCATTGTCGATATTAAGATCCAGACTAGATAATTGTTCCAACAACCTCCATTCTTGTAACATGAGACTTGACAATCTAGCTACCGGCTTCCGGCTTAATGCATCTGCCACAACATTACCTTTGCCAGGATGATACTCAATCGAGAAGTCGAAGTCTTTCAAGTACTCCAACCATCTCCGCTGCCTCATGTTGAGTTCCTTTTGAGAAAATAAATACTTCAAACTCTTATGATCTGAAAACACTGTGAAGGTTTCTCCATACAAGTAATGCCTCCATATCTTCAAAGCAAACACGACTGCAGCAAGTTCCAAATCATGAACAGGATAATTATCTTCGTGCTTCCTCAACTGTCTAGAGGAATAGGCAATCACCTTCCCATGCTGCATAAGTACACAGCCTAAGCCAATACCTGATGCATCAGTATAAACAACAAATCCTCCTTCACCAGAAGGTAAAGCCAAAACAGGTGCAGTAGTCAAACACTCCTTCAGAGTCTGAAAGCTTCGCTGACAATCATCTGACCAATCAAACTTATTCTCCTTGCGGGTTAATCTTGTCATAGGTACTGCAATCTTGGAGAAATCTTGAATAAATCTTCGATAATAACCTGCCAGGCCTAGAAAACTTCTAACTTCTGTCACACTGGTAGGCTGTTCCCAATTCTTCACTGCCTCAACCTTCGAAGGATCAACAGAAATACCGTTCTTCGTAATGATATGTCCTAGAAAGGACACCTCTTGTAGCCAGAATTCACACTTACTGAACTTAGCATATAGTTGATGATCTCTCAACAATTGCAATGCCATTCTCAGATGTTCAGCATGTTCCTCCTCATTCTTAGAATAAATCAGGATGTCATCAATAAAGACCACGACCCATTGATCAAGATAGGGCCGAAATGCATCGTTCATCAACTGCATGAAAGCCGCTGGTGCATTCGTTAGACCAAAAGGCATAACGACAAACTCAAAATGACTATACCTGCTGCGGAAAGCCGTTTTATAAATATCCTCTTCCTTAATCCGCAACTGGTGATATCCAGATCGAAGATCGATCTTAGAGAAATATTGAGCTCCCGCTATCTGGTCAAATAACTCGTCAATCCTCGGCAAGGGATATTTGTTCTTGACAGTCTGCTGGTTTAATTGTCGATAATCAATGCACAGCCTCATCGAACCATCTTTCTTCCTGACAAATAGTACAGGGGCTCCCCACGGAGAAGTACTAGGATGAATAAAACCCTTCTCAAGTAATTCCATCAGTTGCTGCTTCAGTTCCCTCAGTTCCGCAGGAGACATACGATAAGGAGCCTTAGAAATAGGAGCTGTGCCAGGAATAAGATCAATAGAAAAGATAACTTCCCGCTCAGGCGGAAGTCCTGGTAGTTCTTCTGGAAAGACATCAGGAAAATCTCGGACAACAGGAATGTCCTTGATCTCCATCTGCTGCTCAGGAGTTGCACAAACAAAGGCTAGAAAAGCCTCACACCCATGCCTCAAAAGCTTATCAGCTCGAAGAGCCGAGATGAGCGGTACGGAGTTATGGTGCTTGACTCCCGTAAAAGATAAACCAGAATGTCCAGTAAAAGTCACTGAGCTAGAACTACAGTGAACATTGGCCTCATACTTGGCCAACCAATCTGCTCCTAGGATTACATCATAATCCTTCATATCCATGCAGACCAAATCTGCTGGAAAGTTCTGTTCACCAATCATAACCTTACTAGAAGGATAGAAATACTGGATTGTTGATCTAGTGCCAATAGGGGTTGAAATCTCTAACGGAGTATTCACCAAAACAGGTTCCACAACTAATGACTTAGCAAATCTCGAGAAATAAATGAATGTGTTGCACCAGTATCAAAGAGAGCAAATGCGGGCTTATCGATTATAGTAAGGGTACCTTCGACGAGTCCGCCATCATCAGAAATCCCAGTTTCATCTGCATGTAAAGCTTGAAGCTTGCCTTGTGGTTTCTTGAAGACTAGAGGTTTTGCCGGTGTAGCTTGCTCCGATATGAGAGGACAATTGGAGATACGGTGCTCCTTGCTTCCACATCGTAAACATGCGCCTAGCTTGCGCCAGCACTCCTCTATCTTGTGACCCGGACGATCACAATAGTTGCACACGCCCTTGAATGGAACAATAGGGCCAGGCTTCTTGTCTTCATGCCTCGGCATCTTGCCCTTCCACGATCCGGACCCGCTCCACGAACCAGGTCCACTAACAGGCCTCTTCTTGGTATACCCGGGTTTGACACTCCCGGAACCCGTAGGTAATTCTTTCTTGGTGCCTTTACCACGGATTCTCTCCGTCATCTCAAGAGTATCCTCTAGAACTTGCGCTTTCCTTACCACCTCAGAATACGTGGAAATCTCCATCGGTGCCAATTGGTTGATATAATGAAGCTTCAATCCATTGAGAAAGCGCTTCGCCTTCATCTTCTCGGTGGAAATGAGATGTGTAGCATATCGAGAAAGCCGTGCAAATTGAGCCTCATACTCTGCCACGGACAAACCTCGCTGTTTCAAGGCCGCGAACTCTGCCGCTTTCTTCTCTTGCACCCTATCAGAAAAATACTTGCTGTTGAAGAATTCTTCGAATTCTTCCCACATAACTTGCCGATCACCGAGAGTTGCCTTGATAGAATCCCACCAAGTACGTGCATCATGTTCCAGTTGAAATGTGGACAAAAGGACACGCTCCTGGTTGGTGCATTGCATAACTTCAAAGATTCTCCCCATCTCATCTAGCCAGTGCTCGGCTTGGTCAGGGTCAGTCGAACCAGCGAATCTAGGCGGGTTCATTCCGCGGAAGTTCCGGTATAGATCACCGGTGCCATGCGGTGCTGCTCCTGCCTGAGCTACTTGCTGAAGGGCCTGAGTAAGGCCTTGAACCGTACGCTGCAGGTTCCTCCATTCAGCACGATCAGCTGCCATCTACACGAGAAATAGATTACTTAGGTTTGATCAAGATAAATAATTACACGATTAAGAAACGATCTTAACCCAAGTTTCTACCCATTCTCACCAGGGCAGGTCCTAGACTTTTACAAGGTAAGGGATCTAATGCACCTAGACACGACCAAAAACTCGGTACCTGGCGGAGGTAATCGGTCGAAGACCACTCGCGCAAGTGTGCGACCTTTCCGATAGGGGTAGCCTAACGTTCGGACAACACCTTTTGATATACCGGTTATTGGGATGTAATGCAAGAAAACCTAAAACTTAGGAAACCTAGGAATGTGAAACTTGGCTCTGATACCAACTAAACTGTCACGCCCCGAACAAGGCGGAAATATCGGGACGTACAGTTAGGGACACGCTGGCAAGAGAGAGAACTAATCTAAAATAATACACAAGTGCTACAAGATGGAAATACTAAATGATCATTAACAAACCACAACTGATACAATAACCTCAAGTTCAACTTAATACATATGGAATAATCAACCACTAAAACTCAATAACATGACTGAGACTAAAAGCTCTCCAAAACACAACTAAAGAAAGATAACACACAACTAACACACTAGAACTGATACACTCAAGACATCACTCCTGCCCTTCCCCATCGGTAAGCGCGTCACCTGAAAAGCCTGGAAAGGGGGGAAAACACAACTATGAGCTGACGCTCAGTAGGAAATAACAGACAGGTATAAGTGATTAACAGTTTAATTACATTTTAAAATGTCATGCTACAAATGATAAAACAATAAAAAGATAACGATGATATCACGAAAACAAAATTTAAAGATCTTGCAAGGTCAAGAAATATAATGAATAGAATGGTAAGACAAGAATTTACTACAGGAGATAACGATAAAAAGTTGGCCATATCAAGACAATTCAAGTCATGTCAAGCACGTATGTAATTTCATTTCCACGTCCAAGTAATAAGTAAGTAAAGTAACCACAAGTAGAGTATAGAACAGTGAAGAGTGGAAAGTGAAAAGTAGTAGAAAGTAATGTAGAGAGTAGTGGAGGGAGTAGTGGACAGTCCTAGATTTAACACATGTCAAGTACTGGTGCCAAATGCCACACCTAGTCATTCACCTCCCCGGGGGTACACGTAGTGTTCGGGCGCTCTTCCCAGGACCAGACCGAGCCCTTAATTGTTTGCCAGGCATTGATTTCTTTGGATCAAAGATCCCACGAATCTAGACTTCCACAGTTTATGGCCAGAATTCCAAGGTTTAAACTAAGTAGCAATAACAACTTCAAGTAGGAAAGAGATTCATTTCCTGAATTTCAAGGTAAGTATAATCATCAAGGAGATCGAAACCAAGTCACAACAAGAGTAAATCGTGCTGCGCTACTGTAAAACAGCAGCAATCAAACAAGCTAATCAACATATTAATACTAATCACCAAGTTAAGATATCATGATTAACCATTATCATTTGTATTAGCCAAAGAGCCAACAAGCTAGAACAAGTTGTCAAGGTAAAGAACAAGCTCTCACAGCGGTGAAATAGAATGCATTATCAGGGGCTTTAATTACACCATTAATCATTAATTAAGTGAGTTTCTATTTAACCAATGTAAGTGTTGTAATGGAGATAGTAAACATCGTGTTTTGTACTATGTTTGCGAGAAAGGACCAATGCAAATTGAAATCAAGGGGGGTACATGAATAGGTCAAAAGTTCTTCAAAAATATAATTTCAATGGTCTAAGTTAAATGGGTTGATTCCCCATTGATTCGGATCCATCTTCGGTTCGAAAAACGAAGAAAATCGGGTTTCTGGTGTACGGGTCGACCCTTGGGGTCGACCCCTGAAAAACTGGGGTCTGGAAGCAGGATGGGTCGACCCCTGGGGTCGACCCTCGGGCTGGCCTGGGCTGCCAGGTGATGGGTCATCCCCTGGGGTCGACCCCTGCAAGCCCAGAACCGGCCGGGGCTTCCGGAAAGCGCATGAACTCGCCGAAATGGGGTCCAAATGAGTTGAAATCAAAACCACATGCCATAGGAATCTTGCTAGACATATTAGGGTCATAAAACTACAATTTGGAAATACGAATTTCATCAAAATTCATAAGAATCACAACCTATTCTATGAAGAACACAAGGAGACCTAGTTCAGGACATACTTCCACTAAATCGTCGAATTCTCTCGATATACAAAACCAAATTTGGGGATTTTGGTGTCAAAAGAAAGCTAACACGATCATGAATCCAATCATATATAATATGCTACATGAAGATCAAGTTACATGACTCAAAATGAGCCCGTAATCAAGCTCTGACTTAAGGAACACTATATGAATCATGTTCTAGACACGCTTCTACAAAAATCGAAATTCACGATGCATGCTCAATGGAATTTGTGGCTTTCTACGTTAAATGAAAGATAATAACATGCTGATTACTTCATGTAAGTTAATTAGAGTTTGGTTGTTAGATCCTACCTCAAATCGGAGAGAGAAAACTCAAACCCTAGGATGAAGAACACTTGGACAGCACCTCACAAAAAGCTCGATTTCTCTACGGATACCTAATGAAAATTGCGGCTTTTGCCACCAATGGATAGAGCTCGATGAGAGGAACAACTTGCTATACTCATGATCAAAATTTGGTTGAGAAATCCTACCTCAATCGATGGATCAAAGAAGGATGAAGGGAAGCCAACGGCCTGCTGACCCACCTCCACAAATCGAACTAGATCTCTCCAGATCTAAAACTTCAGCGAACCCCACAGCAGCCAAATGAAAGAAGACTCGTAGGGCTTCATTTTGATAGCTTCATAGAGCTTCTGGAGCCTTCTGAGTTGGGAGTATTCGCTGCTGCAAGCTACGTGTTTAGAAACGGCGCCGAAATCCTTGACTTGACCAAACTATGTCGGCAACACGTTTTGGGGCTAAGTTTACCTCAAATTGATTGAGGGTAAATGTTCCTTACATTGTGGCCTTCCATTTGCCCTTGATTTCAGATCATTTGGTTGAGTATTGAGGTCGAATTTCGTGTTTTAAACTAAGGGTTAGGTATGGGTCAAAAGTGTGCACTTTTGGGTTTAGACTCTAAATAGATCTTACCACGGATTTACAATGGCCTAATGCCAGAAGGAAAAGTTGTTATCTACATCGACCTAAATATATTTACTATTTTTACAGATTTTTCTAAGGTAGTCGGATTATTACTTATACTATTCCGTAAATAGTTAAATGTTAAGTTCGGAAAACTAAGTTCACTAATTCGGCATAATAAATGATTTTCTTAGGCTTAAATGTAGAAGACAAAGTTGCTAAACAAAATTAATTCTACAAGATGTGATTTTTGGGGATTTTTAGAAAATAGTTGAAAAATGACTTATTCTATTAATTAATTAATTAATCTAATTAATTTGGATAATTCTCATTAATTCGAATAACTTCAAATAAATTCCGAATAATTACAAATAACTTACTAAATAAATTTCTAAAGAATTTGAGGTCTTACACCCTCCCCTACTTAAAGGAATTTGGTCCTCCAAATTCACTGCACTAAAACTGAGAGTAGAAAAAGATCGCTCACCTAGAATAGATCGGGATACCGCTTTCGCATAGTCTCTTCAGACTCCCATGTAGCTTCTTCAGTCCCACGCCGACTCCACTGAATCTTGACCATCGGTATCGAACGATTCCAGAGTTGCTATTTTTTTTCGAAAAGAATATTTGAAAATATCGTTTTTTTTTGAAAATATGTGAATTTTTTTTGGAATTTCTGACAATGGTTAAAAATTTTCTTGAGATTTTAGCAATATTCAAATTTTTATGGAGTTTTGGCTTTATTCAAATTTTTATGGAGTTTTGGTTTTATTCAAATTTTTATGGAGTTTTGGTTTAGACATTGCTAATGCAGCATCAATGGATGTTTTAAACCACTGGCTAGGGGTTCTTGTTCCCTCCCTTTTTGCTTAAAACTGCCCAAAGCCGGGCGTGCATTGAAGGGTGGCGCCCTATAACTGGCTGCCCTTGATCAACGGTGCCCCTACCAAGGCCATACCCGAGAAACATTCGGTCTTAGCGGGAGAAGAGAAGAATAATTGGAGATAAGCTTTATGCAGGATGGGAGATGTCGAGATTTGAATTCCTTCCAAAGTATTTCTCCTCAAAGAGGTAGTCTGTTGTGCCGGGGCTTTGTGCCTTTGATTTTTAGGCCCTTGACATGCATACGACCAGGGTTTTCCCTGCGGGGACTTTGCCACTCTTGACATGCCATAATTCATAATTTAGCTTTTATCAAAATTTTTGACTTGATTTTCATAATAGCCCTTTTGGCGAGATGTATATCATGAAATTCATATGAAAACTCATATTAATTTTGGGTCAAGACTGCCCCTATTTGAGACTCCTCTCGTATTGGGGAGTACCGAGGGTGGGTCATCTCATCCGTCAACCTCTTGCCCCTGCACGTGGCCGAGTAAAGAAGAGAAAAAGACTTCCAGATATACTCATGGCATGGCCAAATTAGCAACGGTGTTTTATTAAAGGAGCCAGTTAAGGACGTCGTGAAGTGTGGGATGCCCAGCTAAGGGTTACTCTTAACAAGCAGGGAGAGAACGTTGAATTCCCAGCGCGGGGTTCTTATTAACCAAAAGTGCTACAAAAACAAGCCTAAAGACTCTTTTTGGAATATTTGAATTAAACAAAAGCCTAAGACGAAGGTCTAAAACACCACTTTTAATCTTGTTAAGAAGCACTTTATTTTGAAAATCATGCGTGAAGCAATGAGATAATGATATCATGAAATGAGTACTTACGCCAATATGTTACCTTACAACCTTTGTAGAAGCAGCTGTCAGAGGCGAGGTTGATCATCGTGGGATAGTCCTCTTTGGCAGTCAAAAGGATTGGAAGCAAAGGGTTTGAAAGTGGCTTAACAAGAAGGAGTGGTGCCAAGACCAGACTCAGACGAATAAGGAAAAAAGGAAAAGAGGCAAGGGCTAGAACCCCCTCACTAAGGTGTGGAGACCCTGATCACATGAAATGTCTACAGAAGAAGTAGAGAATTAGAAGGAGGAGTGAGGACTAAAGGCTCGAAAGTAGTGGGAGAAAGGGCAGATGCCCAAGGCAGTGGATGTGGAAGAAGTTGGGTCGGACCCAGGATTAGGGGGAATCAGAAGAAGAAATTGATAGATGGAAAGAGGCAGATCCGGAGGGTCCGGAGGCAGAGGAGGAGAATCATTATAGAAGGAATCCGGAGGCTCTGGAGGGATAAGATATCGAGGGACGCGATGCCCTGAGGAGAAATAGGGAAAAAGATGATGGAAAAGGAAGAAGAAAATGAAGGATGTGATGTCCCGGAGGAACAGAAGGACGAATCGGAGGAAAGATGGAGGGTCCGGAGGTTCTGGAGGAAGCAAATGGAAAGGGGCGTTGTGCCCGAAGGAAAGGCATGAAGGATCCGGAGGGTCTGGGAGTAGAGGAGGAGAATCATGAGCGGAAGAAGAATCCGGAGGCTCCTGAGGGACAACGAAAGAAGGGACGCGATGCCGCGGGAAGAAATAGGAAAAAAGGTGATGGAAAAGGAAGAAGAAGATGAAGGATGTGATGTCCCGGAGGAACAGAAGGACAAATCGGAGGAAAGATGGAGGGTCCGGAGGTTCCGGAGAAAGAAAATGGAAAGGGGCGTCGTGCCCGAAGGAAAGGCATGAAGGATCCGGAGGTTCCGGAGGAATGAGAAGGGAAGGGACGCGATGCCCAAAGAAGAGGGAAATAGAATCCGGAGGTTCCAGGGAATTAAGATGGAAAGGGACGCGATGCCCGAGGGGAAAGTCCGGAGGTTCCGGAAGAATAAGGTGGAAAGGGGCGCGATGCCCTGGGAGAAAGTCCGGAGGTTTCGGAAGAATAAGGTGAAAAGGGGCGCGATGCCCTGGGAGAAAGTCTGGAGGTTCCGGAAGAATAAGGTGGAAAGGGGCGCGATGCCCTGGGAGAAAGTCCGGAGGTTCCGGAAGAATAAGGTGGAAAGGGGCACGATGCCCTGGGAGAAAGTGAGAGAAATCCGGAGGGTCCGGATACAAGAGCTGAAAAGGGACGCGATGCCCTGAGAAGAGATTGGAGAGGGGGCAACGCCCGATCAATGCAAGGGGACCTACAGATCCCGAGGATGAAGATGAATAAGATGGGAAATTCGGAATATCTGGAGGTGCCGGAAGGCGGGGAAGATACGGGTTTGGAAACCCGGGAATCAGGAGGTGTATGCAAAATGATGGATGCGATGAATGCAGTGAATGCGCGAATGTAACAAAATGCGTGAGATGCAAAGAAGATGGAGAATGTGAAGGGTGAGAGGACGAGATCCTCCTCCTAACCCCGGGAATGACCCATGAAGAAAAAGTGATAGAAATGGATGCATAGAAGGTGGAACAAATAAGGGACGACCCCTTAGCACTAAGATAACTGCCCCTCCACGGCAGTGAAAGTGTATAATCAAACGGCCCAATGGAAGAAGCTTCAATAATAAATGACAACCCCCTTGGAAGGCAAGGATCAATAATGTAAGGGAGTTGGAAAGTTGATACAGGAAGTATTGCCATGCCCATTGATTTGAACGGAATAGGAATTTGCCCCTTGTATGGAATAATGGGTTTAAGATTTGAAAACTGGAGCAAGGGGTGCCCTGCCCGGCCCTTGGATGGCATCAACACTTGGCATTCTTCTCTGAGCAATGGCGGCGACTTGGCTTCTTCGACCATGCTTGGCACAACAACCCGGATTGGCATCCGGTAAATAAACTCTTGCATCTTGAATAGCTCGGCCGTGGCCAAATCTTTCTTGCCCGGCTCTTGCTCATCTTCGGCACAAGTACTTTCAGAAGGCCGCCCGTTCCGAGTAGTAAAGGGGGGTGAAGCGAGGCGGAAGGTTCCATGGATGGTGGAGATATAGTGGAAGGTGTTGGAGAAAGGGTGAGTGGAAGCGAAGGTTCAAACACGTCGAGCTCCCCCCTTTGCTCGGAAGCAGTAGGGGTTGGCTTGAGTGCAAAAAGGGGTGGACCTTGCTCAGGATTAGCCATGGGTAAGGGTGATAGGTTAAGTGGTGGAATAGGGGAAAGGCCTGGCAAAGCTGGTTTTGGCGTTACAGGGATAATGGACGGCTTAGGTAGCGAACAAAGAGGAGGGGTAATAGAAGGCTCGATAGAGACCGGCGTAGTGGAGGGTGATGGAGGTTCGGCGGAGGCCGGTGGAGTGGAGAGTAGTGGAGGTTTGGCGGAGGCCGATGGAATAGAGGTTAATGGTGTAAAAGGAAAGGGTTTGGTGCGCTGAAAATGTCAGATGGGGCGAGAGGTGTCAGGTATAGGGGAAGGCGCATGATGCACCGGTGTGGGTGACTGGAGTATCGACCCATCATCGTAACACCAAGTATTGGGGTGAGGAGGAGACTCATGGTGCGACGGTATGGGTGATTAGAGTATCGACCCATCATCGTAACACCAAGAGGTCTCATAAATGGGGGTTGGATCGGGGACTGTGGCATAGTCCTGAGCATAGGGGTCTTCCAACAGTGGAGGAAGAGGATGGCGAAGGAAACTCGGAAGGGATGCCTGCGGAGCTTCATCATCGTATACCGCTTCAAGTTCTTCAATTGCCGGTTCTTCATCATCAAATTCAAGTGGACACCGTAGTGGAGGCATATATGTGGATGGAGGAATGTAATGATGTTGTGTATGTGGAGGAGGAAGGCCATATGAATGAAGTGTGTGGATGGGTGGAGGGCGGACAGTGTCCACTTGATCGTCGAAATCTGCCGGCTGTTGCTTGCTTGAGCTACCGATACCATAATCATCTCTCCTATCCTTCCATTCTTTCTCCATCTTAGTAATATTATCTAAAGCGGCATGGAGAGATTGATCGGAGTAGGAGGAGCCATGACCCTTCTTAATTGTTCCTCCATCAAAGTGACTTTATCAAGAAGGGTTTGTTGGAGGGGTGTAACTTGAGCAACCAAGGGTTGGCAGGGCCTTGAAGGAGGGGTGGCATAAAAAGGCCGTGGAGGGGAGTTAACGGGATGACCTGCAGAAGAACCCGGATGGGCCGGATTGCAAGAAATAAATGGGCCTCGGGGCCGTGATGGAGGAGGAATAGAAGGAGGCGGGTGTCGGACCACCCGGGGAGGAATGTGAATAGAAGAGGATGGGTAATGGGCTACCCGATTAGGATTGTGAATAGAAGAGGGAGGTGGGTGATGGGCCACCCGTGTAGGGTTGGAAGGAGGAAGAGATGAAGGAGATGTACCCTCAACGGCGGCCTTAAGGGCTTGGATCTGTTGAGGGGTGAGATGATCTAATGCATGAATGATTTGGGAGACCTTCTCATCGTTGGGAGGAGACAGTCCCGAAGGAGTAGTGGCTTGAAATTGAGATGAGGGACCATAAGTTTGGACATTGCCCATGGGCCGGGCATGACCATAAGAATGAGGACGTGGTCCCTTGAAAGCATGGTGAGAGTTTAGATGAAAATGTTGAAATTGAGGAGAATAAGATGTGCATGGTTGTGCATCCTCATGAATTGGATTAAACATGTTGGTTTTCTTATCATGGTAAGCCATTATTCAATCAAAGTTCAAGCAAAATAATTTGCAAAGAAGCACACAAGTTGGAATGGTTACCGTTGATCTTAATTTGTTTGAACCTTGGTGAATTAACGAATTTTAACAAAGTTTGGTGTGATTCACACAAGGGAGGATCCTAGTTTTAATATGGTTTGAACTCCGGTGCCAACTAGGAACACTCTCTCACCGTGTATAGGCCAACTAACTCGGGACTTCAAAAGGGTACAACCTGCCCGGCGTCCGTGAGGGAATCCACGAGTGCGGGGACTTATGGAGGCTTGGTTTGGGAACTTCTAATCCAAAGAGACGGAATGCTCAATGGAGGGTCCTTCCTTCACCAAGAGGGTGTGTGGAATCCTAGTGTAGAGAGAGGAGGTCTCTCAAACCAAATGCAAAAATGAATGCAATGCTATGGAAGAATATCTAAACTAGCACAATAAAAGGACAATAGATGAAAGAAGTGAATATACAACAGGAAGTGTACAATGATGCAACCAGAGAAGATGGCAATCAGAACCCCGACAGAGGATGTAGGTGAAATATCCTCTGGTGATTATCGCGCTATATGTCCCCAGCGCGATCTATAGAAAGCGCTATGGACACATAGCGCGATATTCGACAGTGAGGAAGGGCTCAAAATCAAATAAACACACACACTGATGTACTGATAAGCAGGCAACTAGAAGCACGAACGTGGTAGCACAAAGTGTCCCACCGTGATCGCCAATTCGTAGATTCTAAATTTATGATTAACCCCCAAATTGATAAAAGATGGTGATATTTGGACAATATATAGCACCCAATTAATGACACAAATAGGAGGAAATCACATGCAATAATTAAGATCCGTGATCGCCACTGAGGCCAGAAACATGCCAAACCATAAGAAATTAGGATAGGGGCATGCTACATACCTCAGAAATTCATGAGGACCAGCTGTGGGCCTGGAGATTAACGCGCTATATATTCCTAGCGTGTTCTTCAGGTCGCGCTATCTTCGTATAGCGCGATATCAGACAGGTAGCGGGGTTTGTTTGGATCTGTTCTTTCCTTGCTCCAAGGCCGGCCAAGGTGCAAGGGCTCCACGTATCAATCTTCTAGTGCCTGCAAACAATAATAAACAATAAACAAAAAGCCCATTAGATCGAGTTTGAAGTAGAATCTGCCCTATTCTTAATCAAAAGCATGCAAACAAAGGGGGCTCGATTACCTGGGGGTTTGGTGGTTTTTAAACCCCTATGGATGGGCAAAAGATAGGTGTGGTGTGTGTGAATGCATATATTTTGTGAAAGGAGTGTTTTGAAACCAAGATGCAATGATATGCAAAGATTAAAAATCCGGATGTTGGGGAAAAGAAAGATGAACGAGGAAGAACACAAGAAAAAACCCTAAATACTCCCTTGAATGTGCGAGGAGCGAGGATTTGTTGATTGTGCACGAAGTACTTCCTCCTCTTCGTCAATAACTCGAGTTGCATCATCATCAAACGACGGCCAAAGGGTTCGATTTATAGGAAGAAGATGAAGAAGAAACCCTAGGTCGGAGTTTGATTCAATTCAAAGATTTGGCGGCTCAAATCGAGGTAATCTTGCCGATTAAGGAGGGGGAAAGACTCCTGATAGGTTTAGAAACCTTCCTGGATAAGAAACACAGTCAGCAACTTACCCAATAAGGCCTCTGAATCGAAAGAAGGGAGCCCGGCCTGGAGAGGGACTCTGTCTGATATCGCGCTATACAACCATAGCGCGTTCATGAAGAACGCGCTATGACGATATAGCGCGACAACTAAAAGCCCGTTAAATGATTTTAAAAGGAAAACTATCCTTTGGGCAGTCATTTAATCAAATATTGAATGAGAAAAACATCCAAAGGGGATACTATAATGATCAAGTGTCAAGAAATAACAACTGCTCAAAGGATAACTTCAATTAGATCCATAACGCGCTATGAACAAGAAAGCGATAAGAGCGGATAGCGCGGGAATGCCAAACTTGAGATCAGATCCAAGGTAAGGAATTGAAATGTTGGGCCAAGAACAGAGGAAAAAAACCCAGAAAATCAACCAACTAAGGATCAATTGGGGCATCAACTAGGAGAACAAAGAAAATGTTCAATTTATCGGCCAAAATTGGGTGTCTACAATTGTCAGATGGAGAAAAATCTCAGGGTCACAGAAGTATATTCAGTCACAATTTTCATAGTTCATTTTATTAGTTATAGATTTTTGAGTCCGTTGATCTACTGGTTTCTGGAAATTCCAAAAAACTGAATTGACAACATGGGTCATGTCTTCAATTAATTGACGCCCTCGTGGGCAGTCTTCAATTCTGTAATTGGTGTCCTGGTCAGGGGCGCCTCTTACAGAGACTGGTACACTATTCCTATACTATTCATGAGTGTAAAAAGGTTTTGAATCAGGAAGTAATGGTACGAATATATTGAGAAAAATGTGAGGATTCTAGAAACATGTTCATGTATAAATTTCATGCTTTAGTTTGATAGTTATGGTTTTTTGAATGTGTTGAATTATCAATTGCCAAAAATTTCAGAAAATTGAATTGACGTCATGGTGCATGTCTTCATTTAATTGACGACTTCGCACGAAGTCTTCAATTTTGTAATTGGCGCCCTGGTCAGGGGCGCCATTTACATAAGGGCTGGGACCCTCAGGGTTTTTAAACATTGACGTATTCTATGTACAAAGGCTATATATTAAGGTTTAACACATGGTTATTAACGCTAAAAACTAGTATGATAAAATATGTTCAAAACTCATGAAATCATGCTAATAAACTAAGTTTAAACTCATCATGGTAACATTATGTATAGAATCAGGTGTAACAAGCTATTAACATATGTATAATATGGTATTATTCTTGGTCATAGTAAAGCCAGAATATATATATATATATATATATATATATATATCATGGTTGACTAGTTAATCAAACTCTAATCATGCATCAATTAACCTATTTAGCTACTAGTTAGGCAATGATTTGAGAATACCTACCTTTTGACGTGTGATTACTAGGAAAGATGAAGCCACGCGTTCCCCGCCGCCACAGCAGGACGTAGACTTCACGCTTCCTGAGGAATGAAGGGAAACATTCCCTTCTGCAAGCACTGAAAGATGGCAGTAGCCTCTGATAGTGCTTCGTAGGGGATTAGTTGTAGAGATTTGCAAGCATTGGTTATTATCTTGCTGGTCCGATTTGGGAACACGATCCTAGATTAGCGCTTAGCCAGCGAAATGGGGTTGTTCGTGTTTCAATCTTCTAGAAGCATAGGTTTAAATGACACCCTTGTAAGGGGTCATTCATTAAACCAAGTGAACTATTCACGTAAATGACGCCTTGCATGAGGGCGTCATTAGTCTAGGTGGCATTATTCATGAGACCACATTCACGTGTTCGCATTCAAGATGTTCATATATATATTCACATTTTAATGGGATGGGGTCCTATTGAAAATGGCGCCTTCATGCATGTCTTCAATTTGGAAATTGACGCCTATGTGAAGGGTCTTCAATTTGGTAAGTGAAAAAGTTGGAAAGCACGTACGTACAACCCATGGCCCATGTGTTAAAGTTTGTCTTGTACATTTATAGAATAACCCTCCCATGGTTTTGTTTCTTTGTACAAGACCTCCCATGTAAGATTCTTTACCCATGTGCATAAAGTTGGATTGCACATTTGTATGCTAGTCCTCCTATAGTTTAGTTCTGTAAACAAAACCTAGAATTCTATTAAGAATAGTAGATTACGTATACATAAAGTGATGATTTATAATTGTATATACTAGCCTCCCTAAGGTTTGGCTCTTTACACAAAGCCCTCAGGATTCTTTATGTTATAAAGTAGGGTTGGATTGTGTATTTATGTTATAGTCCTCATGAGGTTGGGTTCTTTATGTAAGGTCTTCAAGTATGATTTCTTTTTGGAAGAAGTTTTAAATTTACTCAAAGGTATTTATCAAGGGTGCTACACCCTCCCCCACATAAAAGAATTTGGTCCCCAAATTCAACTGTATTATACGAGAATAGGAAAGGTGCAGTGTACTTACAATTAGAATAACTCTGGAAATCTCTTCTTCATAGATTCTTCAGTTTCCCATGTAGCTTCTTGTTCTAAGCATCGATTCCATTAAATTTTCACCATAGGGATCGTCTTGTTCCTTAGAACTGGAACTTCTCGATCGAGGATCTTCATTGGCTTCTGCTAGTAGGTAAGGTCCTTCTGTACCACTAAATCACTGTGGTCAATGACATGGAGGGAATCGTGCACGTATTTCTTCAGCATAGAAACATGAAACACGTTGTGCACTTCTGACAGTTGCGGAGGTAGGGCGATGCGATAAGCCACCTCGCCTACTCTTTCCAGCACTTCGAATGGACCAATAAACCTTGGTGTTAGTTTACCCTTAACACCAAATCTTCTAATGCCTCGACCGGGAGATACTTTGAGGAAAACATGATCTCCGACTTGAAATTCCAGGTCTCGCCTTCTGCTATCAGCATAAGATTTCTGTCTGGATTGTGCTATCTTTAATCTTTCTCTAATGAGGTGTATCTTCTCGGTGGAATCTCTTACCATGTCTGGGCCTAAAATTTGTCTTTCACTGACTTCATCCCAACATATAGGAGATCGTCAACTCCTGCCATATAACGCCTCAAAAGGTGCCATTTGTATACTGGCTTGATAGCTGTTGTTATATGCAAATTCGGCTAGTGGTAAGTGGTCATGCCAGCTTCCGCCGAAGTCTATAATACATGCTCTCAACATATCTTCCACAACTTGATTAGTCCTCTCGGTCTGTCCATCTGTCTAGGGATGGAAAGTAGTGCTGTAGTTGAGTTTCATCCCCAGAGAGTGTTGTAGACTCTTCCAGAAATGAGAGGTGAAGCGCGGGTCTTGGTCAGATACGATCGAGATGGGAACTCCATGCAATCTAACCATCTCCTTGATATACAAGGCAGCAAGTACGTTGACTAACCATCGACTTTTGATGGGTAAGAAATGGGCCGATTTAGTTAGTCGGTCGATAATTACCCATATTCCATCATATCCGCCTCTAGACTTAGGCAAACCCATGATAAAGTCCATGCCAATGTCTTTCCACTTCCACTTGGGAATATCTAGTGGGTGAAGCTTTCCGGCGGATTTTTGATGTTCCGTCTTCACTTGTTGGCATGTGAGGCAACGAGATACAAAGTCTGCTTCCTCCCTTTTCATGTTAGGCCACCAGAAAGTTCTTTTCAAATCTTGGTACATCTTAGTGGCTCCAGGGTGGATCGTGTACCTCGATCTATGAGCTTCTTCAAGAATCTTCTTCTTCAATTTAGGACAGTCGGGCACACATGTCCGTTCATGAAATAGCAATCTGCCATCAGGTGCCAGCTTGAAATCAAATCTCTCGTCCGGCTTGCTTTTTATCTCTACTAGTGCGGGATCTTCTTCTTAAAGCTTCGTGATTTCAGGTAGCAAATCTGGATGTAGACTCATATGAGATAGAATAATACACTTGTTCTTCTCATCTATGCTGATACCAAGCTCAGAGAATTTCTCCAACAGCTTCCATTCTTGTATCATGCAGTTGGCCAAAATTACTCTTGGCCTCTGACTAAGGGCATCAGCTACGGAATTACCCTTACCAGGATGGTATTTTATAATGAAGTCAAAATCTTTGAGATACTCGAGCCAACGCCTTTGCCTCATGTTTAGCTCCTTTTGGGAGAATAAGTACTTGAGGCTTTTATGATCGGAGTACACAATGAATTATTCTCCGTAAAGATAGTACCTCCAGATCTTTAAGGCAAATACTACCGCGGCCAGTTCTAAGTCATGAACCGGGTAGTTCTCTTCATGTTTCTTCTTTTGTCGGGAAGAGTATGCAATGACTCTTCCATTCTGCATCAATACACATCCGAGGCCAATACTCGAAGCATCGGCATATACCTCGTATTTTTCTCCTTCAATTGGTTTTGATAAGACTGGAGCAGTGGTCAAGAGATCCTTTAAAGTTTGGAAACTCCTTTCACAATCTTCATTCCACTCATAAGGCACTTCCTTGCAGGTTAACCTAGTCAGAGTAACAGCAATTTTGAAGAAGTCCTTGACAAAATGCCCGTAGTAACCATCTAGACCCAAGAAGCTTCGAATCTCCGTTGCATTTGTGGGTCGTTCCCAGTTCTTCAAGGCTTCGACCTTTGACGGGTCAACAGTAATTCCGTTCTTTGAAATGATATGGCCTAAGAAAGATACTTCCTCGAGCCAGAACTCGCATTTGCTGAATTTGGCATATAGCTTGTTTTCTCTTAATATCTGTAGTGCCTTCTAGAGATGTTCTTCATGATCTTCTTCGGTCTTTGAATAGATCAGAATATCATCAATAAAGACCACAATAAATTGGTCCAAGTAGGGCTTGAATATGATGTTCATTAACTGCATAAAAGCTACAGGGGCATTTGTTAGTCTGAAAGACATAACAGTAAATTCGTAATGCCCATACATGCTTCGGAACACAGTTTTATGAATGTCTTCTTCTTTGATCTTCAATTAGTGGTAACCAGAACGAAGATCAATCTTGGAGAAATATGAAGCTCCCGATAACTAATCGAACAGCTCATCAATCCTCAGCAACGGGTATTTGTTCTTGATTGTAAGGTGATTTAGTTGTCGATAATCGATGCATAGTCTCCTCGATCCATCCTTCTTTTTGACGAACAGCACGGGTGCTCCCCAAGGGGAAGTACTCGGCCTGATGAAACCCTTTTTCAATAACTCCATTAGTTGCTCTTTTAGTTCTTTCAGCTCAGCAGGGGACATTCTATACTGTGCCTTGGAAACAGGACCAGCACCTGGCACAAGGTCGATTGTGAACGACACTTCCCTTTCCGGGGGTAAGCTGGTTAAATCTTCTGGAAAATATCGGGAAAATCCCGAATTACACGGATGTCTTCAAGTATAACCTTCTCAACTTCCGTGGCAGTCACAAATGCTATGAAAGCCATGCATCCCTTATCCATAAGCCTTCTAGCGCGGAGTGTTGATATAAGAAGTGATTTACTCCGAGGGCTATTGTAAACTAGCTCTGGAAATCCACGAAAGTTACCTTGCCGTGCCGGCAATCTACAGTTACTTGGTATGGGGATAACTAGTCGGCACCTAGTATGACATCATAACCCTTCATATCTAGGCATATCAGGTCAGCAGGTAAATTGTTTCCTTTAATCATCACTTCACAATTTGGATAGTGATAAGTGATATCAGACTCATTCCCAAGAGGTGTAGATATGACCAAATCTAATAGTTCATGTTTCTTAGAAAATGAAGCAGCAAAGTTCTTGGAAATGAATGAATGAGTTGCTCCGGTATCAAATAAAACTTGAGTAGTTTTTGAACAAATAGTGAGAGTACCTTCCACAATTCCGCCTTCAATGGGTTCCATCTCTCGGAGAGCTTACAGACGGCCTTGTTTCTTTAGCGGACGCTTCTCGTCTTGGATGTCTTGCTCATTCATCAATGGGCAGTCTGGGATTCGATGTTCTCGACTCCTGCATCGAAGATAAGCTCCTAACTTCCTCTAGCATTCCTCGGTGTTAAGACCAGCTTTATTGCAATATTTGCAAATCTCCTTTGAGGGTGTGGTGGTGGAGAATGGCCTGTAACTCTTCTGGAATTTCGTTGCCTTGGAGGGCTCCCCTCCCATGAAGAACCTTTTCTTGTTGAATGATTTTTTGAATTTTCTTGGGCTTGTCACGGGTTCCTTCTTGTCTATTCCTCAGATTCTCTCGGATAATTCAGTGGCGTCTTCTAGCAATTGGGCACGCCGAACTATCTCTGAATAGGCTTGGATGTAATATCCCGGACCTTTCGGATCCTTCTTCATGGGTCCTGGATCTACTTTCTAGAGTGTCTAGCTCCGTTGTGTCTGAAATTTCATTTCGGACATCTTTCGTGTTCGGATCGGTGCGATCCGGAGTTATTTCGGAGGCCCGGAGTAGGTCCGGGGCTTTTCCGTGCGTGTTTTCTGATTTTCGGTGTGTGTTTCGGTAATTTCTTTGGAATCTCGTTGCGGGTGAACCGGGTCGTTCACCTAGGCGAGATTGGTACCATTGCGATCGGTGCGTTCTGAGGATCGCGGAAATGTAATTTTTATTTTTTTTGGTATTTTCTGGATTTTTCAGATTTTCTATAAATACCCAACCCCCTTTTCTCTCTCCCCCACCTTTTCTTCTTCTTCTTCCTCTTTCCTTCCTCCCCCACCGTGAGAACCGCTCCCTCTCTCTGTCCCATTCGACCGCGGCGGCGTCCCCTCCGGCTGCAGACGGCACGGGGCGGCGGCGTGACGACATGGGCGACGGCGAGGCGCTCGTGGCGGCATAAAGCTTGTGGGGAATCGTGAAGGGACGAGGGTTCTAAAAGTGTCTTCCTTGATTTCGGCAACAATTCGACGGAGCTTTCGCTCCATTGAGGTAGGGGGACGAATCCCTGTGCTCATCCCGTCATCCCCAGCGATTTGTAGGCCGAATGGGAGCCGAGAGGGGTGTTTTTGAACGGGTTAGGGAAAAACCATGATTTTGGGAGAGTTCGCCCGATCTATGATTTCAGGCCATGATTCTGTGTTTTAATGGCTTAGATGCATGCTAGGGGTCCCCAGGGGTCTTCCCCCTTGATTTCCCCCTCTCCTATGGAGGCATGGGGGCGTGGTTGACGTTTTTGGGCGTTTCACGTCGTTTTGCCACCGGGTCAGTGTGACGGTCCCTCCAGTGACCGTCACACTATGTGGCACGCCTGGGTGGGTGCATCACAGGCCTGTTTTAGCCAATTGGGGGTCTGTGGGTTGTGACGGTCCCACGATAGACAGCCAGGGCACTGTGACGCGCCTAGGGAGGTCCGTCAGGCGACGATCTGACCGTTGGCATGACCGTTGGTTTTTACTGTTGGGGGTCAAGGCATGTGATGCACCAGTACTGGCACGTCACAGCCTTGTAACGCCCCTGTGTGGGTGCGTCAGAGCTGACGCATCCTCACCCTGTAACGCACTAGAGTTGGTCCGTTACAGACTGTGACGCACCGAGTGGCACGCGTCACAGTTGGTTTCTTCAAGTCATATGACGCACCAGGGCTGGCGCGTCACAGACTGTGACGCACCAGGGTAGGCGCGTCACACGCAGTTTTACACCGAGTGTCTGGCGCGCCTATGTTGGGCCGTCAGATGGCTGTGACGGTCCAGCCTTAGACCGTCAGAGCCTGTGGTGCGTCTAGACTAGACCGCCAGGCTCAAGGTTGCACCAGGTGGTTCGCAGTCCCGTTTCTTTTCCGATCGTGGTCACCGTGCGACGGTGTTGGTACGTGGGATGGTCCCCGTACGTCGTCGGATGCGGACGTTATTTTCCGTTGACTTGAGAGTCTACTCCTTTAGTGACCCTCCACTAGTCGTAGCATGCTTACACACATCGTGGTCCCACCAAGGAGTGGTGGAGAGGCTACCCTGAGGACGGTTTTATACTGGTTTCCATCGGGCCCCACGTCTACTAGCCAGAGTCCGACTGAGGGGAAAACCAGTCAGAGGGCCAGACCAGAGACGCACGGTCTGTGTATGCACACGTGGTTGGGGGTGGTTGGACCCACGCTGACGGGCGTGACCCCAGCTAGTCACTTGTTTGTGGTTACTTGTACGGTGTCTCAGTTCCCGCTAGGCCGGAGGGAGACACCTGAGGCGCGGACTAACTCGTCAGTGGATGCATCCGGCCTTGCTTCTAGTGGGAGGTACTCCTGTCGAGTCAGGAGTGACGGACTATCTGTCAGTCTTTGTGACTTTGACCTTCGGGTTTTGGTCGTATTGACCGCTGAGTTCCGGTTGTTTTGCCGTGACGCGTGTGTCGGTTTTCATGCCGCAAGACCGGTATTTGTAGTTGCAGGGCTTTTCACTTCCGAGGTACTTGCTTACTGCTAGTGTAGTGGTTATCCATTTTGTGAGGTAGGGTTCGAGTGATCCCTACCGAGTCTTGTTCTGAGACTCATTCCCTGCGTGTTTTCATAGTGTTTCAGGTGAGGCGCGGCTTCAGGGGAGCGCGTCTGAGGCTCAGCGTGGTTCAGGTGCCCAGCGTTAGTGCCAGAGGTCAGAGCCGGGGTATACCCCGTGTAGCTGTACTTTTCTTTATTGTCTCTGTACTAGTTGTGGACTATTGTTGTTATTTTGATATATCTTGTGGACCATGTATCATGTAAAATGTTAATTTATTTTCCTGCTTAATTATATACACTGTTTAATTTCTGCAATTATTTGTGATACTTGTGTAGTCTCCACACCATCCTTCTAACCCTTCTGAGTCTTCGAACTCGTGGGTGGCGGTGCGAGTCTCGGGTTATCGGGCCTTCCCGGTAATCGGATTCTCGGGTCGTTACAGCTGGTATCAGAGCGCGGTTATGAGATTATACGAGAATCATAAGTGATTTTAGTGGTCCTCTAGTCTACAACGATGATGTAAAGTTGACGCTGGCATCGGGCATCGTGCATTTTCTAAACCTTGCCATTTCTGTGTTTTCTGTCTTTTTCTTCAGAAGCGAGTATGGTGCCGAGGCAGAGCACTCGCTCTCAGCAAGGGCAGTCGGCTAAGGTTCAGGAGGTTCAGCAGGAGCAGGAGGAGCAGAGTAGAGTGCCACCTGCGGCCACCGAGGTAGGGGATGCTGTGAGGTTTTCGGGGCCCGAGGATTTCTTCCGTGGCATGTACCAGCTTATGTCACAGCAGTTCGGCGGAGAGGCTGGTGAGGGCTCGTCGATCAGGGGTGGGCCAGGCCGAGCAGTGAGGGATTTCATGCAGTTCCATCCATCTTACTATGGCGGTCAGCCAGACCCTGATTTGGCTCGAGATTGGCTCGACGAGATGGAGCGGGTGTTCAGTTCCGCGCGGTGTACTGCAGAGGATAGGTTGATGTTGGCCTATAACCAGTTGCAGGGTACGGCTTGAGCGTGGTGGTCTTTCGAGTGGAAGACGTCTTTTCAGTCTCGTCCCCTTGAGCAGATTACGTGGGACGACTTTGTCAGCGCTTTCGAGCGTGCCTAATGTCCAGAGTATATTGCTACGTAGCGGATGCGTGAGTTTTTGGAGCTGGTCCAGGGTGACATGTTCGTGTTGCAGTACATGGCCCGATTTGTTGAGCTGGGTCGGTATGCACCTCATATCATGGAGTATGAGAGGGTGAAGACCGCATAGTTCGTACAGGGCTTGAGGCAGGAGTTGAGGCACCATTTGATCCCGAACGCTGCCACTGATTTGGAGACAGTGTCTCGTGTTGCGGCATCCTTGGAGATGTATATGCAGAGGACTCGAGGACCGATTAGCCAGGGGTAGTCTTTTTCTGGTTGCAGCCAGTAGTCGGCTACCTAGCAGTAGGGTTCTTTCCAGCAGGCATCAGGTGGTTCAGGAGCGTCGGCACCAGCAGCGTCAGCGACAGGATCTGTGTCTTTTGGCTCTAAGGTCAAGAAGTTTCTCAAGAAGAGTTTCGGTAAGAAGCGTAAGGATTAGAGGCAGGCGTCTTCAGGCAGTGTACATCAACCGGTCCCTTTTCAGCGTCAGGGATTAGGCGGTGGATCGCGAGGACCGTGTCTCCGGTGTGGTGAGTCCCATCCAGGCAGGCCGTGCACGGCACCGGTGATCTGTTTCAGTTGTGACCAGGCAGGGCATATGGCGCGTGACTATCCTCAGAGGCAGCAGCAACAGCAGCAGTTTCCTCAGGCGCAGCAGGTTCCCCAGCAGCAGAGGCCACAGCAGCAGCAGCAGCAGGGACAGTATCCGCCGCTACCGAGGTCAGCGAGTGTGGGAGGAAGGTAGAGAGTTCGAGGCCATATCACACACATGACCAGGGCAGAGGCAGTGGCGTCAGAGCTCGTGGAAGGTACCGTTCAAGTTTTGGGTTGTGCGGCTCAGGTTTTGTTCGATTCTGGCGCGTCTCATTCGTTTATCTCGGAGGATTTTGCACTGAGTATTGAGGAGCCGGTGACCCAGTTGTCTTGTGATTTGGCAGTAGAGTTGCCTTCGGGTGATTTTATGATCACTCCGTATTGTTTCGATGAGGTTCCTGTGTGGGTGGAACGGCAGAGTTTACCGGCTAGGCTCTATGCGTTGCCGCTTCAGGACTTTGATGTGATTTTAGACATGGATTGGCTCGAGGCACATCATGCTTTGGTGGATTGTGGCTCGAAGAGGGTTTATTTTTGGCGACTTCATTGACCCACCTTCTATTTCCAAGGTATCAGGTCTTCCTCTTCCAGTTTTCTTATTTCTGCGATTCGAGCTCGTCGTATGCTTGATGCGGGTTGCTAGGATTTTCTCGCTTCTGTGGTCTTGGTAGACCAGCCGTGTCCAGATGTCGAGGACATTCCGGTGGTGTGCAAATTTCCTGATATTTTTCCGGAGGACTTACCTGGATTGCCTCCCCAGTGGGAGATCGATTTTGTTATCGAGGTTGTCCCTGGTACGGGACCTTTGGCGAAGGCTCCCTACCATATGGCTCCTGCTAAGTTGAGGGAGTTGAGGGCGCAGTTGCAAGAGTTGCGGGCCAAGGGGTACATTCGTCCTAGCTTTTCCCCTTGGGGTGCGCCCGTGTTGTTCGTGAAGAAGAAGGACGGTAGCTTGCGGTTGTACATTGACTACCGGCAGCTGAATGAAGTGACCATTAAGAACAAATATCCATTGCCATGGATTGATAACTTGTTTAACCAGCTTCAGTCTGCTCGAGTGTTCTCGCGGATTGACTTGCGGTCCGGTTACTATCAGGTGAGGATTCACGAGTCCGATGTGGAGAAGACTGCGTTCAGTTCGAGGTACGGGCATTATGAGTTCTTGGTGATGCCATTCGGGCTCACCAATGCCCCCGCAGCCTTCATGGACTTGATGCAGAGGGTGTTTCATCCCTATTTGGACCAGTTCGTGGTCATATTTGTGGATGACATCCTTATTTATTTGTGGTCTGCCGAGGAGCACGCGTACCATTTAGGTGTGGTGCTGCAGACGTTTCGAGGTCACCAGTTGTATGTGAAGCTCAGTAAGTGCGAGTTCTGACTTCGTGAGGTGCACTTTTTGGGGCATGTGATCTGTGGTGATGGTATTTCTATGGATCCCGCCAAGGTCGAAGTAATAATGCAGTGGCCGAGGTCGAGATCTGTGACGGAGATCCGGAGTTTCTTGGGGCTTGCAGGCTATTACCGGAGGTTTATTCAAGATTTTTCTCACGTTGCGGCCCCGATGACCAGACTTACGCAGAAGGATGTGCCTTTCGTCTGGACTGATGAGTGTGAGCAGAGTTTCAGAGAACTGAAGAGATTGCTCACCTCAGCTCCAGTGCTGGTTTTGCCTTCTGGATCGGGAGGTTTTGTGGTATGTACAGATGTTTCCGGGGTCGGATTGGGTGCTGTGTTGATGCAGCATGGTAGAGTGGTGGCGTATGCATCTCGGCAGCTGAAGCCCCACGAGGAGAACTACCCTACCCATGACCTGGAGTTGGTGGCTGTGATCTTCGCGCTTAAGATCTGGAGGCATTATCTGTACGGTGAGAAGTTCGAGGTGTTCACTGACCATTAGAGTTTGAGGTATGTGTTCACCCAGAGGGACCTTAACCTCAGGCAGAGGCGTTGGATGGAGTATATGAAGGATTATGACTTCACCCTGTCTTATCAGCCAGGCATGATGAATGTCGTCGCCGATGTCTTGAGTCAGAAGGTCGCTGTCAGCGCCTTGATGTTGAGGAAGTGGAGGCTCTAGGAATAAGTGCCTGAAGTATCTTTCAGGCTCAAGATTCCCCAAAAGCCAGGGTTAGCAGTGCTTGCGAGTCTGACTGTCACGCATGCTATCCGCCGTCAGGTGACAGTGGCTCAGCATGCAGACCCTGAGTTACCCCGGATTTTGGCTATGGCTGATGTGGAGCTCGGTGAGGACGGTGCTGTGAGGTTCCGTGGTAGGCTGTATGTCCTAGCCGAGGGGCAGGTTCATCGTGCGGTGTTGTGTGAGGCTCATGGGAGCAGGTACACCATACACCCGGGTGCGACAAAGATGTATCAAAACTTGCGAAGATAGTTCTGGTGGCCCAACATGAAGAGAGATGTGGCCGAGTTTGTGGCCAGGTGCCTGACCTGTAAGCAGGTGAAGGCGGAGCATCAGCGACCAGGAGGTACTCTTCAGCCCTTGGATGTTCCCGCGTGGAAATGGGACCACGTGACCACGGATTTCATGGTGGGATTGCCGGGGACTCCGAGTGGGCAGGACAATATTTGGTTGCTGGTGGATAGGCTGACGAAGGTGGCTCGGTTGTTACCGGTCAAGGTCAGCTGGAGCGTGACCAAGTTGGCTCGTCTTTATGTGGAGCGGATCGTGCCTCTGCATGGAATTCCCATTTCTATTGTGTCAGATCGAGATCCACGTTTCACTTCTGGATTCTGGAGGAGTTTCCAGCGAGCCCTTGGCACGGAGTTGGCATTTATCTCGGTGTACCATCCTCAGTTCGATGGTCAGTCAGAGAGGACCATTCAGACTTTGAAGGATATGTTGAGGTCCTACTGTCTGGAGTGGCAGGGGAGTTGGTTTCACCACCTACCGTTGGTGGAGTTTGCCTACAACAACAGCTATCATTCGAGCATCGGTATGGCTCCTTATGAGGCATTGTATGGGCGTCCGTGTCCAACTCCACTTGATTGGTTTGAGGTTGGTGAGCGTGTTTTGACGGGACTGGAGTTGGTACAGCAGTGTGTGAATGTTGTCCACTTGGTTCGTCAGAACATGTTGGCAGCCCAGAGTCGGCAGAAGAGCTATGCTGACTGTAGGTGACAGCCTCTCACGTTCATCGTTGGTGATCGTGTGTTTTTGAGAGTTTCTCCGATGAAGGAGGTGATGCGTTTTAGATGGCGTGGGAAGCTGAGTCCCCGCTATGTCGGTCCTTTTCTTATTATGGAGCGCATTGGTGAGGTAGCCTATCGGCTGCAGTTACCCCCTGAGTTGGCGTCGGTGCATGACGTGTTCCACGTCTCGATGTTGCGGAAGTATATGCCCGAAAACTCTCATGTAACTGAGGATTCTGTTTGGCCCGAGGTGACTCTAGATCTTTCTCTCCCAGAGTTTCCCGTCCGCGTTGAGAATAGGCGAGAGCAGCGCCTGCGGAACAAGGTCATCCCCTTGGTCAAGGTGGTGTGGCAGCGGCACTCTGGTGGTGAGGCTTCTTGAGAACGTGAGGACGAGATGCGTCAGCAGTTCCCTTACCTATTCGAGTGAGTCCCCTTTTCTTCCCCTGAGCTTTGTTCTTAAATTTTGAGGATGAAATTTATTTAAGGGGGGAGGGCTGTAATATCCCGGACCTTTTGGATCCTTCTTCGTGGGTCCCAGATCTACTTTCTCGGAGTGTCCGGCCTCGTTGTGTCCGGCCTCGTTGTGTCTGAAATTTCATTTTGGACATCTTTTGTGTTCGGATCGGCGCGATCCGGAGTTGTTTCAGAGGCCCGGAGTGCGTCCGCGACTTTTTCGCGCGTATTTTCTAATTTTCGGTGTGTGTTTCAGTAATTTCTTCGGAACCTCGTTGCGGGTGAACCGGGTCGTTCACCTAGGCGAGATTGGTACCGTTGCAATCGGTGCATTCCGAGGATCGCGGAAATATAATTTTCAATTTTTTGATATTTTTTGGATTTTCTATATATACCCAACCCGCTTTTCTCTCTCCCCCACCTTTTCTTCTTCTTCTTCCTCTTTCCTTCCTCCCCCACCGTGAGAACCGCCCCCTCTCCCTCTCCCATTCGACTGCGGCGGCGTCCCCTCCGGCTACAGACGACGCGTGGTGACGGCGTGACGACGTGGGCGACGGCGAGGCGATCGTGGCAGCGTAAAGCTTGTGGGGAATCATGAAGGGACGAGGGTTCTAAAAGTGTCTTCCTCGATTTCGGCAACAATTCGATGGAGCTTTCACTCCATTGAGGTAGGGGGACGAATCCCTATGCTCATCCCGTCATCCCCCGTGATTTGTAGGCCGAATGGGAGCCAAGAGGGGTTTTTTTGAACGGGTTAGGGAAAAACCATGATTTTGGGAGAGTTCGCCCGATCTATGATTTTAGGCCATGATTCAGTGTTTTAATGGCTTAGATGCATGCTTGGGGTCCCCAGGGGTCTTCCCCCTTGATTTCCCCCTCTCCCATGGAGGCATGGGGGTGTGGTTGACGTTTTTGGGCGTTTCATGCCATTTTGCCGTTGGGTCGGTGTGACGGTCCTTCCAGTGATTGTCACACTATGTGGCGCGCCTGGGTGGGTGCGTCATAGGCCTGTTTTAGCCAATTGGTGGTTTGTGGGCTGTGACGGTCCCACGATAGACCGCCAGGTGACGATCCGACCGTTGGCACGACCGTTGGTTTTTGACCGTTGGCGGTCAAGGCATGTGACGCACCAGTACTGGCGCGTCACAGTCTTGTAAGCCCCTGTGTGGGTGCGTCAGAGTTGACGCATCCTCACCCTTTAATGCACCAGAGTTGGTCCGTTATAGACTGTGACGCACCGAGTGGCACACATCACAGTTAGTTTCTTCTTGTCATGTGACGCACCAGGGTAGGCGGGTCACACGTAGTTTTGCACCAAGTGTCTGGCGCGCCTATGTTGGGCCGTCAGATGGCTGTGACGGTCCAACCTTAGACCGTCAGAGCCTGTGGCGGGTCTAGAGTAGACCGCCAGGCTCAGGGCTACACCAGGTGGTTCGCAGTCCCGTTTCTTTTTCGACCGTGGTCACCGTGTAACGGTGTTGGTACGTGGGATGGTCCCCGTACGTCGTCGGATACGAACGTTATTTTCCGTTGACTTGAGATTCTACTCCTTTAGTGACCCTCCACTAGTCGTAGCATGCTTACACGCTTAGTGGTCCCACCAGTGAGTGGTGGAGAGGCTACCTTGAGGACGGTTTTAGACTGGTTTCCATCGGGCCCCACGTCTACCAGTCAGAGTCCGGCTGAGGGGAAAACCAGTCAGAGGGCCAGACCAGAGACGCACGGTCTGTGTGTGCACACGTGGTTGGGGTCGATTGGACCCACGCTGACGGGCGTGACCCCAGCTAGTCACTTGTTTGTGGTTACTTGTACGGTGTCTCAGTTCCCGCTGGGCCGGAGGGAGACAGCAGAGGCGCGGACTAACTCGTCAGTGGACGCATCCGGCCTTGCTTCTAGTGGGATGTACTCCTATCGAGTCGGGACTGACGGACTTTCAGTCAGTCTTTGTGACTTCGACCTTCAGGTTTTGGTCATGTTGACCGCTGAGTTCCGGTTGTTTCACCGTGGCGCGTGTGTCGGTTTTCATGCCGTAAGACCGGTATTTGTAGTTGCAGGGCTTATCACTTCCGAGGTACTCGCTTACTGCTAGTGTAGCGGTTATTCATTTTGCGAGGTAGGGTTCGAGTGATCCCTACTGAGTCTTGTTCTGAGACTCATTCTCTGTGAGTTTTCACCGTGTTTCAGGTGAGGCACGGCTTCAGGGGAGCGCGTCTGAGGCTCAGCATTGTTCAGGTGCCCAGCGTTAGTGCTAGAGGTCAGAGCCGGGGTATGCGCCGTGTAGCTGTACTTTTCTTTCTTATCTCTGTACTAGTTGTGGACTATTGTTGTTATTTTGATATATCTTGTGGACCATGTATCATGTAAAATGTTAATTTATTTTCCTGCTTAATTATATACACTGTTTAATTTCTGCAATTATTTGTGATACTTGTGTAGTCTCCACACCATCCTTCTAACCCTTCCGAGTCTTCAGACTCGTGGGTGGCAGTGCGAGTCTCCGGTTATCGGGCCTTTCTGATAATCAGATTCTTGGGTCGTTACATTAGATGTCCATCGGTGCAAGTTGTGTAATATAATGGGGCCGAAGCCCGTTGAGGAACCTTCTCGCCTTCATCTTTTCCGTACACACCAAGTGAGGTGCATACTTTGACAATCTTGAAAACTGGGCCACATACTCGGCCACTTTCAAACCCCGTAGTTTTAGAACGGCGAATTCAACGGCCTTCTTCTCCTGGATATGGTCGGAGAAGTACTTGTTGTTGAAATGCTCCGTGAACTCATCCCATGTGACATGATATTCTGGCAGTGTTGCTTCTATGGATTCCCACTTGCATCGAGCATCCCACTCCAGTTAGAATACGGCTAGTATAACCTTCTCCTCATCTGCGCATTGCATCACACGGAAGATTCGTTCCATCTCTTTTTGCCAATTCTCGGCATCCTCGGGGTCGGACAAACCCGTGAACCTCGGTGGGTTCATGTTACGGAAACTCCTGTGGAGATCACCCGCTCAACGGTTTACTCCACCTTGGGTCACTTGCTGTAGTGCATGTGTAAGGCCTTACACGGTGCGCTGCATCTCGCGCCATCGTGCTCTTTCCACAGCCATGATCCTACAAAAGAGTTTAAGCATGATAAAGATCATGTTTTCTTATAAGGTCAAAAATCATTATAGAACTTAACCCATGGCTCTATCCATATCACCAGGTAAGGTGTATCTATCCTTGGACTCGGGTTTTACCTATCCTTGGACTCAAGTTTTCACTTAGATTTCAATTTCTAACGTTTTATTTCTTCTAGTTCCCTAGGTTTGACAACCTAGGCTCTGATACCACGAAGACTGTCATGTTCTGAGCGCGGAAGATTACTCGGATGCGTGACGCGTCTATATAGATCGTGTCATTAGAGCGATAAAATGTTTGACATACATAATTTCGGAGTGCGCAAAAGACTAATAAAATCTAATAACTTCTAATAGTTTATTTGCTTAACCAAAGGGATTAAAGATAGTCCATGACAATTTTTCCAAATTTAGAAAAAAAACAAACATTTGGCTACATGCCTTAACAAGGTTCACACCACTAATGACATACCTGGGAGTACAAGTAGACTCAAATAAATTTAAAGGACAAGACTATTTAAAGATAGGCGAACACTCTTCACTCGGTTCCAATCCCATTCTTGTCACTATCCGAATCACCTGAAAATGTTAGGAAGTAACTGGATGAGCGAATCGCTCAGTAGGAATTACATCTCAAATTCAAGCAATCTTTACGTGAATTATAATTTGCATGTATTTATCAGTATGGCTATGCATGAGGTACGTATAAAAGAATTAGGTATATAGGTAAGTCTAGACATGATGAACAATAAGAGATCAAGATTTAAGAACTGTATAAAGAGCGTATATCAAGATTTCAAGTATTTGACAAGTAGTATTTCAAGAACTTATAATGTAGATACCACTTCGGGGCAAGCAGGGATTTAAGGGATTCATGTACGATTACGAAAGTGCGAGAAAGAACTCATGTACAAGTGTATCTCAGGTACGAGCAAGCAAAAATGCAATACAAGCAAGCAAAGTCAAGTACGTATCAGTAGAATTGGCTGTTTCAATCAAGCAAGTAACTTACCCTTTTTCTCAGGTCAAAAGTCAAGTATTGCCCGTTCTGGGCCACGCAAGTCGAGTCAAGTGAGTAGAGAGAGAGTAGGGGTGGACTGTATCAAGTCAAGCAAGTACTCCGATGTAATGCCAAACACCGTGGTCAATAAACTCCCATGGGCACAAGTACCTTCGGGTGCTCCTCCCAGGACCAGACCGGGCCCTAAATGCACATCATTTCATGTATTACCTTTGACACCCACTTAATATGGAATTTCAAGAATTTAAAAACGTAGTATTACAGACGAGAATAACTAGTCATTTGGTTATGGAGGACTCTAGAGGCTGCCCCTACATGCTCAAGAGGTGGCTCCCGTCGTGTAGCACTTTGCGCCATACGGCCTAAAGAGGTGGCTTCCAAAACGTAGCACTTTACTCTGCATGGCACTTAGCTCTAACACTCCCAAATGGCAGTTTAAGAGGTTCAAGGTTTTGACCATGTAGAGTATACACAAGTAGATTTATCATGGAATGGAATTCAATAATTCATTATACGTAGGAGTATGGATTAGGGTTGTGTTTGAGGCAGATCAAGATCAGAAGTTGTAATTACTGAGTTGGCATCTGGGGGTTTGCTAATCCTTCAAATTTTTAATTTTTAAAAATTTATATAAGCATATATGAAATTGGCGCCCCCCGGGATGTCTTCATTTAATTGAAGATGTCCTGGCCGTCGTCAATTCAGTAATTGGCGCCCTGGCTTGGGGCGCCAATTACAGGGGCCAATTTTGGAATATATCTATGTGTATAAGGAATTGGCGCCCCTATATGCAGTCTTCAATAAATTGAAGACTTGCTGGATGTCGTCATTTGAAGAATTGACGCCTGGGATTTCTCAACCTTTCAAAATTATGATTTTTCAAAAAATATAGATATATATTGAAATTGGTGCCCAACATTAAGTCTTCAATTAATTGAAGACTTGAGGGCTGTCGTCATTTTATGAATTGGCGCCCTGGCTTGGGGCGCCAATTACAGTGGGTGGTTTTCACCCGGTGGATACGTTTTGTGACTCAAAGTACTGTTCATTTCGAAAAAGTTTCTCAAAATTTGAAAGTAAGGACATGAATATGTAGTATAAATCCTTAGGAGTCCAGAAACATGTTCAGATATAATTATTGAGTTTTGGCTTCAAAGATATGAATTTTGTAATGTTATAACTTTAATTTCTCAAGAATTAGATTTGACGCCCCTGTGAGCAGTCTTTATTTAACTGAAGACTCTCAGGGTGTGTTTGCCCATGGGGTTTCCTCTTTTATTTTCTTTGTATTAACAAAGATGTTTTATTGATGGGCTTATTTGGTTTATTTGTGCGTCGATCAACCAATTAACTAACCGGTAATTAATTGACTGATTGACTGCGCGGGCGTGCCAGTCACGTACATGACGAGTTTATTATGCGCTCATTCTCACCCGTACACGGGCGAGAGTGAGATTCGGTCAGGACCAGCAGTCCGCCACACCATAAAGGCTGTGGCATTAATTACATCCCCCACGAGGAGGGAAAACCTTTGATTAATTGCCGAGATAGTGGGCTGTTGAGGCCGGAATGAAGATGTGAAGGTGTGAACGTGACGAGGTCACACGAGATGTTTCTATCTATCATGAAAGAGAAGCATGGTTCATTAAATTGGAGACCCTTGGTACGTGGCAGAGGACATAGGTCCGAAGACCACCATCGCGCATAGCAAAGACTTCCGGTCGGGGATAACCTGGGCTTCCGTCAGTGCCATATGATATACCTGAGGGTCTATGCGGGCATACACGCATGATGCTCATGATTATGCTAAACATGGCAGTAGAGTTATAATAATGATCAGTGATCAATCAAATTATTAACCTTCCCCAAGGGGAAATGAAAGTGGCAGCATAAGCATAGTACCGAAAGCAGAGTGCTATCGGACATGGTAGTAAAAGCGAGATGGCTCGGGCTTGCATAGCCCCTTTCTTATTCAATTTATTATTAATTAGGGTCATTGATCTCGATCGCGGGAGATGAGGATCGCTCTGAGGGCGAGGGAGTGATCAGAACATCATAATGGTTCAAAACCGACGCGACCACGCGTAGGGATAGGTTTTCCCGGCACGGCCAAACGTGGGTAAATGATCTTAATCCGGCGCGGCCTTAACAAACGTTAAAACGGCACGGTGGGCTTGGGGCGCGCCGGTTTAGGGCGCGCCGAGAACGAGCCATTTGAAAATAAATTTTTATGAGTGTATGGTTATTCCGGCGTGGGGGGTACCGCGTCGTATTAAGGCGCGCCGGATTAGGACTGCGCCATTTCAGCTGATTTTTGATGAATT
Organism: Amorphophallus konjac; assembly: GCA_022559845.1. Lineage (NCBI taxonomy): Eukaryota > Viridiplantae > Streptophyta > Magnoliopsida > Alismatales > Araceae > Amorphophallus > Amorphophallus konjac. Next base: position 74,631,652 of record CM040128.1, on the reverse strand, counting down.
TTGAAATGATTTGAGTTTATTAGGACTCTGTTGAGAGTTTTGTGTTCAATTAGGGTGATTGTTTGTTTAATTGAAGTCCAGAGCCCTTCTAGAATGAAGTGATGAGCTAGTGCGAGGTCCATACTCAAGCACTAGGGTCCTTTATCTCAAAACAAATGTTTTATTGAAGCCATTTTACACAAGTGCTCTTATCAGTTAAAAGAGTTCTGTCAAAAATTGGGCAGCATCTCCCCCGTCTCTGAAGGATTACAGGGGAGAAACGGGGTCATAATCACTCGTGGAGTAAGCCCCTAAACAGCCGGGGTGTATGGTGGCAGCCAGTGAAATCCCAATCGGACAGGATACCCCGAGGACCAGCCTGCGAGAAGCACCATTGCTCCGTGGGTGGAAACAGAGGGACGCGGCAGCTAGTGACGGAAGAAACACCCCGAGGACTGACCTACGAGGGGTGGGTGACCTACAGCGTGCACTGCATCCACTAGAGAGAGACTATTAGGGACAGAGGCTCCGAGGACTACCCGATTAGGAGCATTTTCTCCCTTAGTCACCACAGGGTCCCGGAGGACTGCGGGTTTAGAATTGTTGGGCTGAAGCCCCAGTTGTTGTTAGCTCTGTGACTCATGGGAAACATCCATCACTCAGAAGTGGAGTTCCCCTGGCCGATCGGCAGTTCTGTGAAATGGTGGGGAATATCCCCCTCCCCGGGTGGCTAAGACCAAAACAACGGAACTCGAATGGTTCAGTGGCTGCAAACCACAAACGAGAGGAATGAAGACATTCGGCATTGATAGATCACCACTCACATGGTTAAGGTGTTGAGGCTCGCGAGACTGGGTTGCCATCCATAGAAGAGAATGCAAACAATAGTCACGGAGAAAGGCAGTCGATATGCAGCTAGGATGATTTGTCTACACACGCATATACAAGAATGGCTGGAATGCAGTAGTCACGAAGCGGACACCACTATCCCGGAAGCAGCACCTGCCTCCTCTGAGCAACAGAGAAATGCAAAGAGAGAGGAAGGCCAAGGTTTGATCTCGTATCAAAACGGGGAGAAGCGTGTGCACGGACATAGACACGGAGGACCCAGGGAGGGGTTATCCTTGTAGCCCATGGCATTCCAGGGCGTATTCGGAATCGGGGGAAACTGGAATCATAAAGCTATGCACGGGAAGATGCTAATATATATATATCCTCCGAATGAAATAGCGGTGGAAGAAGAGAACAAGGCATTGAGCATTTGATCCACCAATATATTCATATACGCATGTCATCACCCCATCGGCGAAGGAAACTGCACATATGTTACAAGTTCGGCGCCGGCATCGCGACACGGCCATCGTTTCACTTACAGGGAAGCTCACATGAGAGCAACAAAGAGAAAAGATGGCGAAGAAGGGGGGAGGGGTTAGCTCATATCATCGCCATCCCTCACCCTTTTGCTTACATTCGATTGAGAGGAAAACAGTCAGGGGACAGATGGGAAACTCAGACGACCCACCTATTCGAAGAACATAGTGTCGGGATGACTCCTTTTTCTCCGGCTCCGGAGGGCTTCAGGCTGAGGAGGGAAAACGGCGGCGAAGGGTGCTCAGAGGGACCCTGCTTCACTCACAAGAAACCCTCTCCCTCTCCGACGATTGGCTATCATGCCCTTTCTCTTATCTCTCGATTTCCTTGTTTCGAAAACCTCCTCCCAACCCCCTTCTTTCTCTTTTGGGAGCATCATATATATAGGAGCGGGCTCGAATCCTAATCCGACGCGAGGGATGGCGCACCGGGAAGGGAGCTACGCAGCTTTAGCGCACCGGAATAGGAGGGTGCCGGGTAAAGGGGCTTTTGCGCGTCGGAATAGAGGGGCGCCGGATAAGCGGGCACCCTGTATTAGCGTCTCTCGCACGTCGCGGGTCAGTCGATGAGTCTGGGGATGGTTCCGGGGATCATCGTGAACATTTATCTCACCACCGTTCTTCGAAACCTCGACGAGATGACTTATCGAAGCTCTCAGGATGACGTATGGCCATTCTCGGAACTTGAAATGACTTTGGTTTGATCACGGGGGTTTTCCGCTGACACGGCTCTCGGCACTATGATATGTGCTGCCAGCTCAATCTGTTTTGTGCTCGAAGCTTCTTGGAGAGGGGGATGGCACCCGGGATAGTTCCGCCCATGTCGAGCGATCATTCGGCCACTAACGGGCCCCACTTGGCGAGAAGCCGTACCTATGCCGGGTAGCCAGGATCTTCTACCGACAGAGCCTTCGGTCCCCCGTTTTGAAGAGCCAAGGGCATTCTTTCATCTCAGGAGAGTCTTTCATGAGGTGGGTGGCCACTGGGTAGACCGTCATCCTTGGTCGGACAACCGGTGTAGTGTATGCGGCACGACGGAGTCGATGCCGGTTCATTGGGCAGGCTTGGTCGCACTATCGGTTGGTTGGGAGTTCATCTTGATTCTCCTGAGGTGAAGTCCCCATGTTCATACAGGGTGACTCGAGGCTCTGGAAGCTTGAGAAGTCTTCAATATGTTGATATTTATCGGCTTCTGGGCTTCAGTGGGCCGTGTCATTCGTCTTTGAGACTTGATCGCCGCAAGTGATATTTTGAGTGCCAACAAATGCCCCCCAGCCGTGGGTGTTAATTAATGGGAATCAACTCCGAGCATTTATATTTTATTTTTGTATTTGTGTCGTATTATTTGTTTTATATATCCTGGGAGAAGTAGATTCACAATTGTAAGGCTTTATGAGCCTATTTGTTCTTCCTTAGGATTGTGTGGGTTTATGTACAAAATGCCAGTAGGACCTGCTAGGGGGCCCCCACTCCTTCCCCATTGGTCCACCTCATCCATGTGAGACTGGTCAAAAGCCAAGGTGGCATCTAGAAGGTTTGACAAGTCAATTGGACACATGGGGAGACAAGTGGTTTAAAATGTCAAAGTTGGCCACCTACCATGTCCCCTTGGTCAAGGCCCCCCCCCCATTTTTATTTTTGAAAAAAAATGCCATTAGAACTAATTAGTTCTACACCTTGTATACCCCTCCCAACCCTAGATCTGAGGGTATTAGTGGTCATTTTCCATTTATTATATAAGGCATGTAATTTCCATTTGTGTGAATTAATGAGAAGAAAATTTGTTGAATGAGCATTGGAGCTGGTGCGCCCCTCCCCTCTCTCCTCTTGGTTCATCCTTCTTCCCACTACATTTCAGGATTGAGAACCCCTTCTACCTGAGCCTCTCTATCTCTGATTTCATCTCTGGTGCCGCCGCACCGTTCGTGCCGCCATCGAGCCGTCGTGAAGCCACCTCCGAAGATCTGTCCAAGGTTCTGTTTGGCTGGACAGAGTCCCACTCCAGGAATTTTAACTCCCAACTCCGAAATCATTTGGAGTTGAGCTTTTCAGGGTTTGTTCCTCTCTTGATTCCCAACCTCCAGTAAAACAATCACATCCTTTATACTTTTTCTTACATTTTTTCATTTTCGTGTCTTTCTATCTTCCAGATCTGTCCCTTTTCAGATCTGTGTAGTAGAAGCTTAATTCTTCCACCTTTTGACCTCATTTTTACTTTTTTTTGGAACCCCCAAATTTATTGGAGGTTCTGTCCATCATCCCCACCCTCCACAAATTTTTGTCGAATTTCTAAAGCCCTATACCTATTTTTAGAAATTTTGTCTTTCCCCCAAATTCAGATCTATTTCTGCTGTCCAGATCCGACCCCAAGTCAGTATAAAATCTACAAACAATTGAAACTTCCACCAAACCTTTCATACAATATATCCCCGTTTTCCTCTCTTCGGCCCCTACAACTTTTATGAAGGGTTCATAGGCTGAATCGAAGGTCTACATCGCGGTCAACGCCAACTCTCAGGAAAACTTGGTTCTACCCTGAGTTTTCAGATCCTGTGAGTCAGCAGCTTGAAAATTCAACAAAGGCCATCAACGGGAAACTCAAATTTCTTTCTCTAGCCACAGATCGAAGGATTTCAAGTCAGCTTTCCATCGGTACCTCTTGTGCGTCTATCCGACATCGGGAGTGACCACAGCAGTAGATCTCGCCGGGTCGCACACTACAAAACAGAACTGCAGATCCGTGGCCAGCAACTCCGGCGAGTGGAGATCGGAGCAGCCCGGCCTCCGGCCGGCGAACCAGCACACCGCCGTCCCAAGGAGCGCCCTTCCAGGTGCCCCCACCGCAGTGGTGTCACCCCGGTCCCACACGGCCCCTCGGACCAGCACGTGGGTCCCACGGTCGTGAGTACGGGTGTCGCCAAAGCAACACAAGAAGCGGCCCGTCAACCCGAAACCGCTACTCCCGGGTTCCATTGTGTCACCCTTTACCTCCCTACGTGGAGTGGGCATTCATATTTGCTGTAATACTTGTGTAATAATTATTCCGGGAGTATGAGATCGGCTGGGATCGTCTTCCCCACGCCAGGCGCGTGGAGGTATCGTATTCGCTCCTTTACCTGGCATTTGCTTTATTCGTATATGCTTTATATGCCGTTGCTAGAGAGCATGTGTTAGGGCCGTTAGCTCGATATCTTTTTATATCACCGCTGCTGCGAGAGAGAGCGAGACCCATCCCGTGACCCGATCCGGGCACAAAATTGTGAGTTGACCACCCTAGCTCACGCCGATTTCTCAACCGTGCACGTCCGACGCTTCCCTTGATAAGGGACGATCGCGAGCTTGTTTAGAGTCCGAGGGTCGCATATCCATTTGGAGTCGAGTCCGTGGTCCATCCCGCATCATGTTGCGAGCGAGGCACGAGTGCAGCAAGGTCGACGGATGAGCTTTGCCCGGAATGATCTCCTCTTCAATTGACAGAGGCTTGGAACGGCCCTTAATCCGGCACGGATACCAATCCGGCGCCGTTTGAATATTAATACGGCGCGGGGTCAATCCGGCGTGCCCCTTGGCCTTGGACGCTAATCCGGCATGGTCCCGGTCAGCGGAGTCTTAATCCGGCGCGGCTTGGTCGCTTGGAAGGAGCTAATCCAGCTCGGTCTCGGTCAGCGGAGTCTTAATCCGGCGCGGCCTGGTCGCTTGGAAGGAGCTAATCCGACGTGCCTAAAATTGGCACGCCTTTTGGTTTGGGGGACGTTAATTCGGCGCGCTAAATAGCACGTCGGATTAACATCTAAACCCCCCCCTATATAAGGCTTTTGCCTCTCATTCTTCTTTTATCACTGTTCATTTGCGAGATTTCTTTCTCTCTCCTCCCTTTCTTCTCCTCCCGCGATGCCGAGTGAGCTGAGGGCGTGGGCGAGCTCCTTGGGGTGAGTGGAGTGTTGCTTATTCGGGTTGTAAAACCCATTCTCTGGGCCCCGGGAGGCTTCTAGTAGGGCTTGCCCTCGGAGCTATTCCCCCGGGTGTCCCATTTGGCCTTGGTGTAATGTCGATGGCTACTTTTAGGGGCCATTCCCTTAGTGGATGTGTTCCCACTTTTCTTTGACAATCTCCCGTGCTGGGGAGACTCTGCCGAAATTCTGTCAAAAATTTCCCTTGATCAGCTATTTTCTGACTTTGTTTATTGTTTGATGTGCTTCTTTGCAGCTAACATGGCATCTAGTTCTTCTTCTTCCGCTTCCCGCACCGTGGTGACGTGGGAGAACATCCATTCCCTTGATCGGGGGCACGATCAGCTTGCTGTAGTTGCAGAGTCCTCGGATTCGGAGACCGATACTGTGAACACTAGCCGTCTCCTCATCCTTGGAGGCGATTCTTTTCATTATGACCGGGAAGGCGCTGTCAGGCGGGATCACCCCAAGGACAAACATCTGATGTCCTTCCTCCGGCGCTTCAACCTTTAAGGAAAGAGAGACATGTTCCTCGTTCGCAAAGCCGAGCAAGCCTTGCTAGTGGAGAGGGATAGTCTAACAGACTGTGTAGTGCGGGGAAGGCCTATTTATCTTCCCGGCGAAGTCAGGAAATGGAGCGTCGTGCTTGGACTGCAAGATCTAGCTCCAGAAGATGGGCTGCTGACCAGGGCCCCTGAATTTGTACCCACTCGGTGGAATGATTCCGCAGGCAGGGTGGACTGGGAGAAGCCGATCTTTGGCTTGTTTCTTGCCCCGTTGAAATGGGGGTACAGGGAAGAATCTTTTCTGCTGGACTGCCTGGCGATCCGTTTTAAGCATCAAATATCCATGGGGTGGTTTGCCAAGCTGAGAGCCACCGATGCCCATGCATTCAGACCTGGAGCAGTGGAGTTCACGAATTATGTGCTGCAACACTACACTCCCCTCCTGACCAGGGCTGGCGTCTATCACAGCGTGTACGCCTCAAGATACCGCTACCCCATCTCCCGAGGCTTATGTTGTGGCATGATCGAAGTATTCTACCCCGAGTACAACACTTTTTATACCTCGGAAGGAGAAACGTCTCTGGATTTATGGAGCCTCTCACAGCTTAGCGGTCTACCCATCGACGGAGAGCCGTACGAGGAAGTCTGCTGGCCTAACTGGCTGAAGGATCAGACCGACGCTGAGGGTTGATATCTGGTGGGCCACGCTTATCGCTATCTGATGAAGGCATACCGCACACTTTACCACTCGTCACATGACACGAGGGAATCTAGGAAGCCGGGCGAGAAGCGGAGGGTGCAGATGGGCACCTGGCTCCAATATTTCTTTGGCGGAAAGAAGAAGTACGAGGACTTTCCCCCAATAGCGCCGATGGCTCCGAAGAGGAAGAAGAGAGTCCGATGATAGGCCGCAGCATCATCTTCAAGAAGAGGGGAGAGGGAGGACCCGAACCCCACTGGTGTCGATGCAGTCACACACTGTGCCGCATACCTGGTCTATTGGATCTGTTTTTTCGCTCTCCCGCATGGCGATGAGAGCGTGATTAGAGCAGAGGCTATCTATCCCACCTGTCTCATGGCTTGGGGTACTAAGCTGTCCCTCTGCCTAGTGGCTTTGTGCCTCACTTACAAAATGTTGGGAGACCTGCACAAGATGCGTCTTCCCAGGAATCTGCGGATGGTTGGTCCGTTACACTTCTTCAATGCTTAGGTTTGTACCCTTTTTCCGGAGGCTACCCCTCTAGCGTTACAGTCAGCTCATCTTATCCCGTGAATGATAGAGTTCGCGAGTGTCGAGCCGTCCTCACAAGCGGAGCAACTCTTCGCCATTTGGGGCAAGTTGGCCTGGATTCCCACAGATTCACCCGGGGTTCTTCACTTCTGGAGCTTAGCTGCCCACTCCAGCCCGCTGGTGAACAGGACGAGGCAGTGCAAGCTCTTCGAGACAGAGGAGTATACCCATCCAATCTCTAGGGCTAAGTGTACAAGGCCCATCCTTGAGCAGGAGTTGGTTGACTGGGCGCTGGCTATCAGGCCAAGCGTCCTTGTATTCCGAAAGAGCAGCATTTTGTGGCTGGAGCCGTATTATCCATTTCGCTTCAGCCGGAACTTTGGCTATGACCAGCACATTCCTCATTCCTTTTCACAATTTGCGTTGCCCAATAGGCACAAAGCTGGGCAAGTTTCAAATGATGATGCCCGGATATGGTGGGACTTCTTCCACCGCCGAGAAAATGTTTCTTTCAGGGTGCCAACCCCTGCTCGCTTCCCCCGCGTTACTCTTGAGTATATCAAGTGGTGGAACGCGCGGACGGGGTTCTACAGGAGCTCCCGCCGAGAGTGTTGGGCCGTAGCAGAGCATAGATTTCTGGACTCCCAGCCGGAGCCAACCCTTGATTTTGAGCCCTCCTATTTGAAGAAGCTGAAATCTTGGACCAACACGGAAGTGAGGGCCTATCTTGAGGCCCGAAGAGCCGTGAAAAGCCGCAGGACCAAAGTCGACCCGAAGTTGCCCACAATCAGGAAGGATGACTATGTGAAAACGCTTCGGGGTCTATGCCGTGTAAGCAGTGAGAGGGTGGTTCTTCAGCAACTCCCTCTGCCAGTGGAGGAACCCATCTCGGCGGTGGCTGACTGGCGCCCCGAGGCTGACAGGCTGCAGCCCTATCAGACTTTCATCCGTAGGGAAGACAAGCGGGATGCTCTATATGACAACACCCCTTGGCTATTTGCCCTCCTCCGATCGCATGGTCTTTCAGTGGGTGGTCCTAGCGAAGCCATTCTGGACCGGCCCCTTCATATCTCATTCATGTATGCTGAGAGATGGGGGCTGGACCACCTGAGCTTATATTACCACTAGTCTTCTCGTGGCCACGAGGACCTGGCGATGTTGGCCGAGACGAGTTAAAAGATATGAACTTTTATGCTGGCTTATTCGCGAGGCAGCTTTGAGAGACAAAGTGCCCTCGTTGTATTATTGGCCTCTCTTCCCCTTCTACACGGGGCCAGCAAGTATGTTCTATCTCTCTATTCAGGCCCGTCGGCCAGCTTCTTTTCTTCATTGTCATGTATTATTCTCACCTTCGTGCATGTGCAGTCCGACCCACTTTGGAGGAGACCCGGCACTTTGGGGAGCTAATAATAAAAGCTCAGAAGCCAGCATACTTTGAGGCTCCCAAGTCAGCTCCGACCACGACGCCACTGCCTCCTGGCGATTTGAGAAAGCGGACCCGATCCCAGTTCAGAGAGGCCGTTGGGAAGGCCAAAGCGGCAGTGACCCGAGTGACACAGGCACGATGGAGGAAGGTCGCAGAAAAGGAAGCAGCAAGCGTTCTTCCTCCAGTTGTATCCTTTGAAGAGTTCGAGGCTTCCCGCGCATAGGGGCTAGAAGCTGAAGGTAAGCTCTTCATTTCTTGAGATTTCATCAGCTCACTTTGGCTGCTTCGGCTAATCCGTGTTGATAGCTACCGACACAGTCGCTGCAGTCGTGGGGCTGGAGGCGACGGTAGGTGCCGTGGCTAGGGAAGGGGCAGAGGACATCCTTACTACTCCCGTAGAGAGAGATCTGCCTTCTCCAACACCTAGACAGGAAATGGAAGGTAATTGTTGAGTCCCGAATGGCGGCAATCAAGAGGGGAGGGGTGAATTGATTGGCCAATAAAAATTATTTACCCAAAGATGCACAAGAGAAAATAACAATAAGAGAAAAGAAATAATTCTAAAGCAAACAAGCACTCAATCTCACCGGAACAAGATCTCTCTCTCGTGAAAACTGAAAGAAGTCGTGAGTGAGGTAAGGCACTACAAGAGATCACTCAGTTAAGCGAGTATCCCACTCGATGCAAAGAACGATAAACCAAACCACAATGGAAGCACAAGATTTTTAGGTGGTTCGGGTACACTAGTGTGTCCCCTACATCCACCCCTCACACGGAGGATTAATGCTCCACTATGACGTGAGCCACACACACGCTAAATAGACAGCCAACACATACACAGTAGCCTATCTTGGCCACTACACACACACACACTCGTGTCACAGATCACGAGCACACACACACGAATGTGTTTCAAGAAGTTCTAAGGGTACAACAGATGTTCAATACTTAAACAACAAGTACTTGAGGGGTTTAGAGGAGAAAATATTTTTAGAGATAGAACTCCCCCTTTCTCTTCTTCGAAGGTCCTTTGATGCTTCTGCAGGATGTAGAACGAACTGGAAGCAGGTGTGAAGTAATGTAACACGAATAGAGGTTGGATCTTGATTTCAGATGCAGCTTTCAGTTGTATATGATCTTGGGCCTTGATTCAAGCTTCTTCCTTTTGATTTCAGCTTCAGAGCAAGGTGGAAGAGGGCTTGGGAGCTGCAGCTGTGAACATGCACACCAAAAATTAGAACCTCAAAAAAACTTCTTACCAGATCTCACCTCTCATCCTTTTTATCTAATGCCACTAGGGCTTATTTAATTGATTAAGACAGTCAAAGACAGCTTGGGAACCAGATCCACATTTTGTGGAGTGATTTGATAGTCAAAGACAGCTTGGGAACCAGATCCACATTTTGTGGAGTGATTTGTGGAAGTTGGACTCGAATTGGAAGACTTTAGGCACAAATAAATGGTGGTCAAAAAACACGGCTGGAGGTCCGACCGGAATGGGTCGACCCTTGGGGTCGACCCTCGAAGTGGGTTAGCCACCCAAGTAACAATGGGTCGACCCCTGGGGTCGACCATCATTCTACCAGAATCTGGTGGGATGAATTTTTACAGGGGTTGACCCTTGGGGTCGACCCTCGAAGAGGTTTAACCACCCTAGGAACAAAGGGTCGACCCAATGGGTCGACCCTCGTTCTCACAGATTCTGAAAAGAGGAATTTTTACAGGGGTTGACCCTTGAGGTCGACCCTCGCACCTGAAATGATAAAGGGGTCGACCCTTGGGGTCGACCCTCGAGCTGGTAGCAACCAATGAGTGTTCTGTTATATAGAATACTCTACAGGGGTCGACCCTTGGGGTCGACCCATGTGCCAGAACAATCCAGAAGGGAGATAAAAACCACGAAAATGCGGTGCCAACCTAGTATTTTATGGAATAGAAATCATACCACTGAAATGCATTAATCTAAGGCATGAATAATGAAGACCCAATAAAATTTACCTTAGACAAGATTGTTGCTCTGTAATCCATTTAACTCAAAGGATGGGTTTCAACATGGAACATAGACATTAAAAGAGTTAGAATGGATCTCACCACATGTCCTTGTATCATTCAATTCATGAACCGCCTTCTTGCCCCAGAAGAAGTGATTCCTGAACTTCCAAAGCTCCTTATCTCATCAAGTGAAAAATAATTCCAGAATTTATCATGGCATTCAAGTTAGAACAAATAGATATGGAATGATTTAGTCATCATCAAAATCCATTACAATAACCCACATAGAGGGAGTTCAACAATCTCCCCCTTTTTGATGATGACAAAATTCAGAAATTGTAAACACAAAATTCAAAGTCCATACCAATTGTATGATAACAAGGAGCCGAGCCGGAACAATATAAAAAGTACTTGACTTAACCAACTCACAATCAGGAACCAATTTAGAAACCTCATTAGAGCTATGCGATTGATAAAAAGGCATATTCCAACAACCAGCAATGTCTTACTTACTTGGAAAACAACCACAGTCCACAATCCGATTTCATTAACAAGGGGAAGTGAAGTACAATGCAAGAAAATGCCATGCCATGATTACAAGGATAATGCAACACCTAAAACACTATTGAAATGCAATTTCAAATATGAAAATGCAACACACATGCATGCAAGCATACATCACACATAGATTATAAGTAGTGGCACACAAGTAGTAGTAGTAGTAGTCAAAACTTCTCCCCCTTTGGCATCATCAAAAAGAGGGGGTGAAATGGTATAGGTAGTGTGCCATGAAAATGTAGGGCAACAGCCTAGCCATCGTCCGGATTTTGTGGACCTGGAGCACGCCGGACATAATCCAAAATTTCGTGGCTCATTTGGGTGTGATGAGCCAAGGCATCAGTGAAAGTTTGAGTGAATTCTTGGTGAGAAAGCTTCAGATCATGCAGCTCGTTTTCAATGACTTCCAAGGTCTCCCCATACTTGTCTAACCGCTCATGAATGCGATCCAACCGATCTATGATTAGCCTGGCCGCCTCAGAGGGTATATCTACTGCAGGAGCAGGGAGTGGTTCCTCATCAGACTCGACGTCTTCATCCTCATTATCCTCATCACAACTAGCAGCATGAACTGTTGTTTTCAGTTGCCGGACTAATTCACCGTCACGCAGAACATAACCCATATTGTGACAAATAGAGTGAATGGTATAAATGTCGGCCTCCCGCATAGTTTGTGAAGATTCTATTGAAAGATTTATCTCCATGTACTGAAAAATGGCAGTTAATACAGCAGCATAAGGTAAAGTTCTATTCCTGTGCTTTATGCTTGTGCACATATGCTCCAAAATAAGTGCTGGAAAGTTGATACGGATGCCATTCAAGAGACAGTAAATTAGAAACATATGAATTCTTGTAACTTTGTCATGTCCTCCCCCTCTCGGAAGCAAGATGGTAGTAATCATTCTATGAAGAATGTGTTGAACATGAGGGAAAAGGTTTGCATTCAAGCCAGCAACAGATCGGCCTGCTCGATCTTCAGAAGTCATGTAAAGATAAATTCTATCTTCAGGAACAAGAATATCTCCAAAGGCATATCCCTCGGGAGGTAGCTGAAATGCTTCGCCTAGCAGCTGTGGGGAGAGAATAATCTGAACCCCATTGACTTTAGAAATCGGATTGTCACCGGCCATTGATAGGTTGCTATAGAATTGATGCACTAAGTTGGGATACATCCGTCGGTGGGCAGACATGAAAACGTCCAAGTTGGGCTGACTACAGATGACATCAACTAAATTGGGAATATAGTTGCTCAAATTACTGAAGTCCACTGCCCGGGGATGAAGAACTTTTCTGTCCAGCACCTTGCTGGATGAAGATTGGCCGCGAAGAGATGCAACGTGTGCGGCTTGTTTAGAGTGAATCTCTTGAGCCTTGCTTGATTCTTTGCCTCTGCGAGTCGGACGTCTCCTTGGGGCCATCTAAGCAAAAATCGAAAAGGGCCACACGATGGGGTTTAGATCGAGATGGTTCAACTTGAGAGGAAAGTTATAGAAGAGAGTCTGTGATCCTCCACAAACACCAAGAGCGTACCTCAAGAGATCGGAGTGGCAAGGAACGATCCTTGGACCCGGAAGAAGGAAACTCGTGCGGTTAGCCACCGGGAGGTCTGCGGCTAGGGTTGGAGTATATTGGAACCAAAAATGAGTTTTTAGGCTTGCAAGAGATGGTGTCTGGCCTTAGAGGGGGTTATGAGCTTTTATATAGGCATGGGAGGGGCTAACTTAGGGTTAGGACCCCAATCGCGAACGGCTCAGACGCGGTGGAAACGCGCCGCCGTAATGGGTCGACCCATTGGGTCGACCCTTGTAAACTCAACCCCAAACAGAATTTGGTTTTGCGAGGGTCGACCCCTTTCAAGAAATTCAGCAAAATTATAGAAAAGGTGACCGGATGGCCAAAAGAGATGTTAGGCTCGAGTCCCCAATGCACATACATGTTGGAATCAATGAAAATGAGAGTATATATAAGGTTTTAGACAATTGGGGAAATACAACAACAATTTTAAGATCAAAATTTGACGTGCTTTTATCCAATTCTCCGGATTTCAGGATTCGGACAGTTTTGCTCCATTTATGGCATGTGAGTGTATTCAAGGTCATAATAGGCCATAGAATTGACAACAAGAATGTGTGAATATTATATATATAGTAGACATGCAAGAACCCACAAGGATAACTTATCAGGCAATTTGTTTTTGTTCTTTTGATTTTTCACACAACTTGATGCGCATGTATGAGAAGGAAAATATAAACTAGCATATGACTAATGCAAATGGATGCAATGCAGTGACTATACACTCAATAGCACACAAAATCATGATGAAGACTCTTCTATTCTACATACCCCTAATTCTCTTTTAAAAGATTTGAACTTCTCTTCACATAGGGGTTTTGTTAAAATGTCGGCAATTTGATGATCTGTATCGATGAAGCTGATTTCTACATCACCCTTGCTAACATGATCTCTAATGAAATGATGTCTAATTTCAATATGCTTGGTGCGAGAATGATGGACAGGGTTCTTGGATAGATTTATGGCTGAAGTGTTATCACAAAGAATTACGGTGTTTTTGAAGGATTCATCATAATCAATCATTTGTTGTTGGATCCAAAGCACCTGGGCAACACAACTACCTATAGCCACATACTCGGCTTCGGCGGTTGATAAAGCCACTGAGTTTTGTTTCTTGGAGGCCCATGAAACCATGCATCCTCCAAGGAATTGGCAGTACCCGCTGGTACTTTTTCGATCCACTTTGCAACCCGCGTAATCGGCATCGGAATAGGCAATTAGATCAAGGCTCGAATTGCGCAGAAACCATAAACCCAAGTTCACTGAGCCAGCAATATATCGAAAGATTCTTTTCACAGTTGACAAGTGTGACTCTTTAGGATTTGACTGAAAGCGAGCACACAAATATACATCAAATTGAATATCGGGCTGACTAGCAGTTAAATACAGCAAAGAACCTATCAGGCTTCTGAAAAGTTTCTGGTCCACTGATTTACCTGTTTCATCTTGTTCAATTTTTATAGAGGTGGACATAGGTGTTGGTTGTGGTTTGGTAGATGCCAAGTCAAACTTTTTCAGCAGCTCCATTGCATATTTTTTCTGATGTATGAACATCCCATCGACCGTCTGTGTGACATGTAATCCCAGGAAGAATGTCAGCTCTCCCATAAGGCTCATTTCAAATTCGCTTTGCATCAATTTTGCAAAGTCTTTGCTGAGAGTATCCTTAGTGGAGCCAAAAATGATGTCATCAACATAGACTTGAACAACTATGATTTCCTTACCGTTCAACCTTGTGAAAAGGGTTTGATCCACATTACCTCTTTTGAATCCATTTTGAATGAGGAAATCATTCAACCTTTCATACCATGCTCGGGGTGCTTGTTTAAGGCCGTAGAGTGCCTTGTCTAACCTATACACATGATCTGGATGCTTCGCGTCCTAAAACCCCGGTGGTTGCTCCACGTATACGTCCTCCTGAATAAAACCATTTAAGAATGCACTTTTCACATCCATCTGAAACAGTTTAATATTATTGCAACATGCAAATGCCAAAAGAATTCTCACTGCCTCGAGTCTTGCTACAGGAGCAAATGACTCATCAAAATCAACTCATAGTTCCTGGCTATAACCTTTGGCAACAAGCCTTGCCTTGTTTCTAGTTACCACCCCTTGATCGTTTGTTTTGTTACGAAAGATCCACTTGGTTCCGATCACTGAGTGGTCTTTAGGACGAGGCACGAGGAACCACACTTTGTTCCTTTGGAACTGGTGTAATTCTTCTTGCATAGCCAAGATCCAGGAATCAATCTTTAAAGCATCTTCTAGGGAGTGAGGTTCAGATTGTGAAAGTAATGCAATATAATCTAGATTTTCAACTTCCCTGAATGAGGAATGCGTTCTTATTCCTTCTTCTACATTGCCAATGACGACTTCCGGTGGGTGATCTTTAGCAAAAGTCCATTGTCTAGGCAGTAGTAGTTCACTTTGAGTTTGCTGATTTTCATCATCCTTTTGTTGTTCTTCACCTCCTGATTTGTTTGCTTCCTTTGACAACTCTTCGGTAGCACCATCTTTTGATTCTTCTTCCTGCAAGACATGTTTTTCATTAGTGTCCTTCGATGATGATTCATCAACAATAACATGGGGACTTTCCTCAAATACAAGAGTTCTCAAGTTATACACTCGATAGGCTCTTGAGTTGAGGGAGTATCCGAGAAATATTCCCTTGTCACTCTTGGGGTCAAACTTTGCTAAATCAACCTTACCATTATTATGGATGTAACAAATAGATCCAAACGGTTTGAAGTAAGAGATCCTTGGTTTCTTACCTTGATATAGCTCATAAGGTGTTTTCTTTAACAATGGTCTTACCATGGCTCGATTTATTATGTAGCACGCAGTATTCACAGCTTCAGCCCAGAAATACCTCGGAAGGTTGTTTTCACTAAGCATAGTTCTAGCCATTTCAACAAGCGTCATGTTCTTCCTCTCAACAACTCCATTTTGCTCGGGGGTCCTTGGTGCGAAAAAATTGTGTATGTAACCTTGAGCCCTGCAGAAATTGCTAAACTCACGGTTATCAAATTCTCTGCCATGATCACTCCGCACGGTCTTGATGCACCAACCTTTTTCATTCTGAACCATCCTGCAAAAGGCCTCAAACTCCATCAAAGCATCACTTTTGTTAGAGAGAAAATACACCCAACTATATCTTGAAAAATCATCCACAATCACAAATCCATATAGCTTACCACCCAAGCTATGTGTTCCGCTTGGTCCAAAAAGATCTATATGGATCAATTCAAAGGGCTTAGAGGTGGTTACATCACTTTTACATTTAAAGGATGTTCTTGTCTGTTTGCCCTTGCTGCATGCCCCACAGATTCCTTCATTGACCAGCTTCAACTTGGGTAAGCCAACAACCATATTTTTCCTGAACAACTTCATCATCACATTGAAACTAGCATGCCCAAGACGGCGATGCCAAAACCATGCATCATCAGAATTTTTAGCAACCAAGCAAATATTTTTATGTGAAACATCATAAAGATCAATCATATAAACATTGTTGTGTCTTAACCCTATGAACTTGATTTCGTTTGGGTTTCTATCTACCACAGTGCAGTGAGTAGAATCAAAAGACGCATTGCACCCTTTGTCACAGAGTTGACTTATGCTTAGAAGATTGTGATGCAGACCTTTGACAAGCAAAACATTTTCAATGACTTGAGTTTGGTTCTTACCTATCTTACCTTCTCCAATAATTTTTCCTTTGTCTTTTCCTCCAAAAGCTACCACTCCACCATCTTTTTCTTGCAGGTCTGCAAACATTTCCTTGTTTCCCATCATATGTCTTGAACATCCACTATCCATGTACCATTTGTTCTTTTGAGCTCCAAGGCAGACCTGCAAATACAAAGAGAATACTTATGGGGTTTTTGGTACCCAAGCAAGCTTGGGTCCTCGGTGGTTAGATAGAAAAGGCCTGTATGATCTATTCATCATTCTTGCAAAATTTTCATCATCAAATCTCATGGTTCTGCACTCATACATATCATGGCCTAATCTTCCACAATAAAAGCATGTAGTGATTCTGTTGTCACGGTTTCTTCTCCCGTTCACATTCATAAATGAGTTATGCATCTGTGTGTTAGATGATGAGGCAAATGTGCTTCTTGAAACCCATGGAGTCATGTATGTTTTGGGCTGAAAATTATTTCTCTTCTTAGGAGTGGGTAGAGAGCTTCCTTCATGTGGACCCACACACGTGTTCATCACTTGTTTCTCTTTTTCTAATACGGCAATAACATTTTTCAACTCATTTAACTCAATCATTAGGGTCTCAATTTTCCTTTCAGGTGTTTCCTTGGTTTGAATGCAAGTAATCTTTTCCAACTTTTCTTGTTCTAATTCCCTCTTCAAGTTTTCATGCATTTTAACAAAAGTGAATTGATCCTCTCACATGCATGAACTCTCTTCTTCAAATAATTCCATTTTAGACGAGAGACTTTCATTCTCATGTTTGAGATTCTCATTTTCTGAATTCAGGACATTGTAATTCACACAAGGATTTTCAGCATGCTCCATTTTCTTTTTCAGAAGTTTATTTTCAGATTTCAATTTTTTGCATTTTCCATATAATGATTCATATGCAATCTGCCATTGTTCACAGGTAAGAGATTCAGATTCAGAGTCTACCTCATTAGTGTTATCCCCATCTGCCATGAAACACAAGTTCTGCACTAGTTCATCCAGGTCATCTTCATTTCCGGATCCTTCCTCATCCTCGTCGCTCCATGTGGCGACCATGGCTTTGGGCTTCTTAAATTTTCCATTCTTGAATCTCTTCGCTAACTCCGGGCATTCTCCCGGCATGTGACCGGGTTTCTTGCATTCATAGCATATTACTTCATCCTTCTTGGAACCTTGCCTTCTTGGTCCTTTTCTAAACTGACCACCGAACTTCATGGTATTCTTGACAAATTTTCTTGCTCTTCTGGTGATCATCGCAACAAGCTCCTCATCTTCAGTATTTGCCATGGATCCTTCCTCGCTTTCATCCGACTCTTGTGGATTTACTTTCAGTGCCAATGTTGTGGCAGTCTTCTTCTTTTTGTTGTCCTCCTTGCTCCTTTTGATATTAATTTCATATGTCATCAGGGAGCCAACTAACTCGTCCAAAGTTAGAGTGCTGAGATCTTTTAAATCTTCAATCACTATGGCCTTTGTGTGCCACTGTGGTGAAAGAGATCTCAGTACTTTCCTTACAAGATCTCAATTTGAATACTCTTTGCCAAGAGCCTTCAAACCATTTGTAATTTCCATCAGCCTCGCGAACATTTCAGAAATGGATTCTTCTGGCTTCATCATAAACAATTCATAATCTCGGACCAACAGATTTGCTTTTGTCTCCTTGACTTCAGAAGTTCCTTCATAGATCAAGCGTAGTTTGTCCCACATTTCCTGTGCAGAGGATCACATAGAGATACGTGAGTATTCATTTGGATGAATAGCACACTTAATTATATTCATGGCCTTAAAGTTAGCTGAACAGTTATTGATATGTTCATCATCCCAATCATCTTCATTGTCAGGCAACTTATAAGGACCTTTATTGATAACATTCCACACATCATACTCTTGTGCACGTAGGAAAACATACATCCTATTTTTCCAATATGTGTAGTTTGTTCCATCAAAAAATGGAGGCCTATGTACCGAATGCCCTTCGGGCATCATCCCTCTGTTTGCCATTAACTAGGATCGAGCCCTGCGACCGTGAGGTCGACTCAAACAGAGACCAGAGCTCTGATACCAATTGTTGAGTCCCGAATGGCGGCAATCAAGAGGGGAGGGGTGAATTGATTGGCCAATAAAAATTATTTACCCAAAGATGCACAGAAGAAAATAACAATAAATGAAAAGAAATAATTCTAAAGCAAACAAGCACTCAATCTCACTGGAACAAGATCTCTCTCTCGTGAGAACAGAAAGAAGTCATGAGTGAGGTAAGGCACTACAAGAGATCACTCAGCTAAGCGAGTAGCCCACTCGATGCAAAGAACGATAAACCAAACCACAATGGAAGCACATGATTTTTCGGTGGTTCGGGTACACGAGTGTGTCCCATGCATCCACCCCTCACACGGAGGATTAATGCTCCACTATGACGTGAGCCACACACACGCTGAATAGATAGCCAACACACACACAGTAGCCTATATTGGCCACTGCACACACACACACACACTCTCGTGTCACAGATCACGAGCACACACACACGAATGTGTTTCAAGAAGTTCTAAGAGTACAACAGATGTTCAATAATTAAACAACAAGTACTTGAGGGGTTTAGAGCAGAAAAGATTTTTAGAGATAGAACTCCCCCTTTCTCTTCTTCGAAGGTCCTTTGATGCTTCTACAGGATGTAGAACGAACTTGAAGCAAGTGTGAAGTAATGCAACACGAACAGAGGTTGGATCTTGATTTCAGATGCAGCTTTCAGTTGTATATGATCTTGGGCCTTGATTCAAGCTTCTTCCTTTCGATTTCAGCTTCAGAGCAGGGTGGAAGAGGGCTTGGGAGCTGCAGCTGCGAACCTGCACACCAAAAATTAGAACCTCAAAAAAACTTCTTACCAGATCTCACCTCTCATCCTTTTTATCTAATGCCACTAGGGTTTATTTAATTGATTAAGATAGTCAAAGGCAGCTTGGGAACCAGATCCACATTTTGTGGAGTGATTTGATAGTCAAAGATAGCTTGGGAACCATATCCACATTTTGTGGAGTGATTTGTGGAAGTTAGACTCGGATTGGAAGACTTTAGGCACAAAGAAACGGTGGTCAAAAAACACGGTTGGAGGTCCAACCGGAATGGGTCGACCCTTGGGGTCGACCCTCAAAGAGGGTTAGCCACCCCAGTAACAATGGGTCGACCCCTGGGGTCGACCCTCGTTCTCACAGATTCTGAAAAGAGGAATTTTTGCAGGGGTCGACCCTTGAAAAGAGGAATTTTTGCAGGGGTCGACCCCAAGGGTCGACCCTCGCACCTGAAATGATAAAGGGGTCGACCCTTGGGGTCGACCCTCGAGCTGGTAGCAACCAATGAGTGTTCTGTTATATAGAATACTCTACAGGGGTCGACCCTTAGGGTCGACCCATGTGCCAGAACAATCCAGAAGGGAGATAAAAACCACAAAAATGTGGTGCCAACCTAGTATTTTATGGAATAGAAATCATACCACTGAAATGCATGAATCTAAGGCATGAATAATGAAGACCCAATAAAATTTACCTTAGACAAGATTGTTGCTCTGTAATCCATTTAACTCAAAGAATGAGTTTCAACATGGAACATAGACATTAAAAGAGTTAGAATGGATCTCACCACATGTCCTTGTATCATTCAATTCATGAACCGCCTTCTTGCCCCATAAGAAGTGATTCCTGAACTTCCAAAGCTCCTTATCTCATCAAGTGAAAAACAATTCCAGACTTTATCATGGCATTCAAGTTAGAAAAAATAGATATGGAATGATTTAGTGATCATCAAAATCCATTACAATAACCCACATAGAGGGGGTTCAATAGTAATTTATAGTTTAATCGTGACACCACCGCGAGTCTTCATGTCTTCAGTCGGCTTGACTATTTCTTGCCATAAATTTCAGTTGATATGCAACCGTCATTACTTCCGGGAGCAGAGGGTGCAGAGGAAGCTATTTCTGGGGAGCAGGGCGAGCTTGCCCCTGAGATCCCATCAACTGCTGCTCCTAGTGCGGAGTGCATGGAGGAAGTCCCTACTGAGGGTGATGCTCCTCCTGGTGAGGTTCCTGCTCTGATGGTGGAGCGTCCAGAAAGAGCAGAGGAGTCTTCTTCCTCTGAGCAGGTCGATTACGGTGGCGGCTCTAGTGAAGAGGAGTTCCCACCGGTCGACACAGAGACTGAGGATGCCGGGGCATTTTCAGCTTATGAAAGTGATCATCTGACTTTCAGCCCGCCCCGGTCATCATGGAGCAGTCCTGGGCCGTCAGGATCACTTGTAAGTGAAGGGGCTGAGGCTGTAGAGGTCGCCCTTGGAGATTTGAGCCTAGTGCCGGTTGAGGTGAGGAACCCCCCGTGCTCGGCGCTTGTTGCCCTTCCTTTCTTTTTCTTTTCAGCTCTCTGATATATATATTTATGGTGCAGACTGAGGTGGTGCTGCCAACTATAACGGTGCAGATACTCCTCCCGGCTCTAGGTGCGGGTCATGCAACCTTCCCACTAGTCTTGCGGCCTATCGCACTGCGATATCCCAAAGACTATGCAGCGGCAGCGGGTCCAATCGGACCTGGAGTATTTATGAGGGCTGACGGGTCGGTGGCAGTCGGGGACTCCTGGCCATTGGAAGTCGCACGACAATCAGCTTCAGAGAAGGGTGGCCCCCTCGAGGTAGAGGCGGGAGAGATCGTTGAAGAGGAAGTCGGGACTATTGGGGCTGTCAGGCCCCGTACTCTATACCATCGAGGTATTGTCCGCTTTGGCCTACCGACCTCAAGGTCCCACTGATTTTGTTCCTGCGAGGGGCACCATAGCTCCGTGGGTGGAAACAGGGGGACGAGGCAGCTAGTGACGGAAGCAACACCCCAAGGACAGACCTACGAGGGGTGGGTGACCTACAGCGTGCACTGCATCCACTAGAGAGAGACTATTAGGGAGAGAGGCTCCGAGGACTAGCCTACTAGAAGCATTTGTCCCTTAGTCACCACAGGGTCCCGGAGGACTACGGGTTTGGAATTGTTGGGCTGAAGCCCCGATTGTTGTTAGCTCTGTGACTCATGAGAAACATCCATCACTCAGAAGTGGAGTTTCCTTGGCCGATCGGCAGTTCTGTGAAACGGTGGGGAATATCCCCCTCCCCGGGTGGCTGAGACCAAAACAACGGAACTCGAATGGTTCAGTGGCTGCAAACCACAGATGAGAGGAATGAAGACATTCAGCATTGATAGATCACCACTCACAGGGTTAAGGTGTTGATGCTCGTGAGACTGGGTTGCCATCCACAGAAGAGAATGCAAATAGTAGTCACAGAGAAAGGCAGTTGATATGCAGCTAGGGCAATTTGTCTACACACGCATATACACGAATGACTGGAATGCAGTAGTCACGAGGCGGACTCCACTATCCCGGAAGCAGCACCTGCCTCCTTTGAGCAACAGAGAAATGCAAAGAGGGTGGATGGCCAAGGTTGGATCTCGTATCAAAATGGGGAGAAGCGTGTGTACGGGCACAGACACGGAGGACCCAGGGAGGGGTTATCCTTGTAGCCCATGGCATCCCAGGGCATATTCGGAATCGGGGGAAACCGGAATCATAAAGCTATGCACGGGAAGATGCTAATATATATATATCCTCCGAATGAAACAGCGGTGGAAGAAGAGAACAAGGCGTTGAGCATTCGATCCACCAATATATTCATATACGCATGTCATCACTCCATCGGCGAAGGAAACTGCAAATATGTTACAAGTTCGGCGTCGGCATCACGGCACGGCCACTGTTTCACTTACAGGGAAGCTCACAGGAGAGCAATAAAGAGAAAAGATGGCGAAGAAGGGGGGAGGGGTTGGCTCATATCATCGCCATCCCTCACCCTTCTCGCTTACATTCGATTGAGAGGAAAACAGTCAGGGGATAGATGGGAAACTCAGACGACCCACATATTCGAAGAACAGAGTGTCGGGATGACTCCTTTTTCTCTGGCTCCAGAGGGCTTCAGGCTGAGGAGGGAAAATGGCGGCGAAGGGTGCTCAGAGGGACCCTGCTTCACTTGCAAGAAACCCTCTCCCTCCCCGACGATTGGCTATCAGGCCCTTTCTCTTATCTCTCGATTTCCTTATTTCGAAAACATCCTCCCAACCCCCTTCTTTCTCTTTTGGGAGCCACATATATATAGGAGCGGGCTCGAATCCTAATCCGGCGCGAGGAATGGCATGCCGAGAAGGGAGCTACGCAACTTTAGCGCGCCGGAATAGGAGGGCGCCGGGTAAAGGGACTTTTGCGCACCGAAATAGAGGGGCACCGGATAAGAGGGTGCGCCGGTTTAGGGCGCGCCGTATTAGCATCTCTCGCATGTCGCGGGTCAGCCGATGAGTCCGAGGATGGTTCCTGGGATCACCGTGAACATTTATCTCACCACCGTTCTTCGAAACCTTGACGAGATGCCTTGTCGAAGCTCTCAGGACGACGTATGGCCATTCTCAAAACTTCAGATGACTTTGGTTTAATCACGCGGGTTTTCCGCTGACGCGGCTCTCGGCACTATGATATGTGCTGCCGGCTCAGTCTGTTTTGTGCTGGAAGCTTCTTGGAGGGTGGGATGGCACCCGGGATAGTTCCGCCCATGTTGAGCGATCATTCGGCCACTAACGGGCCCCACTTGGCGAGAAGTCGTACCCGTGCCGGGTAGCCAGCATCTTCTGCCGACAGAGCCTTCGGTCCCCCATTTTGAAGAGCCAAGGGCATTCTTTCATCTCAGGAGAGTCTTTCATGAGGTGGGTGGCCATTGGGTAGACCGTCGTACTTGGTCGGACAACGGGTGTAGTGTATGCGGCATGACGGAGTCGATGCCAGTTCATTGGGCAGGCTTGGTCGCACTGCCGGTTGGTTGTGAGTTCATCTCGATTCTCCTGAGGTGAAGTCCCCATGTTCATACAGGGTGACTCGAGGCTCTGGCAACTTGAGAAGTCTTCAATATGTTGATATTTATCGGCTGATGTGCTTCAGCGGGTCTTGTCATTCGTCTTTGAGACTTGATCGCCGCGAGTGATATTTTGAGTGCCAACAGGGTGTCGTCAATTTAAGTACAGGTTCAACTCCCCGTACGTTGTGCTTCGCGTCAGAACTGTAAGTTCTGTGACACAAGTTACTATTCATTTCTTCAAATTTTCTCCGAATTAAAATCCGAAGACATTGTCAGATGGAGAAAAATCTCAGGGTCACAGAAGTATATTCAGTCACAATTTTCATAGTTCAGTTTATTAGTTATAGATTTTTGAGTCTGTTGATCTACTGGTTTCTAGAAATTCCAAAAAATTGAATTGACAACATGGGTCATGTCTTCAATTAATTGACACCCTCGCGGGCAGTCTTCAATTTTGTAATTGGCGCCCTGGTCAGGGGCGCCTCTTACAGAGACTGGTACACTATTCCTCTACTATTCATCAGTGTAAAAAGGTTCTGAATCAGGAAGTAATGGTACGAATATGTTGAAAAAATGTCAGGATTCCAGAAACATGTTCATGTATAAATTTCATGCTTTAGTTTGATAGTCATGGATTTTTGAATGTGTTGAATTATCAATTGCCGAAAATTTCAGAAAATTGAATTGACGTCATGGTGCATGTCTTCATTTAATTGACGACTTTGCACGAAGTCTTCAATTTTGTAATTGGCGCCCTGATCAAGGGCGCCATTTACATAAGGGCTGGGACCCTCCGGGTTTTTAAACATTGACGTATTCTATGTACAGAGGCCATATATTAAGGTTTAACACATGGTTATTAGCGCTAAAAAACTAGTATGATAAAATATGTCCAAAACTCATAAAATCATGCTAATAAACTTAGTTTAAACTCATCATGGTAACATTATGTATAGAATCAGGGTAACAAGCTATTAACATATGTATAACATGGTATTATTCTTGGTCATGGTAAAGCGAGAATATATATATATATATATATATATATTGCATGGTTGACTAGTTAATCGAACTCTAAGCATGCATCAATTAACCTATTTAGCTACTAGTTAGGCAAGAATTTAAGAACACCTACCTTTTGACGTGTGATTACTTGGAAAGATGAAGCTACGCGTTCCCCGTCACCGCAGTAGGACGTAGACTTCACGCTTCTCGAGGAACAAAGGGAAACATTCCCTTCTGCAAGCACTGAAAGATGGCAGTAGCCTCTGACAGTGCTTCGTAGGGGATTTGTTATAGGGATTTGCAAGCATGGTTATTGTCTTGCGGGTCTGGTTTGGGAACACGATCCTAGATTAGTGCTTAGCCAGCGAAATGGGGTTGTTCGTGTTTCAATCTTCTAGAAGCATAGGTTTAAATGACGCCCTTGTTAGGGTCATTCATTAAACCAAGTGGTACTATTCACGTAAATGACGCCTTGCATGAGGGCGTCATTAGTCTAGGTGACATTATTCATGAGACCACATTCACGTGTTCGCATTCAAGATGTTCATATATATATTCATATTTTAATGGGATGGGGTCCTATTGAAAATGGTGCCTTCATGCATGTCTTCAATTTGGAAATTGACGCCTATGTGAAGGGTCTTGAATTTGGTAGGTGGAAAAGTTGGAAAGCACTTACGTACAACCTATGGCCAATGTGTTAAAGTTTGTCTTATACATTTATAGAATAACCCTCCCATGGTTTTGTTTCTTTGTACAAGACTTCCCATGTAAGATTCTTTACCCATGTGCATAAAGTTGGATTGCACATTTGTATGCTAGTCCTCCTATAGTTTAGTTCTTTAAACAAAACCTAGAATTCTATTAAGAATAGTAGATTACGTATACATAAAGTGATGATTTGTAATTTTATATACTAGCCCCCCTAAGGTTTGGCTCTTTACACAAAGCCCTCAGGATTCTTTATGTTATAAAGTAGGGTTAGCTTGTGTATTTATGTTATAGTCTTCATGAGGTTGGGTTCTTTATGTAAGGTCTTCAAGTATGATTTCTTTTTGGAAGAAGTTTTAAATTTACTCAAAGGTATTTATCAGGGTGCTACATAATCTCTGGTACAAGGCGGAGGTTTGGATCTGAGATCCTGCTCACACATAGTGAGAGCTCTGGGCAAGCTTGACTTGCTTTCTACTCTTCATTATTTGATATACCAGAGGTCAAGCACGGTGTGAGCACACAATCTAACTCAAATGTTCATCTTCACACCATGGGGGATATATTAGCAGTTTAGGGAGACAACTTTCAGCATGCATGATTTATTCACACAAAATAGCCCTACAACGCAATGACCTACAATGCAAGCCTATTAAGTAAAGGTTGAACACATAAAAATTATTTACATACTTGTGCCTTGAGCATTTATTCTATTGACCATCCATTGTTCAGCTCCAAGGCACCCTACATTCAAAACTCTCACTCGAAATTTTTAGGTACCCAGCTTGGGTCCTTGTTGGTTAGCAACATTTCTAGTAATTGATCTTCTTTTCTTTGATGCCTTATGGTCACCCACTCTCAGCCAGGGACAATAATTGGATGTATG
Source organism: Amorphophallus konjac (assembly GCA_022559845.1). NCBI lineage: Eukaryota > Viridiplantae > Streptophyta > Magnoliopsida > Alismatales > Araceae > Amorphophallus > Amorphophallus konjac. Next base: position 74,605,840 of record CM040128.1, on the reverse strand, counting down.
TCCATATTCGCCACAATAGAAACAACGCACAAGTTGTTTACCATTTTTTTTGTGCACATGTGCATTGTTCCATTACAAGTGAGTATAAAAACTGTATGTCCATATTCACCTCTCAGTCGCCAGCAGTCCTGGACTGTGTGGCCATTCTTTCCACAGTGATAGCAGCAAGGAAGGTGATTTCTATTGAAGACCATGGGGAGTCTCGACCTGTCCAAATGGAGGTGTCGACTCTTCTGATTCCCCATGTGGTTCTGTGCAGAGTTCTGCTGCATACGTCCTCTGCCAGAGTTGACCTATCTTTTGCCCTTGATTTCAGTAGCAATTCTTGAATCCTTTCCTGCTCTTAGTTTGTCATTATTCAAGGTGAGACAGTCATGTACGGTGTGACCAAGCATGCCACAATGAAAGTAATAGACATTCATTTTATGAGAGGCATGGTAGTCATCATGCCTTTTCCTATTGTGCATGTCAAGACTAGCAGACTTAGGTTTCTATTTTTGCATGAGAGCCTTCTCTTTCTGCTTACCAATGCATTTTTGGTTTTTCTGAGCAGCATGTGGTATTGGGAGATGGTAAGAAGTGCTGGCTTCATTCTTACCTTTGACAGAAGTGATGTAGGCCTTGCTTCCGAAGGATCGTTGGTTTTCGGGTTTGTAACCCAAATCTCCCTCATGATGACTTACTCTTGTTTCCAAGAGTCTGTTCATGCTTTCCTTATCCTGCATACACTTAGACAGAGAGTCATTTATACCTTTGATTTCATTCTCCAATGAGGAGACGTGCAGCTTGATTTCAGCGAGGTCCCCCTCACACACAGCCAATTGCTCATTGAGCATAGCATTAACCCCCTTGTAATTTTCAATCTCCATTTGAAGTTCATTTAGTTTTTTAGAACTGTCATGGGTAATCCCCTTGCCCTTCTCATGAATGGACAGTCTTTCAAGCAACATGTCGTTTTGTTCTTTTACCATTTTTATTTCTTCAATCAACCTTTTATCAGGGATTAGATTTTTCGACATGTTTGTTCATTAGAGATTGATTTAGGTTGGTTTTGAAGTTGTCTTATGATTACTTTCAACCTAGTGATTTCAACTTGAAGGATTCTATTTTCATCTGTTAGGCATGTAATGGTTTGCTTATTCACATCCAAGTCAGAGGTGAGAGTGTCATTTAGCTCTTCAAAAGCTGAACAATTGTTGCAGAAGGAACTTTCATTCTGACAGATTGGTTGGATTTTAAGTTTTTGAACAATCTCTTCCAACCTTATGATTTCTGCTTGAAGGATTCTGATTTTATCGTTTAGACACACTATGGTTTGTTTGTTTAGATCCAAGTCAAAAGTAAGAGTATTGTTGAGCTCTTCAAGGTTGAAACAATTTTCACAAGCACGACTCTTACCTTGACTATTTTTCTTCAAATCCTTTTTCAATCTTTTATTTTCAGATTTCATTTTTATGTACTGCTCGCTCAACTGATCATATGCACTCATAAGCTCTTCAAAAGTAAAGTCTTCAGAATCAGAGCTTACCTCAGATGAGGATGGATTGCTTGACTGCTCTGAACGGTCAGCCATAATGCATTGATGCTCTTGATCTTCTTTCTCATGGATGTTCATCAACACCACCAGAACTTGCTTGGATGTGCTGCAGGTAGACACAAGATCAAGTAATCTATCATCAACCGCAGCTTTGATTAAATTGAGTGCAGCAAGATTATTGTCATGTTTGGTCTTATGTTCAGCTGACCATACATTTGAATCTAATGGCAGCTCATTTGGACCAATGTATATAAGATTCCACAATTGTGGATATGTGAGTTTGACATAGACGTACATTCCTCTCAGCCATATTGAAAAATCTAAACCATCAAAAATAGGTGGAGAACCCTTCGAAGCATGTGTAGTAGATGAAGGCATTTTCTCAAAATGCACTGGGATCTTTCCCTGTAGATCGTAGGATCTAGGAATAGCAGAGCTAGGCTCTGATACCAATTGTTGGGTCCCACGGAGTGCAATCGGATCTAGAGGGGGGCTTGAATAGATCCTATGAATAACTTTGGCCTATTTAAAACTTGACTCGTAAAAACATAAACCACTCTTATAAGGTAAATGAATTACTTAAGCATACAGCACAACAGAATAGATAGGAATGGAACAAGTAATGATGTTAAACTCCAATGCTCAGTTCAGACGGGTCGACACTCCCAGTGGGCAGGTCAACACTCCTTTATCAAGATCCAACTATGAAGTGAGCTGAAGTCTGCTCTTCAAGGAGTGAGGTCAACACCTCTATCAGATCAATCCAGACAGGTCGACACTCCTCAAGAGAGAGGTTGACACTTCTTCACTAGCAACACAGATCCAAATGAGATGTAATCCAAAACACCTTAGAGATCTTGAAACAAAAAAGCTAAGCTAAATGATTATCTCAGGTGGGAGAGCTATGATGATCAGCTAAGAAGAATGAGTGTTCAGCAAGACGAAGTTCCTTGGGAAAGCTTTCACCTTGGTCCCTGTTTGCAAGGGTACAGCAGCCAACCTAAGGCGTAAATGTAGTTAGATACACAAGGGAGAAGGCTGCTCACACACCGGGATAACTTCCTCTGCTTGGGAGATGCTCCAAAGTGTCTGTAAGTAAGAGTGCTGCAGACACCTGAGAGGATCCACGTTAGCTACGATAGAAGGAGGATCGAGATGAGACTGTTGTGCAGGCTGAACGCTTGAGTGTGCAGAGAAAATAAACAGCGTAAGTAGCACATGAACCTATGAAGTAGGGATAGAGGATATGGAATAGGCTCACAAGGTATACCACCCACAACACAAGGATTTTAAGGTGGTTCGGTTGTTAGCCCACAACCTACGTCCACCCCTCACCAAACTAGGTGAGGCTTTCCGACTGACACACAGCTTGAACCGCAGAGCAACACATCTTGCTTACACGACTGAGCAACACAGCTTGCTATCCGCTGACTGATAGCTTGAACCGCTGACTAACAGCTTGCCAATCACCCAGAGGAACAGATCCTCTCTTCCTCTGAAACCACAGAGGGAACCCGGTCCCTAAATAGGGGATCAGAGAAGCTAGATGTATTGGTGATAGACGAACCGTAACAAATAGAAACGGAATACTGCAAGTGTAGTGGAGAATCAATAGAGACAATGTAGACACCAACTGAAGGAATGGATCAAGACATCAGAACTGGTGAGTGCAGCTACAAGATTGGATCCAAGGATCCTTTTCTTCAAACACAAGTAGACTGCAAGATCTTTCTTCTCTCTCAATACTGCTCTCTCTTCTTCTTCTTCTTCTTCTCTCACAGCACTGGACTAAGTCCAATAGGTGATGGGGCTGCTCTCACGCTACTTAGGAATATTCTTCGTAGAATGGTCAAGGGCGTGGCACTTTGTGGACGGCAGCAGGAGCAACAGCAGCAGCAACATCTTCTTGGGAAGCTAGATATTATACATATATACAGCGTGCCACGCGATCACTTGGTGAGGAACCTTTTCCTGCCAAGTTTTCCTGCCAAGTGCTTTCTTTACTTTGAAGAAGATGCTCTGCAAGATTTGGCTTGAGCTGACTTTGTTTAGGTACAAGGATGGGACGGTGGCAGACTGGGTAAAGAGATAGAGCATATTTCCTTTTAGTCAGTTCCAGATCTTCACATTAAATCCCCTTTAGACAAGTAGTCTTCTCATTCTGCTCAAATGTACTCTTCTACGTACAATGGCTGGTCGGACAGCCCATTGGTCGACAGCAAGATGGTGGCAGACTGCGGAGTGTCCTATTCTCAGTATTAAACAGTCTGGACAGGTAGACAGATAAGACTTACATCGTGGCAGACAGAAATGGCTCTTCTAGCTTGATTTCTGACAAAAACCATCTCCAAAAGGTAGACAAATGAGTGATGGGATGGTAGAGCAAGGGTCAGACCTTGGGACGTGGTCCAGACCCCAAAATCCTTAATTTTAATGATTTGTGATTCCTTTTTCTCTCTCTGGATGGCCCACTGATCTGACAATTTATTGGCTTGAGGATTTCTGGAAGAACAAAGGTGTCGACCTCCTGCTTGAAAAGTGTCGACACTACTTAGTGAGATAGCCCTTACAATGTTATCTGGAATGGTCACAAGTCGACCTCTTGAGAGAGATAGGTCGACACATTCCTTTGGCCTTCTTTGGATAGAGGGTGATTGAGAACTGCGTGCACCGACTTTGACTAGAGTATGCACAGACCTTGATGCTTAGTCCTTGAAATGCAGCTTGCATGGACCTTGTCTTGCCAGAAGGTAAACATGCACATACTTGATGTATGAAGGAAGCATTGCAAAGACCTTCATCATCGTGCTTAGACTTTGTCTTCATATGTGCATGGACCTTCTAGTGTTGAAGGAAGAATGTGTACCAACCTTGATTTATCACATAGAGAATGTGAACAGACCTGGTTATTTGTTGGCCAGAGCTTGCACGACCTTGATCGAGCTAGCACTGACCCAATGCACACACTGACACTGACCTTGCTGAGAAAACCTACACCGACCTGGTCTTGTGTTGAAGGCAGGACTTGCACCGACCTGGTCTTGCACTGAGGCAGCACATGCACCGACCTTAGTTCAGTTGTGCACCGTTGCACCGACCTTACTTGCAGATGTGTACGAACTTGGTTTGGTACATGCGTGTAGACCTTATAAGGCATGAGAGAAATGTGCACCGACCTGATGTTGCCAGAAGATGCACCGACCTTGCATGCATGTGAGTAGTGCTGTGCACTGACCTTAGTTGGCCGAGAAATGGATGTGGTGTCGACACTACTGTGGTTGGTGTCGACACTTTTAGTAGTATGTGTCGACGCTTCTCTCTTCAGCATGTGCATCAACTTCAGCAGTTGCACTGACCTTATCTGCATGGATTTCTGAGAAACCATTTGCCTTGTGTTGCATGTGCTTTGGTTTTTGTGCAACCATGAATCTTGAATTCTGCCTTGATTCTTGTGTAGCCACATGCCTCATTTTCTGTGCCTTAATTTCTTTCTTTCTTTGTTGCCAAAGCTGGCTTGACATCAGAACTGCACGAATGTTGACATTTATCAAATGCAGGTCAAACATATTAATGAGTCATAGTCAGACATCATCAAAATAATAGAATTAAAGCATGTTACATACATGCCCAATAGAAGCCCTCAAACAAGTTTCACGCCCATATCTGATCAGGAACGGCCGTGGTCACGCTGGAACTTGGGCTCTGGTTCTTTGTCGGAGTAGTCCTGCACAGCTTGGAGAGAACGGCTCTCCCGGGCAGCTTAGAGCTTGGATGGATGCGAGACCACCTCGCCTGGGAAGCTCTCTAGACGGCCTTTCCATAAATATAGGCTTGTCAGCAAACTCCTGGAGATGGTGTCGTGGCCGAGCCTTGAACTGGTACCTCCGCTGCTGCCTACGAGCTGGGAACATGTAATACCCCGAGTTATTAAATAATAAAAAAATGTGAAAATTAATAAGAAATTCCGTAAGAAATAGGATAAATGAAAATTTTGACCATTTTTTAAAAATTTGGAAAAAATATAATCTTGTAGAGGATAAAATGTTTAATATTAGTGTCTTCTATGACCAGCCCAAATAAAATTTGTAACCAAGCTGAATAAACTGATTAATGCCAAATTGGACCGCAAAAATGTGAAATTGGAGCCCATTACCCAATCATTTAGGCTGAGATCGGATCCAAATGAAAGGCTAGGATGAGATGATGGTTTCCCCTCTTAGTTTTTCCTGAAACCCTAACCCTAGAGAGCGAATTTTGGATTAGAAGGCGGCGGATAACCCTATCCGCGCGGTTCGCGCACGTCCAACTTGTTTGGACTCTATCTCCACGAATAGAAGGCTCTAGACCTTGTGTGACCTATATAAATGACCCTTAGGAACCCTATTTTCGTTTGGGTGCTGTGGCGGCCGACGAGAACTCAGGTGGAGAGAGCATTCTGACGATCACCGGCAGGGTGTCCTTAGCGCGTCGTCATCCCCTCTTCTTCTTTGTTCCTTCGTCTAAGGTAGGTTATAACGCGCCAAACCTTAAGTACCCTATATGGTTAGAACCAACATCGAGTACTATCTCTTTTGAATGTAAAAGCTTTAAAAGTTATTTAGTATCCTGTTAGAATTTTGGCGTTTAGTGGAAGCATGTTACATCTAGGGTTATACCTGTTCCATCTCGTTTTAAGTAGGGAGTACAGGCGCAAATCTTAAATTGTTCATGTTATCTTGTAGAGTTTTTCGTGCTCTTTCTTTTAAGTCCGAAAGCCCCAATTTTCATGTGTTGTACTTAGAGAATTTAATCCTTTATTGAAACCCTAGCCAACCCGCCGGAGCCGGTGTTGACGCCTTGAAAATTAACAACGGTGAAAGCACAGTTGAAAAGAGGATCAGACCAACAGTGAAAGGCCAATGATGAAGTCCGCCAACCTTTTACCCGGCTGAAGCCTTTGTCGGCCAAACCGATACCCGGTGCCGATATTATTCAGACGACAACACTGATAAAGCAGCAGTCACTCGACTGATGGGACCTCTCGGCACACTTTTACTAAGAGCTATGTTACTGTTACATCCAAGAGCCCACAGATGACATGTCAGCATAGGCCAGATGTCGGCTTATTGATAGATGTGATAAAAGATAAGGATGAAGCCGGTGCCGGCAGATGAAGATTGTAAAGGCTTTTGCAAAGTCAAAACACAAGAAGAATCGTCTCCACAGACTATACACCCGGCTGAAGTCTTTCCAGACTAAAGCTGATGTCCGAGCTCGTCACCATTCAAGTGACGATATCGATAAGATAATACCCGGTTTTGTCACCATTCAGATGGCAATACTGATGAAACCCATGTCTGCAGACTGATGAAAATCTATGAAATAGAAGCTATGTCACCACTAGATGGCCTTCCTCGGTTCTGGAAGATATACTGGAAGAACTAAGAGAGGTCGAAGTGCATATGAAGTTTAAAAGCCCTGAATGGGCCTGCCGAATGAGCTCTAGAGAATGGCGCCGAGAGGCACTTGCTGAAGCCCAAAGGGTGGCGCCGAGAAGTTGAAGGTAGGCGCGCCGGGAAGCCATGCCCTTTGGCACCGGGAGGCCTCCCCGATTGAAAGAGGCGCGCCGGGAAGCTGCCTTCTTCACGCCGTGATGAAGCCTGTCGAGAGGGGGAAAACGCTTATAAAAACCCCTCCCTTCGAACAAGAAAAGGGGAGGGCAGAGGAGAGACACACAAGAAAACACAGAACAGAAGAACAAAAAGAGAGAAGAGAAAAAGAAAAGGAGAGCTCCAGAAGGAGAGACTCGAAGAACCCGAAGGAATATCTGAGAAGAGACGAAGGAGCAGAAGCTCAAGGTGGGCAGCCGGGGAGGGAGAGGAGTCAATGCTCCGCCCTCCCCCCCCCCCTTTTTATCTTCTTTGTTTCTGTTTTCTTCTTTATGTAACCATGCGAGTCTTATCTCGATTCATCGGTGATAACCGGGATATCCCGGCCGCCATTCATCTCCCTTTCCTCCATTCCCTCTATGTGGCTGGGGTGAGTCCCGGAATGATGTGATTGTATGAAATGCTCCAGTGGCCCGTTTGGGCGCTAGGCGATTGAAGTATTTGCCCGCTATCTCTCCGTCTGCTGCTATGCTTTTCCTTTATATGTTTTCATCTTAAGTCCAACTGAAGTGCGTCCGATTCCCCGGTGGGTCTTCAGGCTCAATTGTCTGCAGTAGAATAAATGTCGTTCTAAATGAGCCGGTGTCCCTCTCCGATTCATCATCGTTTGCATAAAGTTTCCCAGGCTTGCCCTAGGGCCAGAGACAGACCATCTCTTGGCTTATAGGACAATCTGCTACCGATATTGGCAGTAACTCCGAGGGTTTGCTCGAGATCCTCTTCTCACAGGAGTAAGTAAGCTACTTCAATAAATTAATACCGATGGTTTCTAATCCAGCTCCAGTCCGAACAATTACATCAGGGTCGCCCCTGGGGTCAGAGATGGCCATCTCTTGGCTCCCAGGCGACCAAAGATGCCAGCAAATGAGCCCCTGAGGGTCAATAATAATATGACGATTCAGAACCCCATCCTGCAGTGATTCCTTCGATTCCCCTTTGAACCCAGCCCATCTTTGGCAAATCAAACCCATATCTGTGTAATCTCTCGCTTACACTCTAAATCCAGCCTCAATCTGAGCCAGAAATCTCATAAAATCCCCAAACAGAGCATCGTTTCAGCCCTGTAAACCATGAAGTCCTGTAGCAATTCCATCCTCTCGGCATGCAAAATTCCCCGCCGAGAACTACGCTACCGAGAAACCTATCTCTTCAGCAAACCGACAAAAGTCTCTCCAGGCCACTTCCACGTGAACCCCCCAGCTCTCCGCTTCCCGGCACCACCTTCCCGGCGCGGTAATGGGCGCGCCGGGAAGCCCCTGGCCGAGACCTTCCGCCTTGCCTTTGGCCTCTCGACGCCAGCCTCCCGGTGCGATGAGGAGCGCGCCGAGAAGCCTCCACGCCGAGAGCCTCCCTCCTGCCTTCTTTTGCATTTGGAGCCACGCCGGGAGCCTCCCTCCTTTCTTCTCTGGCCAATTTAAACCCATGCCGAGAGCACCCCCTCTGGCCAATTTAAACCCGTGCCGAGAACCCCCCTTGGCCAACCTATAATCTCACGCCGAGAGCCATCTTCTTGCCAATGAAAATCATGCTGAGAGCCTCTCCTTCGTCCACTCCTTTGGCCTCTTCGTCCATTTATTCTGGGGCGTTCGTGAGTCGTCATATGCACCCTAGGGGATAAATTAACTGGGGATTGACCTCCCTTACATTCTGAGGTCCCTAACAGGATTCACATGCCACCCCGTGGGTCTGACGAACCCTGTCTCTACATGAGTTTTGTCAGTCTCCGAGAAGGGGAATAGTGACCGATGCCAGAGACATGGATAGTCTCTTCGAGCCTTAGTGCTCACTCATTTTCCGGCTTTCATCCCGGCACTCCGTGGATGTCAGCCTATACCATTCTCTGGCAAATGCTCGGTCCAGGGGAGGTGCTGCCAAAATCCTCTCATGAAGATGAAAGTCGACATCAGGTTGTCCCCCGGGCTCTGCATGATAATGGTGACAGGGTTTCCCTCGACCCTAGTCTTCCTAAATCCCTCTTCTATCCTGATGCTCCTGTAAAGCCCAAATCTAATCCAGCTCAGATTTGATGAACTGATCCACTTTGACCTCACAGAACCTATCTGGCTTGTCCTGCATCGCCAAGAAACCTAAAGTAGAGCCCCCGGAACCCCTTTCGGGTCCTCACGGCACCAGAACACCAATTCTCTCTCGACGCCATGGCTCCCGGCGCGGCCCTGGGCGCGCCGGGAACCCTCACGCCGAGAAAACCCCCCCTTGGCCCTCTTGTCAGCGCGCCGAGAGCTCCTCCTCCTCTTCAGCTGTGCCGAGATCCTCCTCCTCCTCCTCTTCAGCTATGCCGAGATCCTCTTCCTCCTCCCTTCAACCAGGCCGAGAATACTCCTGGCCATCTCCCCTTCGCGTCGAGAAGCTCTCCAGTTGGCACGTCGGGAACCCCGGCCATTTTTCCTTCGCGCCGGGAACCTATGTACACTTGAACTGCATTGATGAGTAACCCCTTTAGCTCGGGAGGACTCTGCTACTGCATGAGTTCCGCCGGCTTCTATAGGGAATATCAAACATTGCCCCATGGCATATATATATACATATGGGTAGGGAGGTCTGGCCTCTCTCTTTCTCCCGGCTTTCATCCCGGCACTCCGTGGGTGATAGCCTATTTCTCCCTGGGCATAATCCAGATTAAGGAGAAATGCTGTCGAAATACCGATCGATGCTTTAAACCCCATCATGGTCACGGCTCAGTCTACCTGTGACTGAGATCCTCCTTCCCCCCTAAGCCCGGTCTTTGAATCGCTGACCTAACGATATCATCTGTTTCTATGGTTGATGTTGTTATCTTGCCCGCCTTCCTGGCTTCGGTATGAAGTTCCATTTACGCACATGAATATATGTTTGCCTCTCGAGGCCTCCTACCTTTAGCGTTTAATCAAGGGTTGTCCTTCCTTAGAAGGGCGTAATTAACGTCATAGCCTTTATGGTATGACGGACTTCTGGTCCCGACTCGGACTTCACAATCGACTGACCAAGTCAGATCGAGCGCACAATGAAATCGTCACTTCGGTGACTGGCACGCCAATATATCAATGAACCAAGAAAATAAAATAAAACATAAGGATTAAAATAAAAATAATAAAGAGAAAAAATGTGTCAAACAAGTCTGGCACGCCCGGTGGGACTGAGTCTCCCTTCATCTTTACGCTAAAGTAGGAGGCCCAGTGGGCCCCCCTCAAAATTCTGATTCTGTGTACTTTCCTTATTTTCAGGAATCTACAATGACAGCCGGAATCTTGTCTGTTTGCTTCGACCAGCAGCCGATTGACATGCATGTGCGAGAAGGCTACCTGGCGGTACCTCTCGCGTTCGGATTGATGCCGCCTGCCGTCGGGCTGCCCAACTGCTTGGGCGTCGTCTTCACTGACCTTCTGCAGGTCGATGACAATGAGCAAGGCACTGCTGCAAGTGCCCCGGTGAAGATCACTGACCAGAAGAATATCTTACCAGAGAAAACGGTCCCCACGGCCGTCGCCTGCTACGTCCATCATGTCCAAAAAAGGGGCATGGTCCCTGCTGCTGCTCAGAAGGGGAGAAGAACCAACCGGAGGAGCCGGTATGATGCTGTTGACCGTCGTCTTTCCAACTCCGGAAAGACCATGATGATTGGAGGTGTCCGGGCAAACATGAATGGTTGCCCAAGGGAGGTCAAGCCGGATGTGATCATCCCGATGGTGCCCACTACCAACAGATTCCAGACTCTGGCTGCCATGCAGGCCAATTGGGAGGCTGATGAAAGGAAGCCGCTGGCGCCCAAGCCAGCAAAATACAAACAGGTCTGGCGACCGAAGAGGATTCAGAGCTGGGTTCCAGCTCTAGATGAGGAGAAGGCTGCTGAAGATGCTGTTGCCCGCTTCAGGGCAGAAAGCTGAAGAAGAGAGGGAAAAGAGACAAGAAATGCTGTTGCTGCTCGCCCCAAAGCCTGGGGCAGAAGAGATAAGAGAAATGATGAAGAAAGAAATTTGACTGCTGCTCGCCCCATGATGAGGGGCAGAAGGGATGAGAGGAAGGAAGACCTTACTGTCACCCGTCCCAGGGCTGGGGGCAGAAGATGGCAAAGAAAGAAATATGATGCTGCTGTCAACTGCTGCCGAAACGGCAATGTGGGAATGAGCGAACCAGTCACGGTCGCCATCCCAAGAAGACCGAAGGCCTGTGCCAGACAGTCCGACTTGTTCAAATATTCCAAAGCCGAGCGTTTGAATGCTCAGGTAACAAGACTGGCCTATCAGCAGAGAAGCCAGGAAAGACTAATGCTCTGGCCTGAGCCACAGAGGCACAATTCTGAAGAGATGAAGCAGATAGCCCAAGACTACTTCCACTACCTAGGGAGCTCTGCCCTCGGTCAACAAAGACTATCCCGTGCCTTGGGCACTAGAGGTGGAGAAAAAGAAGAAACACTTCGAGAAACGATGATCGGAGCCTCTTCCTCCGATTCAAATCACTATGAAGAAGGTCTCAGGGCCGGATATGACAAAGAAGACCTGTACCGGGAAGAAGCCAAAGAAAGAATATCGGTCTTTGACCGGCTCAAATATCCTGACCAGGTAAAAAGAAAGGTCTACAGGCGGAAAGAAAAAATGCAAATCTTCGCCTGCAACATGGCTGGACTTGCCAGGGGGCAAGATATACTACCAACTCGGCCAGATGAACTGCTCAGGTTGGCTACTAGACCTGGTCCTGTCACAAGAAGAGGCCAGGCCGCAAAAGATAAGATGAAGGAATATGATGAAGCCCGCAAGATCACCACCATGACAGTCAATGTGGTGACGACAGAGGATGAGGACAATCCCCTTATTGATGATGCTGAAGGGACTTCTGAAGATATGCAAATCCCATCAGCCTTGGATCCTATGGTCCAGATGATGTTCAGAAGATACCAGCAGGAGATCAGTGCTCTCCGAAGGCAGCTCAATGAGAGACATGAAGCTACATCAGTCTCAAAGCAAGCTGAACCTGCGGGGCAGACATCCAGCTCAGCAGAAACGGCTATCCCAGCTAACCCTCTCCTAGCTGATAAGGGCAAGACACCGAGCCAACCTATTCCACAGCAAACAGCAGCTCAGCCCTCTATGTCTCAGACACAGCCTACCGCACCCATCTTGCGCGCCACTGTGATGACAACTCCTCACAGCCAGCAACAAGCTCACTTCTTTCCAGAAGACATAGATCCAGCTGTAGCCTACAAGCAGATGATTGAAAGAATTGTGGAAATGAAGCTGTCAAAAAAGACTGGTGGTGATGCTGGTACCTATGATGTGTACAAGGTACCGTACCCTCCCTAGTATGCTGCCAAGAAACTACCCCCAGGCATCAGTAAGCCGCCGAAGTTCGAGAAATTTAATGGCCAAGGCTCCCCTAGGAGCATATAGCCTACTACACTACAATCATGGGCGACCTAGCAGTCGATGAAGCTTATCTGCTCAAGTTCTTTGGCTCATCCCTCACTGGGTTGGCCTTTGAATGGTACTCAAGCCTGCCAGCTGGGTCAGTGGTTGATTGGCCTGATATGCAGAGAAAATTCCGCGACAGATTTCATGTCACGGAAAGGGAAATCACGATAGCAGAGCTATATGCAACCAGGCAGAAGCAAGATGAAACTGCACTGGACTACATCAAAACGTGGAGGAACTTAGCCATGAGATGCCGAAGACCTCCTCATCAAGAAGATGAGGTGTAGATATGCAAGCAGAGCCTCAGGAGGGAGGTGCTAGAAAAAATGATCGGCGCAGATGTCAGAACATTTGACCGACTGAACAATATAGTGGCAGAAGTCGAGACGTTCTTGTCCAAGCGTCCGGCCACCAATGTCCCCACCATGCCGAAGGGAAAATCCAATGAGCGACGGCCATCACACTCTGAGGCCAACACCGTCGATTTCAGAACCTTCGAGCAACAGAAGGGGAAGAAAGGGGCAGATGAAGCTTCCCCGCTGGCAGATACAGCAGAAAGAAAAGATAAAGTCTCTCTGAGAGACAAGATGAGAAAAGCATATTCCTTCCCAAAAGATAAGACGGTCGCACTGTTCAACTGGGCATACAAGTTCAATAAGGTAACATTGCCTGAACCCAAAAGACCAGCAGATGCAGCAAAGAAAGATGATCCGCTGTTCTGTCCATTTCACCGTGCGCTGGGGCACGCAATTGAAGATTGTTATGTCTTCAAAGATATCATGGAAGGGATGGTCAAGAAAGGTGAGCTGCAGCTGGGAGATTACCAGGTAAAGCCGCCCCATCCACATGAGCCTCCACCCTGGAGAATGGCTGCCAATATGATCTCAGTCTACCAACAGCTGCCCAAGGAAGCCGTTGAAGAATGCACCAAGCACACCTATGAAGCTTGCTTCCTCACCCCACAGAAAGATCAGGAAGGATGGCAGATGATACCCATAAAAAGTAGAAAGAAGACTCCTGCAGCCAGTACCAGCGGAGCAGTTATCCAGGGTGTTACCCCAAGGCCCGAGCTGCCTCCGATAAAGCCAATATGGCGTACAACTGAGACTGGACCAGTCATCCGGATCCCTACTCACAACCGGAGGAAACAAACTCCCCTCCCTACACATAAAGAAGTAAGCCCTGCAGCCAGGCGTCTGCAGCAATATATTAATGAGATTGATGAGTACGAGCAGAAGAAGCCCAAGCATCTGCTGATGAAAGACTGTATACTCTGGGAACAGCTCGAAGAATTGAAAATCAAAGAGCAGCCAGAGGCAGAACAAGAAAAAGCTGAGAATGAACCCTTCTGGGGGCAGGAGCTAGCAAAGCCAAATTCCCAGAAGAAGAGGAGACGACCCAAGTCCAAGAAGGGAAAGAAGGCCACGATAGTACAATGTAACACTCTGTCGGTACTCTTTTCCTTGCCCGGGGAGGAGGATGAGCCAGAAGCATCCGACGCCCCGTTAGAAGCTAACCATGCCGAAGCCTCCACCTCGGCCCATGCAACACGTTCTGGGAGAAGATGGGGGCGCCCACCACCAGCCAACCATAATATTATGTTCAGAGGGGAGCAACCCTATCAAATCCCGGAACCAGAGATACGAGGTGCCCAGGTTCCTCCCCCTGCCAGTCTGTACCAAGACAAAAAGAAGGCAGATGAAGCCCCTTCATTCCTGGAGTTCCTGTCCAGCTTAGAGAATGAGCAACCGGCTCATACTGCTCCAGCTAAAAGCAATAAATGCCAGCAGACAGCAGCTAGAAAGCAGAAACAGCATGAAGAAAATGAAGAAAGTAACCCTCTAGCAAAACCAGGGGCAGTCGCTACAGAAGAAGCCTTCCGGGAGACCGATGAAGAAGATGAAATTGGGACTGGGCAGCAAAGGCCACAGGCACCACATGAACCTCCAAGACCCCGATGGGCAGAGGAGATGAGACTATCTAATGTCCGGGTGGGCAGTCGAGTCATGAAAATGCTGAAGAAGCTCCCTACCAGATTCTCCATCTGGGAAATTCTCTCTCTGAGCGAAGAAGCTCGCCAAGCAATCGTGGATGCCCTGCAGTCTCCGGCACAATGTGAAGCACTCCTGGCAGAAGTGAATGCTGGGCCATCGGTCACCTTCACGGAAGATGATATGCTAATCCCAAATACCGGTCACAACAGACCGTTGTATATGAGGGGCTCCCTGAACTGTCTGTTGCTGAGCAGGATACTGATAGATCTCGGGGCTGCTGTAAATATCCTTCCCTATCGCATCTATCAGAAATACTACTTTGACCTGCAGCTTACCAAGGTCAGAGATATGAAGATTGAAGGGTTCAATCAGAAATGTGAAACACCTCTGGGGGTGGCTGATTTCAACCTCACACTGGGCGACCTCACTACCGTGGTACGATTCTATGTAATCGACTCCAACACCACGTATAAGGCCATGCTGGGAAGACCGTGGCTGCACGAATATCAGATAGTGCCATCCACACTACACCAATGCATAAAATACTGCCATGAAGGAAAAGAAGAAAGGGTGTTTGCAGACCTACATCCCTTCGAAGTGTTCGAGTGCCATATGCTCGATGCATCCTACTACACTGAGGTGTCACAAAAGGATAAAGGAAAAGAAGCTGTGGTCAGCCAGAAAAAGCCGGCGACGAAGACAAGAAACTGGTCTCCGCCGCCGCCAAAAGGCTACATTAAAAAGCATGGAGTATCTCACATCTCTTATGCTGGTGATTTTGCTCGGATCACTCCTCTTGGCATACACCCAGATGATACTGAAGAAAAAGTGAAAGAAAAATACACACAGGTGGAAGTTCCTCAGGGTCTAGTCAAGCCCATAGCCAGCATAGAATACCAGACGGTGCTGCCACTGAAGACTATGGAAATCCCTCGCTTCTGCGAGCCTCCTATCATATTCTACACCGGGGAGGCAGTCGAAGAAGATGATCAAGATTGCATGGTCCCTGAAGAAACCGCAAACCGGATGGTGCCAATTACAGGCCTGGAGTACACTACCCAACGGGTTTCACAGATGTTCTCCAAGATGCAAATGCCATCGATACAGTCTGCAGCCCAGAAGAAAGCATTCAAGGAGCTATGGGATCCACCTCGAGATAATAAAGAACTGAGGAAGATCACACAGCACCCGGGACTGGGTTATACCCTGCAAGAATACTATGAAGCTGAGGTAGATGTTATCTCTGCCTTCTACTAGCATGAAGATTCCCCCGGGATGGACTATGACCAATACCCTTCGGAAGATGAAGAAATCATTTATCAGTCCGTAGTGGACAATGAAGTCCCAGACAATCAGCCGGGGACGGGGACACCTGACGAGACAAAGAGAGATTGGTACTGGGAGGATCTATCTTGCAAGGAGGATCTGTTCCAGGATGAAGCGAAATTTGATACGGGAACCCCGGATGAAGATCGAGTAGCCAGAGAGCTGCAGGAGTGCCTGGAGTTTGGGCGCATTCTAGAAGAATTCCGAGCTCTACATAATGATGACCTCTCAGGGGAGCCCACATCAGAAGAGCCTCTAAGCACGGAAGACTCCACTTCGAAGTTTTTCGCTGAGCCAGTCACGTCCTCGGGGCAGACTGAACAGAATCCGGCCATATTGGCCTTATACGATGCACCAGCATCCGCTGATGACCAATATGATGAAACAGAAAATCATGAGAATGAAGAAGATTATATCCCGGGAGGCTTTATTGATTTGCAAGAAGCCCCACCCGAAGTTGAAGACAGAGGCCAAGCCACCGTCGATGAGCTGATAGAAGTAAATCTGGGGTCAGCAGATGAGCCAAGGCCGACATTCCTCAGTGCACTGCTGGAGCCAGCTGTCAAATAACAGTATATTCAGTTTTTGAAAGAATTCCGAGACTGCTTCGCATGGACATATGATGAAATGCCAGGACTGAGTTCCGATGTGGCACAGCACCGATTGGCGATAAACCCAGAGGCAAGCCCTGTGAAGCAGCCTTCCTGGAGAATGCGCCCCGAACTGATAAATCAGATTAACAAAGAGGTTGATAAGCTGATTGATGTGGGCTTTGTTGAAGAGAACCAGTATACTACATGGCTGGCCAATATAGTGCCCGTAAAGAAGAAAAATGGGCAGATCAGAATATGTGTAGATTTCAGGGACCTAAATAAGGCTTGCCCGAAAGATGATTTCCCAGTGCCGATCACTGAAGTCATGATCGATACAACCACTGGCCATGAAGCCCTGTCATTCATGGATGGGTCATCCGGATACAACCAGATCTGGATTGCTGAAGAAGACAGAGTGCACACTGCATTCCGCACCCCGAAGGGGATATTTCATTATAAAAGAATGCCGTTCGGCCTTAAGAATGCTGGCGCTACCTATCAAAGAGCTATGACAAAGATCTTTGATGATTTGCTCTTCAAGAAAGTAGAGTGCTACATTGATGACCTGGTGGTGAAAACCAGCAGAAGAGAAGATCATCTGCAAGACCTGAGGATAGTGTTCCAGAGGCTGCGCAAATATGAACTCAAGATGAATCCTATGAAATGCGCCTTCGGCGTGTCCAGTGGAAAATTCCTTGGGTTCATTGTCCGTCATAGGGGCATTGAGATCGACCCATCCAAGATTAAAGCTATCCAGGAGCTCCCTCCACCAAGGAATCTCCACGAGCTGAGATCTCTACAAGGGCGTTTGGCCTATATCCGACGATTCATATCAAATCTGTCGGGGAGATGCCACCCTTTTCACAAGCTCATGATGAAAGATGTACCGTTCCTCTGGGACGATGGCTGTCAGGAAGCCTTTGAGAAGCTGAAAGAATATCTCAAGACCCCTCCAGTGCTGGGGGCACCTATTAAGGGCAGACCCCTGATACTGTACATTGCAGCCACACACTGTTCCCTGGGGGCAATGCTAGCACAGATAAATGAAGAAGGCAAAGAGCAGGCTCTATACTACCTGAGTCGGAGGCTGATTAGAACTGAAGAAAGCTACACCTATATAGAAAAGACATGCTTGGCACTAGTCTTTGCCGTTAAAAAGCTCCGGCACTATATGCTGTCACATGAAATCAGATTGATATCTGCAGCAGATCCACTCAAATACATACTAACTCAGCCAGCACTGAAAGGCTGGTTGGGCAAATGGGCAGTAATTCTGATGGAATTCGATATCACATATATACCCCAGAGGGCAATAAAAGGACAGGCCGTGGCCGATTTCTTCGCAGAGCATCCTGTGCCAGAGAATGATATGTTGGGGACTGAGTTACCCGATGATGAGACACTAGAAGCCTGCCAGGCTCAGTCAACTATGTGGCAGCTATTCTTTGATGGAGCATCTAGAACAGAGACCGACTCCGATGGAAAGACCAGAATACGGGCCGGAGCTGGTATTGTGCTAAGATCACCAGAAGGGGAGGTTGTGCATACTTCCTGTTCTATAAACAAGCCCTGCACCAATAATGAAGCCGAATATGAAGCTCTGATAATCGGGCTATGTATAAGCCTCAACATGGGTATCCAGATGCTTCAGGTATTCGGGGATTCAATGTTGATAATAAAGCAAATCCAAGGGGAGTTCGAAGTGCGAAAGCCGGAGTTGAACCCCTACCACCAAAAAGCTGTGCGCCTCATGGCGAAATTCTATCATATTGAGCTCAAGCATGTGGGCCGTGGACATAATGCCCAAGCTGATGCACTGGCAAAGCTAGCCAGCTCAATAGCAGTCCCACCAGATGAGACACTGAACATTGTTGTTATAAACCGGCGGCAAGTCCCCAGCATGCTAGAAGGCTGCCCCGAAGAAAATGAAGTCGCCACGATCAGTACAGAACAGGCATCTGATTGGAGACAACACCTGTTACAATGGTTTTTACACCAACAGCTGCCGCAGAAAAGAGAAGAAAAGATGAAACTTCTAAGGATCAAAGATTCTTATGAATTCAGAAATGGAACTCTGTTCCGAACAATGGCAGATGCACGTAAGAAGATTTTGCTCCGCTGCCTGTCTACTGAGGAAGCTTGGCAAGCAATGAAATAAATACATGCTGGGACGGCAGGTGCTCATCAAGCTGGCCCTAAGATGAAGATAGAAATCAAGAAGCTGGGCTACTATTGGCCCACTATGTTTTAAGACTGTTGCAAGTTTGCAAAGTCATGCCAGAAATGTCAGGAGCATGCTGTTGTGCCTAGAAGGCCACCTGCCGTTCTACACCCTACAGTCCCTAGCTGGCCGTTTGCACAATGGGGAACTGATGTAGTCGGCTCACCACCGACCTCATCGGCCGGACATAAGTACATACTGGCAATAATAGATTACTTCTCCCGATGGGCGGAAGCTATAGCATTACGAGAAGTGACTGGTGAACTGGTCGCCAGATTCATCAAACAGAACATTATCTTCCGGTTTGGGATCCCCAGCCGGATAATATCTGATAATGGAAGTCATTTCAGAAATCAAAAGATCTATCGGCTCGCCGAAAAGTATAAGATCGAATGGAGGACTTCCACTCCTTACAATCCACAGGCAAATGGATTGGCAGAAGCCTTCAATAAAACTTTATGCACCTTGCTGGCTAAAGTCATCAGTTCTAATAAGAAGGACTGGGAAGAAAAGATGTATGAAGCTCTGTGGGCGTACCGCACTGTCTTCAAGACACCTACAGGGTGCTCGCCATACTCACTGGTATACGGCTCAGAGGCAGTAGTTCCACTAGAGCTGGAAGTCCCGTCACTCAGAGTGGCTATCCAATATGACCTGGCCCATGGCGAACAAACCAATGCAGAAAGAAGATTACAAGAATTGGCTGAATTGGAAGGGAAGCGCCTCCAAGCTCAGAAGAATATCCAGATGTATCAGGCCCGCATGGCCACTGCATTCAACAAACTCGTAAAAGGATGAGAATTTAAGAAAGGTGACCTTGTCATGGTCAAGAAAAGAGAAGTCATGACGTCCAACCCAAAAGGAAAGCTAAATCCTAATTGGGAGGGTCCTTATGTGATACATAGGGTCTACGAAGGAGGGGCCTACATGGTTGTTAACCATCGAGGAGAAATCCAATTCTCACCACTCAACGGTAGACACCTAAAGCTGTATCATGCTGCCCAACCAATATTCCCCGAGTAATCGGGCAAAAAACTACCTCTTCCTTGGTTTAGCGGCACTCCGTGCTAACCAAGCTACCCTCTTCCTTAGTCTAGCGGCACTCCATCCTAACCGAGCTACCTTTTCCTTGGTCTAGCGACACTCCGTCCTAACCGAGCTACCTCTTCCTTGGTCTAGCGACACTCCGTCCTAACCGAGCTACCCTTTTCCTTGGTCTAGCGGCACTCCGTCCTAACCGAGCTACCCTTCTCCTTGGTCTAGTGGCACTCCGCCCTAACCAAGCTACCTTCTCCTTGGTCTAGTGGCACTCCGCCCTAACCAAGCCACCTCCTCCTTGGTCTAATGGCACTCCGCCCTAACCAAGCTACCCTTTTCTTGGGTTAGTGGCACTCCGCCCTAACCAAGCTACCCTTCTTTCTTGGTCTAGTGGCATTCCGCCCTAGCCAAGCTACCTCCTTCTTGGTCTAGCGGCACTCCGCCCTAACCAAGCTACCTCTTTCTTGGTCTAGCGGCACTCCGCCCTAGCCGAGCTACCTCATTTCTTGGTTTAGCGACACTCCGCCCTAGCCGAGCTACCCATTCCTCGGTTAGCGACACTCCACCCTAATCAGGCCACTTCATCTTGGTCAATGGCACTCCGCCCTGATCAAGCTACCCTCTCCCTGGTTCAGTGGCATCTCGCCCTGCCCAAGCTGCCCTCTCTCTCAGCTCGCATACCAAATAAAAAAAAAGAAGAAAATAAAAGAAAAATGGGGTTAAAAATAGTGATACCCCGCCAGTCTTGTTCAGATATTCTGAACAAGGGCAAAAAATGGCCAAAAACCCGACTGTGGTGAAAACCCGAAAGGGCACTGCAGGCAAAATCGAGTACCCCGCCACGTGAAAACCCGAAAGGGCGCGTGGGCAAAAGCAAGAGGGGGCTGGCTCCGGTGAAAACCCGAAAGGGCACTTGGGTCAGTAATGTGGTAATCCCAAAGAAAGCCTCACCTCTCGCCATAAAACTCCTCGTCAATCGACCGGCACCTTGCCCGATCGACGATTAGACCCACTCAGTATAGGCCCTACGTCTATCCTGATAAAAGCCCTCATACCTTGTCCCAGGTCCCACCGTGATGAAACCTGCTGCTGATCAATGGGCACACTCACCCGATCAGCAATGAAACTTGTCTGGTTTAGACCTTACGTCTATGCCGATAAAACCTATGAAAGCCTTGCATTGGTATAAACCCAATACCGTGATGAAACCTGCTGCTGATCAATGGGCACACTCACCCGATCAGCAATGAAACCTGTCCGGCTTAGACCTTACGTCTATGCCGATAAAACCTATGAAATCCTTTACACCGATATAAACCCAATATCGATGGTGAAACCAACTGTTGATCGATTGGCACACTGCCTAATCAACGATGAAACCTATCCAGGCCAGACCTTTCGTCTATCCTGATGAAACCTATGAAATCCTTGCATTGGTATAAACCCAACACCGATGATGAAACCTGCTGTTAATCGATTGGTACACTGCCTGATCAATGATGAAACCTACCCATTCTAGACCTTACGTCTGTCCTGATGAAGCCTATGAAATCCTTGCATCGGTATATACCCAATATCGATGATAAGAGCAGTCACTAATGGAGCAGCACATCGCCTGATCCGTGCTGAAGTCCCAATTCAAGAAATATATATACGTATATATAAATAAAAAATGGGGTTAAAAATAGAGATACTCCGCCAGGCTTGTTCGGATATCCCGGACAAGGGCAAAAATGGCCAAAACCCAGCTGTGGTGAAAACCCGAAAGGGCACTGCAGGCAAAATCGGGTACCCCGCCACGTGAAAACCCAAAAGGGCGCGTGGGCAAAAGCAAGAGGGGGCTGGCTCCAGTGAAAACCCGAAAGGGCACTTGGGTCAGTAATGTGGTAATTCAAAAGTTCCATGCCAATAGGCACGCTACCTTTACCTCCCTTTCACTGATGAAACCTCCCGTCGGTCAGTCGGCTTCATTCCCCACCGATGATAAAACCCTTCCGGGATAGACCTTATGTTTACCCTGATAAAATTCACATACCCTCTTTCAAACGTCCCACCGACAACGAAACCCATCACCATTCTGATGAAGCCTGTCCAGCTCAGACCTCACGTCTGTCCTGATGAAGCCTACGCATTTCTTGGCAAGCCTCACCTGCGATAAAATCTGCTGGAATAGACCTTACGTCTATCCTGACGAGACCTACGCCTCTACCGACGTCCCACTGTTGATCGACCGGCACCTTGCCCGATCAATGATGAAATCCTACAGTTTAGACCTTTCGTCTATTCTGATGAAACTTATAAACCCCTTTGCATCGATATAAACCCAATATCGATGATGAAACAAACTGTTGATCGATTGGCACCCTGCCCGATCAACGATGAAACTGATGAGGGCATCTCCCGACACCCCTCTAGCTTTGATCGCCTGCACACTCTTGATATGGATTGATCATGGTCTACACTTGTTATCTTCATTTCCCAAGTTTCATTTTATGTATTTTCTTTTTATTGAGTCCTATCTTATGTATTTTCCTTTATTGAGTCATATGGTTTTAGTCCATTTCCCTTGTTATGTTTAATTGGGCCTTATTACTTTAGTTATGGGCCCATAGGATTGAGTCTAGGATATGCTCGGTCTTTTATCTTATTGTCAAGGGTATTTTGGTCATGTAAAGAATGGTTGCCTATATATAGGCCCCATCTCTCCTCTTGTATTCAACTTTTGATGAATATTGAAGAAAACCCTTTCAAACTCTCTCAATATCTCTCTCTCTCTCATTATCTCTCCATTCTCTCTCCTCCTCTCTCTAAATTTGAAATTCACTCTCTCTCCTCCCCCTCTCAACCACTTCCAACCCCCACCTACCTCCATTAACTCCCCACAACTTCCCACAACCCCTCTTTAATCCTCACCTAGTCCCAAGGAAGTTCCACCACTCAAAACCCCACCCTCCAACCACCACCTACCCCTTTCACTTCCCTAATCATATCTCCACCTTCCCAAGGCTGAATTAACTCATTCCAAAGCCCAAATTCGAATCTCCCCTTCCCTCCTTGCTTCCTAGGTCGCACCCCTCCTCTCCCCTCAAGCCAAGTTCGCCCCCTCCTCTCTTCTCCACTCCAGCTTTGTGTGCAGGCCGACCTGCAGATTAGCACTCTGTTGCAGTGACGTCCACGACTGCATCCTGGTTCTGCTGGTGGCGTGGCCTAACTTTATGGAAAGGCCTCCCTGTGATCTTCGCAGGCGAGGTGGAATCACTCCATTCCGAGTTCGTGGCCGTCCGTGAAGGCTGTTCTTCCCCGACTGCGCAGAACCTCTCAGACCAGGAGCCAGAGCGGCAGAGAAGACTCTCCCACGATGAACCTTGAAGGAACCAGTCTTCGAGGTCTTCTACAAAGTTCTTCCTCCCCCTGTCAGCGTCCAGGAACAGAAGGCGTAACCCTGTTTGGCATCCGACAACCAGAGATACCAATTTTATACCACACCCACGCCGGTCTGCCTCCTCACAGTCTGCACCGACCACCGTCCACTTCTCTGGACACCCAGCTCATCTCCAACATCAGAAGACTTCCCCGTTTATTTTGCTGCAAAGTAGACTCGTCCACAATTCTAACGAGTCTAGCGGTGCCAAATTTGGAGCTCAGGAGAGATCGTGGCAGCTTCTGCAACCTGCTGTTTCAGACTGAGCTCGGCCAGAGACCAGAGCTGCATCCATCTTCCAGTCACTGGAGCAGTCAGCCCCCAGATCAGAACGTCGTCCAAAAATTCAAGCCGCACCCCTGTCCGGTTAGCAAGCTTTTGGAGTAAGTTTCATCAGATTCCAAGCTCGGTGGAATTATTGGCAGCATCGACATCGGCCCTCTATCCAGAATTACAGAAGCTAGGCAGAATCGGCAAAGCTCGGAAAGTCGACTCTATCTCGCTCGTTCCCCTCCCCGCTTGGCCGGCTGAAGGCCCCTCCCTGCGTGGAGGTAATTTTTTGGTTGTAATACATTAACCCCCACCCCAAGATCCCCCCCTTGCAAGGGGCGTAGTGCTGTACCTCTTCACATTTTCAGGTCAAGCTCCATCGCCGCGGCGATCGGGTGTATACCCTCGCCTCCCGGCGCGCCCTCGTCTCTGAACGGGATCGGTGTCTTCACACCGATCAGGTGAGCTTCTGATCACACCCTTGTAGCTTCATTTCTGCAAATGTAGTATTGCCTTGAATGCCCGTCGGACGGTAAGAGAGTGCTCGGAATTCATTTTAAGTAATATCGTGCCCACCGCGGCCCGTGAGTGAGTGCCACCCCACACCCCGCCTTGCGGGCCGGCCACCCACAAAGTTGGGACTCCCAGGCCCATTGGAGGTCAGCCTTAGCATTGTAAGTCCATTAGGACAATTGGGTCCCGCCTCGGACCCTCACCATCATCTCCCGGACCCACCGGGTGAACGTGTGAACCGAGTGAGCAGAAATCGTCGTTGTGAGAATCATTGAGCGCTTGTATGCTTGCGGGTCTAAGTCCTAGGGTCACCTTATCATATTTAGGGGTCTTTGGGCTGTGCCACATCAAGTGGTATCAGAGCGGTCATAGGCTTGTCCTTACAAGTCTAGTCTTGGGTCACACTAAGTCTTTCATAGGTGCATCCGCACACCCTTGCATAGCCCACCCAACCTTGCATGACCACTCGTAGTGGTACTCGCTTTCAACCCAATACTACATCTTCCAATCCCACAATGAATCCAAAACCCCAAGGGATACCTACCACTAACACTCATGACTTCAACTACTTCATGAAAGCCTTGACCTATGCCAATGAGCGGCTTGATAACATATCAGGCCGACTCAACCAACTTGGAAAAAATAGGCCCGCCCTAAGGACGGACGATAGGATGGCCCCTTTCCCACTTCCCACCTTTGATGGGAGCTCTCCTAGCAAATATTTAGATTGGGAAGCTACAATGGACCAATACTTCAATTGGTATCATATTTCCGAGGATGAAAAGGCATGGGTTGCCAAAATACAACTAACCAAAAGGGCTCAAACTCATTGGTGTAAAATTGAGGGCTTAAGGATAATTAGACGGGAAGCTCCCCTCACCACATGGGAGGACATGAAGGATCAACTAAGGGCTAGGTATGTGTCCCCATCCCACTCGGATCACCAAAACCCAAGGAGCACTCCCACTCCTCCCACCCCACCCGTCCAAACCCTTATCACTAAAACCCAAGTACCTAAGACCTCCACCTCCCCACCTAACCCCATGAGGTCCCCCACATCCCAACCAAAACCCCCTTCCCTAACCTACACTAGTCAAGCCCCTTTAGCCCCCACTTCCACCCCAAGTGATCCCAAGGGCAAGAGACCCCTAACCAACCCAATTCCCTCCATGGTGACCACCACTCATCCAACCCTCACCATTAAAAACCATGTGGACACCATGTCCACCCCTCCACCAAGGCCCATAATGGCCACCACCCCAAAACCCAAAACCCCTCACCCAACCCACCTCCCGCTTCCTACACCAATCTTACCCCAAATTAGGCCTCCACTACTTCCACTCCCAAGTCCAACCCATGTCCGACCTTACTCACCTCCTCGAGTGTGCCATGCCTCGACTAACACCAACCCACCCACCATAGACCTTCCTACCCCATTGTCCTTAGGAGTTGCAACCCACACACCTACCCAAGTGGAGAGGGATACCAATTCGGATCCACCTCCCAAAATCAAGGAAATCCAAGGGCCATACAACTCACCCACCCCTCCTAACCTAGTTCCTCAAGAGCTATACACCCTTCCCCATGACACCATCACCATAGATAAGTCCATATTCCTATGGCTCAAGCGAGGCCTCACCATTCCTAGTTTACAACCAAGCCACCTACTCATGGGACATCAATCCCAACTCATTCCCACTCAGCCTCATGTCACTTATCAAACCTCCTATTGTGTAGAAGATTTGGGAGACTTAGTGGCCTACCTACATTGGCAAGTCCACTTGACCGATATGCTAGCCATGAGGCCATCAGAGTCTAGCACCATTAGCTTAGCTTACCCCACCATTGGCTCCATCACTTCCATCTACACCAATGGCCAATTTACAAGTGAGATCATACTCCTTCTTCCCATGGAGGAGGAACCCATCCTAGTCTACTCCCCAACCATTGAGATCCCAAGTACTTTGATTAGCCAACCCATTAGCAACCTTGGCCCAATTATCTTAGAGAGAGATGATTCGCCATTTGAGGACCTTGAGAACATGGAGTACCCCTACCTAGGTGACCCTTACCATAATCCCTTTGACCCTTTTCTATGGGAGCCTAAATCTCCATGTGACCCACTTTCCCTATTCACCACCCACCTCACCTTACCCACATCGCCAATGTCGACCCAAACTCCTCCCTTCCTAGAATCGGGTTACAACATGAGAGCCTTGACCTTAGGCAACAAACACCTTGGGATTCATGAAGTGCCCCACCCCATAACCACGTTCGTAGATCCCTTCGACCCATTCACATGGACATTCAAAAGTCATCCCACATCTATGCACATGGAAGTTACATTTGGGATAAACATGCATGTGTCCAGGCCTACCACACCATTTGACATGATTCATAAGTCGGGTACATTCATCCACATCACCCACATGTCAAGTAGGCAGCATAAGTGGACCATATTCGGATGTATTGGCCCACCTTCATTCATCATGAGTCTTAAGCATGATAGGAGCATACATGGATGTCCGGGTCCCCCGACATTTATCACACCCATGCATAAAAGGTTCATCTATGGATGTCCCGGCCCTCCTAAGACTACCACAGTCTTCATAGCATCAAAGTGTGATCGATCTACATTTGGCTGCCCAGGTCCACCTTGGCATACCATTCGTTTCACACTAACATCGCATCATCATGCATGGCATACGCATTCTCGCAAGCATATAGGAAGGATCAATGAGACTTACAAAAGGCGGGCAGATGCTCATCGGCGCCACTACGAGTTCCAAGTGGGAGACTCGGTGATGGTGAGGACGGAGCAGCTCCTTCGGGACCTGCCTCCAAGTTGAGGGCACAGGGTTCGGGACCCTTTCGAGTTCTACGACGACTTGGCAGCAATGCTTATGAGCTTGACCTACCAGAAAGCTATGGGGTGCACCCTACCTTCAGTGTGGCGGACCTGGTACCCCACAAAGGCCCCGCGGTGGAACCCAGTGAGGAGCTTGAGCCTTTACCCCCCCTTATGAGAGACACTCCCGGAGGGACTCCACTTTCTAGCTTGAGAGACCGACGAGAGCAGGTAGAGGCAATACTGGATGAGCAGAGTATCATTACGAGGCACAGGGTGTATCAGCGCTATCTGGTTAGGTGGAAGAGCCGTCCCCTGATCGAGGATACATGGGTGAGTCGGGAGGATTTGATATGCTTGGATCCCGACATGATGGAGCAGTACGACAGCCAGGCAGACCCATACTCGACAGGGTCGAGCTCTCCCCACCCCGGGGGATTTGATGAGGGCATCTCCTGACACCCCTCTAGCTTTGATCGCCTGCACACTCTTGATATGGATTGATCATGGTCTACACTTGTTATCTTCATTTCCCAAGTTTCATTTTATGTATTTTCTTTTTATTGAGTCCTATCTTATGTATTTTCCTTTATTGAGTCATATGGTTTTAGTCCATTTCCCTTGTTATGTTTAATTGGGCCTTATTACTTTAGTTATGGGCCCATAGGATTGAGTCTAGGATATGCTCGGTCTTTTATCTTATTGTCAAGGGTATTTTGGTCATGTAAAGAATGGTTGCCTATATATAGGCCCCATCTCTCCTCTTGTATTCAACTTTTGATGAATATTGAAGAAAACCCTTTCAAACTCTCTCAATATCTCTCTCTCTCTCATTATCTCTCCATTCTCTCTCCTCCTCTCTCTAAATTTCGAAATTCACTCTCTCTCCTCCCCCTCTCAACCACTTCCAACCCCCACCTACCTCCATTAACTCCCTACAACTTCCCACAACCCCTCTTTAATCCTCACCTAGTCCCAAGGAAGTTCCACCACTCAAAACCCCACCCTCCAACCACCACCTACCCCTTTCACTTCCCTAAGCATATCTCCACCTTCCCAAGGCTGAATTAACTCATTCCAAAGCCCAAATTCGAATCTCCCCTTCCCTTCTTGCTTCCTAGGTCGCACCCCTCCTCTCCCCTCAAGCCAAGTTCGCCCCCTCCTCTCTTCTCCACTCCAGCTTTGTGTGCAGGCCGACCTGCAGATTAGCACTCTGTTGCAGTGACGTCCACGACTGCATCCTGGTTCTGCTGGTGGCGTGGCCTAACTTTATGGAAAGGCCTCCCTGTGATCTTCACAGGCGAGGTGGAATCACTCCATTCCGAGTTCGTGGCCGTCCGTGAAGGCTGTTCTTCCCCGACTGCGCAGAACCTCTCAGACCAGGAGCCAGAGCAGCAGAGAAGACTCTCCCACGATGAACCTTGAAGGAACCAGTCTTCGAGGTCTTCTAAAAAGTTCTTCCTCCCCATGTCAGCGTCCAGGAACAGAAGGCGGAACCCCGTTCGGCATCCGAAAACCAGAGATACCAATTTTCTACCACACCCACGCTGGTCTGCCTCCTCACAGTCTGCACTGACCACCGTCCACTTCTCTGGACACCCAGCTCATCTCCAACATCAGAAGACTTCCCCGTTTGTTTTTATGCAAAGTAGACTCGTCCACGATTCCAACGAGTCTAGCAGTGCCAAATTTGGAGCTCAGGAACGATCGTGGAAGCTTCTGCAACCTGCTGTTTCAGACTGAGCTCGGCCAGAGACCAGAGCTGCATCCATCTTCCAGTCGCTGGATCAGTCAGCCCCCAGATCAGAACGTCGTCCAAAAATTCAAGCCGCACCCCTCTCCGGTTAGAAAGCTTTTGGCGCAAGTTTCATCAGATTCCAAGCTCGGTGGAATTATTGGCAGCATCTACATCGGCCCTCTGTCCAGAATTACAGAAGCTAGGCAGAATCGGCAAAGCTCGGAAAGTCGACTCTATCTCGCTCGTTCCCCTCCCCGCTTGGCCGGCTGAAGGCCCCTCCCTGCGTGGAGGTAATTTTTTGGTTGTAATACATTAACCCCCACCCCAAGATCCCCCCCTTGCAAGGGGCGTAGTGCTGTACCTCTTCACATTTTCAGGTCAAGCTCCATCGCCGCGGCGATCGGGTGTATACCCTCGCCTCCCGGCGCGCCCTCGTCTCCGAACGGGATCGGTGTCTTCACACCGATCAGGTGAGCTTCTGATCACACCCTTGTAGCTTCATTTCTGCAAATGTAGTATTGCCTTGAATGCCCGTCGGACGGTAAGAGAGTGCTCGGAATTCATTTTAAGCAATATCGTGCCCACCGCGGCCCGTGAGTGAGTGCCACCCCACACCCCGCCTTGCGGGCCGGCCACCCACAAAGTTGGGACTCCCAGGCCCATTGGAGGTCAGCCTTAGCATTGTAAGTCCATTAGGACAATTGGGTCCCACCTCGGACCCTCACCATCATCTCCCGGACCCACCGGGTGAACGTGTGAACCGAGTGAGCAGAAATCGTCGTTGTGAGAATCATTGAGCACTTGTATGCTTGCGGGTCTAAGTCCTAGGGTCACCTTATCATATTTAGGGGTCTTTGGGCTGTGCCACATCAGAAACCCTAGCCAGTTTAGACCTTTCGTCTACGCTGATGAAACTCTTCTTTGCGTCGATATAAACCCAATATCGATGATGAAACCAGTTGTTGATCGACCGGCACCTTGCCCGATCAATGATGAAATCCTGCAGTTTAGACCTTTCGTCTATTCTGATGAAACTTATAAACCCCTTTGCATCGATATAAACCCAATATCGATGATGAAACCAACTGTTGATCGATTGGCACCCTGCCCGATCAATGATGAAACCCTAGCCGGTTTAGACCTTTCGTCTATTCTGATGAAACTTATAAACCCCTTTGCATCGATATAAACCCAATATCGATGATGAAACCAACTGTTGATCGATTGGCACCCTACCCGATCAATGAAGAAACCCTAGCCAGTTTAGACCTTTCGTCTATTCTGATGAAACTTATAAACCCCTTTGCATCGATATAAACCCAATATCGATGATGAAACCAACTGTTGATCGATTGGCACCTTGCCCGATCAATGATGAAACCCTATCCAGTTTAGACCTTACGTCTATTCTGATAAAACATATGAAATCCCCCTTGCATCGATATAAGCTCAATATCGATGATGAAGTCAACCGTTGGCTGATCGGTACATCGCCCGGCCAATGATACAATCTGTCCAGTTTGGACTTTATGGCCGTTCTGATGAAAACCCTATACCCTTTTTCAATGTCCCACCTGCTATAACCTCTACCCGGTCTAGACCTTTCGTCTATTCCGATGAAGCCTCTTCTTTCACATTTCTGCAAATTGTCTCCCTCGCAGCACAAATTGCCAAGAGGGACGATTGCTGCTACCAACAGAATCCGGTTTAAGCACCTCCCCGGATGCCGTCACGCGGTGGAGCGAGTTCCCCATCCTTTCTCTGAGGGGGTGGACGCTCTCCTGCCAAGTACGGGCCATTCGCATGAGGAATTGCTAAAATCGCTACCCTACTTCTCAAAGTGATAAAACCACATGCAGAAGAAGATGGATACGCGTGAAGCCAAAGATTTCTTTTCATTAATAAGTGAGTACATAAAGGGCCCCGAGGGGACGTTGTATCGCAAAAGAGTACAAAAGGAAAAGAAAGAGAAGATGGTTCATGGCTGCCTGAAGATATCCTCGAAAGCCAGAAGACCCACATAAGGGGCGGCTCCCAGTTCATGAAGATGAGCCTCCTCCTCCTACAGTCGAACGGACTCGTCTTGAAAGGACGCCACCTGCCCCTCTAATAGAGCTGCTTCTTCCTCGAGCTGCGGTCGAGAAGTTGTTAGCTGCGGCAGCTCAGCTCGGAGATCGGACAGTTCAGCTTCCAGGGTAGTTATCCGGTCGCGCACAAACTGCTCCCGCTCTGCCAAAGACTGCATTTGGCACTGTCGCTCCTGAAGAATAGAGTTCGTCTTCGCCAGCTCGGATTTGCATTCCATTCTTTGCAACTTCAAAGCCGCCAGTTTGTCAGACATGATATGTGTCAAGAAATCCCGGCGAAGAATTCTGTGGGACATCCCATCGCCTGCAAGCCGGCGGTGAAGCGCTCAGCTATCTCCTTCAACTGTGGATAGGTTAGTCCGGGCTGGGACTCCACTAGCTGGCACAGCATGCCCAGATGTTGCCAGACAAAACTCTCAGGTGAAGTAAAGCCAGGCAAAGGAAGAGGAGCTACTTCGAAGGTCACTTCGCTATCAATATCTGCCCACAGTGCGACATCCGGCTGAGAGGATGAAGACGGCAAATCTGCTGGAAGAACTGGCCGGTCCCTCTCCGTGCCCTCTGGCTGAACTAAAGATTCCCCCTCCACCGCTGTCTCGGGTGCTATGGCTTGAACATTCGCGGAGGGAGGACCAATGAATGATGGAGCTATCTCTTCATGAGTCTCTTGAATAAAGGCTTCGTCTCCAGCTACTCTTCCTGATAATGGGGGTGAAGGGTCCCTAGTCTGTAAAGGCAGAAATCCAGTCTCTATAGCCACTGTGGCAGGGACTGCTGACTCAGGCGCGATTGACATTATGGCAGCCGGTATAAAAGCGGAGCTTCTGGCTGGGTCTACTTCGGCTCTGAACTCTGAGGCCTTAACAAGGAGGGAAATCTCTCCTGATGATCCTAAGTCCAACGATGCTAAATCTGTCGAAGACTGTATCCGCGCTGGCACAGGGCGAATGATCTCAGGAATTCCCGTGCAAGTTAAAGGCTGAAAAGGGACAATAGCCCAGTTTATAGAAGAAATGTCCGTGATAGCCGCAGTTATGTCTGAGCTAGCAATGGCAATGCCCTGAGACCAAAACAAAGCAACTTCAGCGCTAGAAAAAAAAAAGGAAGAAAGAGGGGGGGGGGGCAGATGAAGCAACAAACATGAAAAGGAACCCACCCCTGAAGCAGGGTCCACATCCTCGAAGTGGGGTGAAAGAGAAGGAAGCTCCGTAGTCGGAATGACAAATGGTGGAGTTATGTCAATCTCGGTATCGAGCCCGGCAAACTCCTCTTGCAACTCCTCCTCAGGAGATAGCACCACCAGCTTAGCAGGCTGAAAAGACAGAGCACCTTTTGCAAATACAAGTGGGGCCTCTGATTCAGAAGCACCCCCCTCACTGTCCCTGAAGGTCGCTTCCTCCTCATCAGAGGCGGTCTTAGAACTGCCTGAGGATATTTCCACACTAGCTATACGCTGTGGGGCCACCTCTAAAACATGTCGAGATGCAGACCGAGTAATTATGCGCCTGGCCGGAACAGTACGCTGCTTCGACTGAGCCTTGTAACCCTCCTGTGGTTGAAGCAATTCTTCTGTCACCATAGCCTCAGTCTGTTCCTCGCCTGCCACTGACGCAAAAAGAGACCTCTGAGAAATGTAGCAAAGAAAACAAATACAGGTATGAAACAGATGAGAAGATACACTTACCCCCCGCCTCACTAGCCGGCGTAGGAGAAGGCAATCTGGTCTCCACCACAGAAGGTGCTATGACTGTCTCTTGGGCTGTGCAAAAAGAATGGGTCGGATTCAAGGACTTCTTTGAGATCCTGTAGAAGACAGTGAAGAATGCAAATGCAAGCTTTTGATGTTACCCTGAACCGGTGTCTGAGCAGCCTCCCTCTGCAGCTCAAACTCATCGAATGATGGAATGACGGGGAGAGGGGTCCCAGTGTCCATCGCCACCGAAGTCGACTGCTGAATATGGGCCTTTTTGGCCTTCCTGGCCTTCCCAACTGCAGTCTTGACTGCGGAAGCCTTCCTCTTCTTACCAGGAGGCAGGGGAGTAGTGGTCGGTGCTGCAGCAGGGACTTCAAAATAAGTAGGCTTCTCGGCCTATGCAATAATCTTTCTATAGAGCCCCTGCCGCTTTATATCAGGCCGGTCTGTTGAAAGTGGCAGAAGGGTGATGGGATCAGTGGGTGCGAAATTCAGATGCTAAGCAGAAAACACTGCAATCAGAAAAGAAGAAATCTTACCTGCCGGGCCGTCATAGAATACAGAAAGTGGCCAGTACAGATAAGCTACCTCCTTGGAGCGGGAAGCAGCCTCCTTGATGAGCCAGCACACATCACCAAATATCTGGCACTTCTCTACTAAAGCAGCCAGATCATTATGGCCGCGAAAGTCAAGGCATCGAAATAAGTCAAGATGGTCCATGCCCCAACCATCGACATAATGAAATGATATAAACAGTGGCTTGTTCAATATGCCAGCTATCGGGCTTTCTGTAGATAATCCATGCAAATTTAGCAGAATGAACAGCCAGGACGTTTGCCTGTAGTACGTCTGAGTTCTATCTTCTCGACGTACAAACGTCCTATATGGATGAAATTTATCAATTGGACCCCTCCAAGGAGCTACTGTCGGGAGCGGCTCTTCGACAGGAAATGGGTATTGCTGCACCTCCAAGCGAGCGCCCCCTACATGGCTCAGATGTTCCAAACTCTGCATAAAAGTGTCCTCGTTGATAGCAGCGAAGACAGGAGCAAGCGGCTCGGAACTCTTTTCGTTCAAGGCCCGCTGCTGATTCAGATAATTCTCCGCCTCCCTCAGGTGTTGTGAGTAAAGTTTTTTCAAGTGGGCCTCAGAAATATCAAACACTGGCCCAGGCTGCTGTTTCAGGAAGGAGCGCTCTGCCACATCCCAGAAGGCACCCTTACCGTCCCTATAAAAGCCGGTCCAGATATTCCACCATTTGATATATTCTGGTGTTACCCGGGGAACACGGTTAGAAACAGTGGGCACCCTGAAAACTACATCATCCTGGCGATGATAGAAATCCCACCACAACCGGCCGTCGCCAACAATGATGGACCCGTGCTTGGCCCGGCTATCCAGAGGAAACTGGGCAACTGAGGTAGGAATATGCTGGTCGTAGCCGAAGTTTCACCCAAATCGGAACGGATAGTATGGCTCCAACAGAAGCAGGCCACCCTTCCTGTAGACCAAAACACTGGGCCGAATTGCCATGGCCCATCTCACCAGCTCCGGTTCCAGGATTGGCCGGGCAGTGTTGACTCTTGAGACAAGATGGATATATGTCTCTGTCTCTTCCAGCTTGCACTCTCTCTGAGGATCAATCAAAGGAGCTGAACCTGCTGCCAAGCTCCAGAAATGTATGCTGCCAGGGGCGTCCACTGGTACTTTTATCAGTCGGCCCCTTATTTTAAACAGCTGATCATAAAAGGGACCAGGCTCAGCGCTGGCAAATTCAACCATCCTGGGTAACACTGTATCTGCCTGCAAGGTTCTCGGAGCTAATTCAGGGATTATACTATAGACCCAGGCGTTGAAGAAATGAAAAGGACCCACGGTCCTCAAAGAATGGGGAGTCCGATGCTTGTACAGGTCCCCCAAAGATTTATATATCAAACACAGGGCCACTGGGCAGAGCGACAGCTTCATCCCCCATGCCATCTGACAAGCTGGATATATGGCCTCTGGCCGAATAACTGTCTCGTCCCCTTGTGGGAGAGCGAAAGTGCACAGCCAAAATGTGAAATAAGCCGCACAGTGTGTGATGGGGTCTACGCCTGCTGGGTTGGGACCACCGCTGCCTGCACGGCGCAATGAGGATGGCAGCGCCGACTTATAGCGAGGGGCCCTTATCTGCTTGCTAGCAGCCGGACCCATGGAAGGAAAGTCTGCATACTTCAGGGGACCGTCAAAGAAATACTGGATCCACTGCCCTATCCGGACCCTCAGTTTGCTGCCCTTCTCTCGGGGTTGATAGCCTTTAGAGGACCCTCTGCTATACGCCAGACAGATGGAGCGGTATACCTTCATCAGATATCGATATGAGAAGCCAATGGAATACTTGCCCTCGCCATCAGAGCTATCCTTCTCAGAATCTGACAAGCAAACTTCCTCATACGGCTCGCCATCAATGGGCAGGCCGGAGAGCTGTGATAAACTCCAGAGGTCCAGGGATGTCTCCCCCTCTGCTGTATAGAAAGTGTTGAATAAAGGGCAGAACACTTCAAACATTCCACAGCACAACCCTCGGGATATGGGATACCGGAATCTAGAAGCGAAGACGCTGTGATACACCCCAGCTCTGATCAGCAGAGGGGCATATTCCTTCAGAACAAACTCGATAAACTCCACTGATCCTACTCGGAATAAGTGCGCGTCAGTGATTTTGGTATCCCCGAACCAACCAGCGGCCAGATGGTACTTGAACTGAACGGCCGAACAATTCAGCACGAAGGGCTCTTCGCGATATCCCCACTTCAATGGTGCCAAGAACATGCCATAGCCGGGCTTCTCCCTATGAACTCGGCCGCTAGCATTATCCCACCGGGTAGGTGTGAATTCCGAGGCCCGGGCCAGCATCTTCTTCTCTGGTTCCAGCTCCGATATGCCGAGGACTACATCCCAGTCGCGCTTTTCCCCAGGAAGATAGATGGCCTTGCTGCGATACACTGATTCCTTCAGACTATATCGCTCAGCAAGGATGGCAGCTTCAACTACGCGAGCTATCCGGTAGTCTCGCATGCCGCCTACTGTGAAAGTCCAGATGAACGGCATCAAATGCCGGTCCTTCGGATGGTCTGGCCGATAGCCACCATCCCGCCTGAAGCATGTCTCGGTCGCTGGGGAGTATACCCAGGCCGTCGACACTGTGTCAGTCTCAGAGTCAGACGACTCATCGACTGAAGCAATCCTGTCGTATCCGAAATCCAGGCTGTGCACATTCAGCCAATTTACTGTGGCCCGAGATATGTCTGGCTGGGCCGATGAGCTAGCACCAACAGCTCCGGAAGATGCAGCATCAGAACTGGAAGCCATTGCAGTGCCTGCAGTCGGAGAAGAAGTGTGAATTAAAAGCCAGTCTTATAAAGATTGTAACATGAGATTCTATGAAAATTTCGGCAGCACCTCCCCTTATTCGGGGTCTGCCCAAGAAGAATAGGGAATCACCAACCAAGAGGGGGTGAACCCGAAAGAAAAAGGGATTAAATCCCAAGTAACGTCCTACCAGGGCGAAATCCAACTAAACGGGAAGAAAAACGAGAGCGGCCGAGAGGAGAAGAAGCTCCCGCCGATGGAAGAAAACGGAAGAAGGAGAAAGAAATGACGAAAGAGAAAGAAGATGAAGAAATGAGAAGAAGACCCTCTCGGGGGGGTTAAATAGGAGAAGGGCGGGAGAGGCTTCTCGGCGCGAAACAATGCGCGCCGAGAACCCCCCACGTCGAGAACCCCAGGCGGCCAAAGGGCGCGCCGAGAGCCCCCACGCCGAGAACCCCAGGCGGCCAAAGGGCGCACCGAGAGCCCCCACGCCGAGAACCCCAGGCGGCCAAAGGGCGCGCCGAGATCTCCCCCATGCCGAGAACCCAGGCCGAGAGACCCCCCTTCGGCCAAAGGCGCGCCGAGAGCACCCAGGCCGAGAGCCCTCCTTCGGCCGCGCCGAGAGGCCCCTCACGCCGAGAAGCCTTGCGCCGGAAGATCTTGCATGCCGAGAAGCCTTGCGCCGAGAGGGTCATGCCGAGAAGCCTATGGCCCTGTGCCGAGAAGCTCAGAATTGCTGAAAATAAGGAAAATATGAAGAATGAAAATATAAAAAAAAAGAAGATAAGTGTGCAAAATATTGTTGCATCAAGATGATCGGGTCTGAGAACCGGATTGAAGACAAATTGAGGAAGATACCCTCGAATGACGAAAGACACCTGCAAGCCCCGTGCCGCTTATTCTGCGCTTACGCCGCCCGCAGGTGGGGGGCATTTGTTGACGCCTTGAAAATGAACAAGGGTGAAAGCACAGTTGAAAAGAGCATCAGACCAACAGTGAAAGGCCAATGATGAAGTCCGCCAACCTTTTACCCGGCTGAAGCCTTTGTCGGCCAAACTGATACCCGGTGCCGATATTATTCAAACGACAACACTGATAAAGCAGCAGTCACTCGACTGATGGGACCTCCCAGCACACTTTTACTAAGAGCTATGTTACTGTTACATCCAAGAGCCCACAGATGACATGTCAGCATAGGCCAGATGTCGGCTTATTGATAGATGTGATAAAAGATAAGGATGAAGCCGGTGCCGGCATATGAAGATTGTAAAGGCTTTTGCAAAGTCAAAACACAAGAAGAATCGTCTCCACAGACTATACACCCGGCTGAAGTCTTTCCAGACTAAAGCTGATGTCCGAGCTCGTCACCATTCAAGTGACGATATCGATAAGATAATACCCGGTTTTGTCACCATTTAGATGGCAATACTGATGAAACCCCTGTCTGCAGACTGATGAAAATCTATGAAATAGAAGCTATGTCACCACTAGATGGCCTTCCTCAGTTCTGGAAGATATACTGGAAGAACTAAGAGAGGTCGAAGTGCATATGAAGTTTAAAAGCCCTGAATGGGCCTGCCGAATGAGCTCTAGAGAATGGCGCCGAGAGGCACTTGCTGAAGCCCAAAGGGTGGCGCCGAGAAGTTGAAGGCAGGCGCGCCGGGAAGCCATGCCCTTTGGCGCCGGGAGGCCTCCCCGATTGAAAGAGGAGCGCCGGGAAGCTGCCTTCTTCACGCCGTGATGAAGCCTGCCGAGAGGGGGAAAACGCTTATAAAAACCCCTCCCTTCGAACAAGAAAATGGGAGGGCAGAGGAGAGACACACAAGAAAACACAGAACAGAAGAACAAAAAGAGAGAAGAGAAAAAGAAAAGGAGAGCTCCAGAAGGAGAGACTCGAAGAAGCGAAGGAATATCTGAGAAGAGACGAAGGAGCAGAAGCTCAAGGTGGGCAGCCGGGGAGGGAGAGGAGTCAATGCTCCGCCCTCCCCCCCCCCCTTTTTATCTTCTTTGTTTCTGTTTTCTTCTTTATGTAACCATGCGAGTCTTATCTCGATTCATCGGTGATAACCGGGATATCCCGGCCGCCATTCATCTCCCTTTCCTCCATTCCCTCTATGTGGCTGGGACGAGTCCCGGAATGATGTGATTGTATGAAATGCTCCAGTGGCCCGTTTGGGTGCTAGGCGATTGAAGTATTTGCCCGATATCTCTCCGTCTGCTGCTATGCTTTTCCTTTATATGTTTTCATCTTAAGTCCAACTGAAGTGCGTCCGATTCCCCGGTGGGTCTTCGGGCTCAATTGTCTGCAGTAGAATAAATGTCGTTCTAAATGAGCCGGTGTCCCTCTCCGATTCATCATCGTTTGCATAAAGTTTCCCAGGCTTGCCCTAGGGCCAAAGGCAGACCATCTCTTGGCTTCTGGGACAGTCTGCTACCGATATTGGCAGTAACTCCGAGAGTTTGCTCGAGATCCTCTTCTCACAGGAGTAAGTAAGTTGCTTCAATAAATTAATACCGATGGTTTCTAATCCGGCTCCAGTCCGAACAATTACATCAGGGTCGCCCCTGGGGTCAGAGATGGCCATCTCTTGGCTCCCAGGCGACCAAAGATGCCAGCAAATGAGCCCCTGAGGGTCAATAATAATATGACGATTCAGAACCCCATCCTACAGTGATTCCTTCGATTCCCCTTTGAACCCAGCCTATCTTTGGCAAATCAAACCCATATCTGTGTAATCTCTCGCTTACACTCTAAATCCAGCCTCAATCCGAGCCAGAAATCTCATAAAATCCCCAAACAGAGCATCGTTTCAGCCCTGTAAACCATGAAATCCTGTAGCAATTCCATCCTTTCGGCGTGCAAAATTCCCCGCCGAGAACTACGCTGCCGAGAAACCTATCTCTTCAGCAAACCGACAAAAGTCTCTCCAGGACACTTCCACGTGAACCCCCCAGCTCTCCGCTTCCCGGCACCACCTTCCCGGCGCGGTAATGGGCGCGCCGGGAAGCCCCTGGCCGAGACCTTCCCCCTTGCCTTTGGCCTCTCGGTGCCAGCCTCCCGACGCGATGAGGAGCGCGCCGAGAAGCCTCCACGCCGGGAGCCTCCCTCCTGCCTTCTTTTGCATTTGGAGCCACACCGGGAGCCTCCCTCCTTTCTTCTCTGGCCAATTTAAACCCATGCCGAGAGCACCCCCTCTGGCCAATTTAAACCCGTGCCGAGAACCGCCCTTGGCCAACCTATAATCTCACGCCGAGAGCCATCTTCTTGCCAATGAAAATCATGCTGAGAGCCTCTCCTTCGTCCACTCCTTTGGCCTCTTCGTCCATTTATTCTGGGGCGTTCGTGAGTCGTCATATGCACCCCAGGGGATAAATTAACTGGGGATTGACCTCCCTTACATTCTGAGGTCCCTAACAGGATTCACATGCCACCCCGTGGGTCTGACGAACCCTGTCTCTACATGAGTTTCGTCAGTCTCCGAGAAGGGGAATAGTGACCGATGCCAGAGACATGGATAGTCTCTTCGAGCCTTAGTGCTCACTCATTTTTCGGCTTTCATCACGGCACTCCGTGGATGTCAGCCTATACCATTCTCTGGCAAATGCTCGGTCCAGGGGAGGTGCTGCCAAAATCCTCTCATGAAGATGAAAGTCGACATCAGGTTGTCCCCCGGGCTCTGCATGATAATGGTGACAGGGTTTCCCTCGACCCTAGTCTTCCTAAATCCCTCTTCTATCCTGATGCTCCTGTAAAGCCCAAATCTAATCCAGCTCAGATTTGATGAATTGATCCACTTTGACCTCACAGAACCTATCTGGCTTGTCCTGCATCGCCAAGAAACCCAAAGCAGAGCCCCCGGAACCCCTTTCGGGTCCTCACGGCGCCAGAACACCAATTCTCTCTCGACGCCATGGCTCCCGGCGCGGCCCTGGGTGCACCGGGAACCCTCACGCCGAGAAAACCCCCCCTTGGCCCTCTTGTCAGCGCGCCGAGAGCTCCTCCTCCTCTTCAGCTGTGCCGAGATCCTCCTCCTCCTCCTCTTCAGCTATGCCGAGATCCTCTTCCTCCTCCCTTCAACCAGGCCGAGAATACTCCTGGCCATCTCCCCTTCGCGCCGAGAAGCTCTCCAGTTGGCACGTCGAGAACCCCGGCCATTTTGCCTTCGCGCCGGGAACCTATGTACACTTGAACTGCATTGATGAGTAACCCCTTTAGCTCGGGAGGACTCTGCCACTGCATGAGTTCCGCCGGCTTCTATAGGGAATATCAAACATTGCCCCATGGCATATATATATACATATGGGTAGGGAGGTCTGGCCTCTCTCTTTCTCCCAGCTTTCATCCCGGCACTCCGTGGGTGATAGCCTATTTCTCCCTGGGCATAATCCAGATTAAGGAGAAATGCTGTCGAAATACCGATCGATGCTTTAAACCCCATCATGGTCACGGCTCAGTCTACCTATGACTGAGATCCTCCTTCCCCCCTAAGCCCGGTCTTTGAATCGCTGACCTAACGATATCATCTGTTTCTATGGTTGATGTTGTTATCTTGCCCGCCTTCCTGGCTTCGGTATGAAGTTCCATTTGCGCACATGAATATATGTTTGCCTCTCGAGGCCTCCTACCTTTAACGTTTAATCAAGGGTTGTCCTTCCTTGGAAGGGCGTAATTAACGTCATAGCCTTTATGGTATGACGGACTTCTGGTCTCGACTCGGACTTCACAATCGACTGACCAAGTCAGATCGAGCGCACAATGAAATCGTCACTTCGGTGACTGGCACGCCAATATATCAATGAACCAAGAAAATAAAATAAAACATAAGGATTAAAATAAAAATAATAAAGAGAAAAAATGTGTCAAACAGCCGGGCAGGGCGCATAAGAACTGTAACTATGTTGACTTGCGCGGCCTCGCAATAGACCGCTCATAATGGATGAACGGCCAGTTTTTGACCGCCCATATGTTGTACCTGTTAGAGATGTATGCCCTTCAAGCCAATCACAAGTGTTGTGATGGTGACATTTCTTGTACAATTTCATTCAATATGCTAATGGCATTTACTTCATTATATTCTTAGCACGTTATAGTATGTTTGTTGTAATATGATGAAGTCCTTGAATATGAGCTATGATGATTGGATCATGATGAGATTGTGATAATGAGATCAGTCATCTAGATGTTTATATTCTAAATGTTCCTGGTCGTAGGATCTTCAAGAAGGGACATTGAAGATCCGGATAGACCGGTGCACATGGTACTCACTCATGTGATGAGGGTGGTCGATCTCATAATCACCGGTGTGGTGACATCAAGGTACACGTGCAGGTGCTCGTTAGTGGAATGAGTTCACTAAACTGACCCGATCTAGAATTCTTGAATGGTAATCATGCTGACTGTCAATCAGGAGATTCTAGTGCCACAGTAGCATAGTTGGATCTTTGACCTGAGTCACTAAAGAGGTTTTGCATGGACTCCACTGAGCGTTTGATTGCTGACTTATGAACTTCAATCTTGTGGTTCTTAATAGTTAGCTATTCGGACTCAGTGGGATTCATGTGAAAACACTTTGGTGGACAACAAGGGATCATTCACTCTCTGCATGGATTAAGAGAGAGAATGCTCTATGGACATGTACTTAGAAATCCCTGGCCAGGGTATGGGGGTTCACTGAGAAAAGGAGTTTTCTAGTGAACTGTACTTAAGAGTACAAGGGTCCATAAGATCAGGATGCTTTAGGGTTTGACAGTTTGACCGTACCCTAATTCTGATTGGAGCATTGTATGAATGAGGATCTATAACTGTGTGGAATCTGATGACGGAAAGGTTCAATATGGGTTGCATCCCTCCCAAAGTCATTTGGGATCACGAGGTGTTGCTTGGTGCCGTTCGTGGTCGGAAAGCCTGTTAAATCCATTAAGAGTTATTGGATTATAATTAATTAAGTTAAGAAGAGTTCTTAGCTTAATGGGCCAGAAAACCAAACAGACTATTGGGCCTAGAGGGTCACACACAATAGAGTAGTGGATAAGACGGATAAGGACGTAATTATAGACAGTTTCTGGGTTTTTGTGAAAAATGCCAGAGTCTATAAATACACGCTGAGGAGAGAAACCCTGGCCAAGCATTAGGGTTCCTCCCCTGGCCGCCCCCTCTCTCTCTCCTCCCTGACCTGGGCGCACCCCTCTCTCTCTCCTCCTCCGAAGGCGGTGGATGGTGGTGCTGAGGAGTGGCCGACGTGTGGAGATCGAGAAGGAGACTCCGTCCGTTCCTGCTGCTCGTGTGGATACATCTAGAGGCCGGACACTTGGACGGCTAGCAGCCCGACGAGCCTCTACTCGATCGTCTTCGGGCATCTGGGAATTGATTAATCCCGCAAAGGTATAGAACTGTTCTTCCTTGGCGGGTTCTTCGATGAATCGTTTCTTGATTTTGATCGCCAGCAACGATACGACTCTTAGGGTTTCGTTGTTTCCGCTGCTCCTCTGATCGAAACCTTACAGTGGTATCAGAGCCAGGTTGCTGGTCTGATCAAAATCAGGATTATTATATTATTTTTCGTCCTTCACGTTCATGCTTAGGGCTCAATTTAGGATGTTCGATTGAGTCTCTCACGGATGAGTTTTTGGTCAATTGATCCCATGGAATTGTTCCTGGTATCAAGAGGATCAAAACGCACGTTTTGGTGCGTTGATTGACCCTATGGTGAGGGCGAATCGAACGTGTCTTCGGGGCCGCTGTCGCCGTTCGCACAGGGAGAGGGAGGCCGATTCAGGCCATTAATCTCCGATTGTGGATGTCCATGGGGCTGGCAAGAGTTGCTGGACGATTCCCCATGGCGTCCCACGGCGTCCGGGTGCGTGCGGCGGCAGGATGGGGCGGCTCCGGCGAGGTTCGCGGCGAACAGGGCGGAATGGCCCCGTGATGATCGCGGGCGCCTCCTCCGGCCACGGCGTCAAGGGCGATGGCCGGCGGACGTGCCGGCGGGACCCCAGGGGTCATCCGCGGTGGTTCGGGGGCGGCGGACGGGCCCCCTGCGGCGAGCACCGGGGGGCTAGGGTTTTACCCCAGCCCCCTCCCCTTCGCGATCGGGCGGGGGAGACGACCCCCTCGTGGGTCTCCCGCGGGCGGATCCGGCCCGCGCCCGGATCCGCGCCCGATAAGCCCCCCCCCTTATTTTTTTTGAATTTTATTCATTTTAAAATGTTTAAAATGCATTTAATGTCAAAAAAATTTCGGGAAAATTCTGAAAAATATTTTAATGTGATTCTAAAATTGTTTTAGCGATCTATTAACTTATTTTTCATTATTGGCACTTGGTTAATTAGTTAATGGGAATTTTAAAATGGTTTTAAGTATTTCCTATTATCTAATTAATTAATGTTATTACTATAAGGATGTGATTCTTATGAGGTTAATTAACAGTATATTATTGTTGAGCCCATGTAGTGAATGTGTATGACTATTGTCTAAAGTTGTTTAGACTTGATTGTTTTAACTAAATTGTTTAGTTAATTAATGTTGCGTAATTTCAAAACTAATTACTATTATTTTGAAATCAACGTTATATCTCGCTGTAATTATATGATAATTACTTAATGATGCATGTGATGTGTCATGTGTGTGGATGGATGGTCATGGACTTAGATATCATGTGATGGTATGGTTTGTGGTGAATGGATCATGATGTGATTATTGGGGCCTGCGTGCCTCATTCTCTCTCTCTCTTATTAATCCGGGTTGTACATTCTATCTCCCACCTGTGTTGTACTCCCCTTGACTGGTTCAAGGTTTCTTATTATTATCTGATGTATATTTATGGGCCTGCGTGCCCAAATTTCAAATTTACTTGTAATAATAAGAAGCGGATGGAGACTAAGAAGGAGGCCGACTACGGTGGCTCGGGAGATTCTTCACATCCAGTGGGAGCATTGGATGCTCCAAGTCTTTGAGAATTT
Organism: Amorphophallus konjac; assembly: GCA_022559845.1. NCBI lineage: Eukaryota > Viridiplantae > Streptophyta > Magnoliopsida > Alismatales > Araceae > Amorphophallus > Amorphophallus konjac. Next base: position 74,562,198 of record CM040128.1, on the reverse strand, counting down.
ACCATATTGTGTGTACATTACCAACTGGCTCTGGTAATGTTGCTAGGTTTAAAGTCCATGATCATCCATCGGTGTTACAGCATATATTTGATATATGTGGTTGTGCAGCTAATTGTATATATATACATAATTTTAGAGTATATTCGATACTCCTAATTATTATTATATATATAGCACCTATATTGATGAGACCAAAATATTCAAATCTCCTTCAATCAAATATTAGGTCGATAAGCGTGAGACATTAAGAATGTTCCACGTAGCCTTCCGTTGTTATAGTCAAAGTGAGCCGTCCTTAGACTGTGGGAGTTTGTTGTGCTACCACAAGACTATCACAGCAAGGGGACGGAGACTTAGGCTTGGGCTTGGGCCGAACCTTAGGATGGGGGCTGGCATGGCTTTGTTGTGCTACCACAAGAGTTATGTCAAAAACTCGCTCTCATAACGTAACAACGGGTTGGACCAAACCAACGCTCGTGGTTTGTTGTGCTACCACAAGATCACGAAGCGTTTGGAGGCTAAATTACTGGGAGTTACAAGGAGTTGTAATTGTCAAGAGTTGCCTACCCATTAAGTATGGGGTAGTTTGTTGTGCTACCACAAGACTACTTCCATAATGTTAATGGGATCCTAGTACCCACTAGGACACAGTCGTTGTGTCCCGTCTTTGCATATTAGGGGTTATGCAAAATCGTCAAAAATTAGTGGGAGTATTAAGTTAGCATAAAAGTCCATGTCTTAATTTAATATCATGAATATCTGCAATGTTGTTCTAAATTCTGTTATTTCCTCTTGTAGACCGCAATGACGAACCACCCATTGAGAGGCATATTGGATGCCAACAGGCTGACTGGTCCAAATTATGTCGATTGGCTCAGGAATCTGATAATTGTTCTCACGGCTGAGAAAATAGCCTATATCCTTGAGCAGCCTGTTCCTCCTGTTCCTGCTGATGAGGCTGAGGTGATTCTTTATGAGAAGCATAAGGAAGATGCCACTCTGGCCCAATGTTATATGCTAGCCTCCATGACTAATGAGTTACAAAGGCAGCATGAAAAGATGGATGCTAGATCCATCCTATTCCACCTAGAGGAGCTCTTTGGAGCTCAGAGTAGAACAGAGAGATATGAGATATCTAAGAATCTGTTCGGGGCCAAAATGTCTGAGGGAACATCTGTGCAGACACATGTTCTCAAAATGATAGAGTGGATTGAGAGGCTGAAAGAATTAGGTTTTGAAATGAACAAGGATTTGTGCATTGACCTAATCTTGCAGTCTCTCCCATGTTCATTCTTCCAGTTCATAGTGAATTTCAACATGAATAAGATAGAGTGCTCTCTAGCAGAGCTTCTTAATATGTTGAAGACAGCTGAGGGGACAATGAACAATGGGAAATCTTCTGTGCTACTTGTTGGTAAGACCAACAAGAAGAGAAAGAATCAATCTATTTTTAAGAAAAACAAAAAGAAAAAGCAGGATAAGCAGGGAAAGACTGCCAAGAAGGATGAGGCTAAGAAGGACAAGGCCAATGTTTCCACTGCCATAAGGATGGTCATTGGAAGAGGAACTGTAAGTTGTATCTTGCAGAAAAGGCAAAACAGAAGCTTGGAGAAGCTTCAGGTATGTTCATGATTGTTGACCTAAACTTGTCTTATAGATCCACATCGTGGGTATTAGATACTGGATGTGCATCTCATATCTGCAATGACTTGCAGGTGCTGACAAGCAGTAGGCAATTGAACAAAGGCGAGGTTGACTTGCGACTGGGAAATGGAGCAAAGGTTGCTGCGCTCGCGGTCGGGAAGGTGAACCTCCAGATGCCTACAGGAGTTACACTAGAGCTTATAGACTGTTATTATGTTCCTTCTATAATAAAGAACATTATTTCCATTTCTTGCTTAAATAAATATGGATTTGTTGTAAGTTTTGAAACAATGGTTGTTCTTTATTATTAAATGGTGAATTGTTTGCCAGTGGGAGCTTAATGAATGGTTTGTATATTTTAGATGTGGCATCTCCTGTGATGTGTGTGGACAGACCTCTTAAGAGAAAAAGAGGCAATGTGAATCAAGCTTATCTTTGGCATTGTAAGCTTGGTCATATCAATGAGGAAAGATTGAAAAAGTTGTGTAAGAATGGATACATTGATCCATTTGATTATGAATCATTCACGACTTGTGAATCTTGTCTCATGGGTAAGATGACCAAGTCTCCATTTTCTAGACATGGAGAAAGAGCAAATGAGTTGTTAGAACTCATACACTCTGATGTATGTGGACCTATGTCCATACATTCCAAAGGAGGTTATTCATACTTCATTACATTCACTGATGATTTCTCAAGATTTGGATACGTGTACTTAATGAAGTACAAATCTGAAGCTTTTGAGAAATTTGTCGAGTTTAAGAATGAAGTAGAGAAACAAACCAGGAAAAGTATTAAAACTCTTCGATCAGATCGAGGGGGTGAATACTTGAGTACGAAGTTCACACAATTTTTAAGGGATAATGGAATATTGTCTCAATGGACTCCTCCTTATACACCTCAACTGAATGGTGTAGCAGAAAGGAGGAATCGTACCCTATTAGATATGGTACGGTCCATGATGTGTTTTGCTGGTTTACCCTTGTCCCTCTGAGGTTATGCCTTGGAGACTGCTGCACACTTGTTGAACAAAGTAACATCGAAGTCTGTCGACTCCACTCCATATGAGATATGGAAAGGAAAGAAGCCAAATCTTAAGTACTTTAAAGTATGGGGTTGCCCCTGCCCATGTAAAGAAACATGACTCTGATAAACTGGGATCTAAGACTGAGAAGTGTAGGTTTGTGGGATATCCTAAGGAAACTTATGGATATTATTTCTACTAGCCTCGCGATCAAAGAGTGTTTGTAGCTAAACATGCTGTATTCCTTGAGGAAGAGTATATCCTTGAAGGGAATAGTGGGAGCTCGGTAGAACTAGAAGAAGTTCTAGAACCACAACCTGTCAGTGTACCTTCTCAAGATCCAGTACAAACTGACCCACAAACTGTGTGTAGGTCAGGCCGGATACCTGTTCAACCAGATAGATATGTAGGACATATTTCTGGTAAGGTATCACATAATGAGGATGATGATCCTAAGACCTACGAGGAGGCAATGAGTGTCATTGACTCTAGGAAATGGCAAGAGGCCATGATATCTGAAATGGATTCCATGTACTCCAACCAAGTTTGGAACTTGGTGGATCCACCTGAGGGTATTGTACCTATTGGATGCAAGTGGATCTTTAAAAGAAAGATTGGAGTGGATGGAAAGGTTGATACCTATAAGGCAGGGCTTGTAGCGAAGGGATATCGTCAAAGGCAAGGGGTTGACTATGACGAAACCTTCTCTCCTGTAGCCATGCTAAAATCCATTAGAATTTTACTTGCCATTGCTGCACACTATGATTATGAAATTTGGCAGATGGATGTGAAGACGGCGTTCCTCAATGGAAACCTTCAGGAAGAAGTGTACATGACACAGCCTGAGGGATTCACATCCAAAGAGTATCCAGATAGAGTGTGCAGGCTTCAGAGGTCCATATATGGACTAAAGCAAGCATCCCGCAGTTGGAACATAAGGTTTGATGAAGCAATCAAATCTTATGACTTCGTTAAGAACGAAGATGAGCCATGTGTATACAAGAAGACAAATGGCAGTGCAATCACCTTTTTGGTACTGTATGTGGATGGCATACTACTCATTGGGAATGATGTAGGTATGTTATCGTCAGTCAAAGCCTGGCTATCAAAGTATTTCTCCATGAAGGATTTTGGAGAAGCATCCTATGTGTTGGGGATTATGATCTATAGAGATAGATCAAAGAGGATGCTAGGCTTGTCCCAATCGATGTACATAGACACCATTGTCAAAAGGTTTGGCATGGAAGACTCCAAAAGAGGTCTAATACCGATTAGACATGGAGTTTACCTCTCTAAGGAGATGTCCCCTAAAACTCCAGAAGAGAGGGAGTACATGAGTAGGGTTCCCTATGCCTCTGCCATAGGGTCCATCATGTACGCGATGTTGTGTACTAGGCCTGATATAGCTTATGCTCTAAGTGTTACGAGCAGGTATCAAGCGGATCTAGGTGAACAACACTGGATAGCTGTGAAATGTATCTTTAAGTACTTGAGAAGGACTAAGGATATATTTCTGGTTTATGGAGGAGAGGACTTGAAACTGAGAGGATACACTGACTCTAGTTTCCAGACTGACAAAGATGACAGCAAGTCAACCTCTGGGTTCATTTTTACTCTCAATGGTGGGGCAGTGAGTTGGAAGAGTTCCAAACAAGAAACCACTGCTGATTCAACAACCGAGGCCGAGTACATTGATGCTGTCGAGGCGTCAAAGGAGGCGGTCTGGATGAAGAAGTTCATCGATGGATTGGGAGTTGTCCCAAGCATCTCTGATCCTGTCCCCATGTTTTGTGACAACAATGGGGAAATTGCGCAAGCAAAGGTGCCGAGGTCTCATCAGAAGTCCAAGCACATTCTGCGGCGTTATCACTTGATCAGAAAGATTATAGCTAGAGGAGATGTGATAGTAGATGGAGTGTCTTCTGCTGATAATATTGCAGATCCATTGACTAAGCCTTTATCTCAAAGTGTGTTTGAGCGTCACCTTGGGCTGATGGGGATCAAGCATGTGGGTGATTGGCTTTAGAGCAAGTGGGAGATTGTTAGATATGTATGCCCTTCAAGCCAATCACAAGTGTTGTGATGGTGACATTTCTTGTACAATTTCATTCAAATTGCTAATGGCATTTACTTCATTATATTCTTAGCATGTTATAGTATGTTTGTTGTAATATGATGAAGTCCTTGAATATGAGCTATGATGACTGGATCATGATGAGATTGTGATAATGAGATCAGTCATCTAGATGTTTATATTCTAAATGTTCCTGGTCGTAGGATCTTCAAGAAGGGACATTGAAGATCCGGATAGACCGGTGCACGTGGTACTCACTCATGTGATGAGGGTGGTCGATCTCATAATCACCGGTGTGGTGACATCAAGGTACACGTGCAGGTGCTCGTTAGTGGAATGAGTTCACTGAACTGACCCGATCTAGAATTCCTGAATGGTAATCATGCTGACTGTCAATCAGGAGATTCTAGTGCCACAGTAGCATAGTTGGATCTTTGACCTGAGTCACTAAAGAGGTTTTGCATGGACTCCACTGAGCGTTTAATTGCTGACTTATGAACTTCAATCTTGTGGTTCTTAATAGTTAGCTATTCGGACTCAGTGGGATTCATGTGAAAACACTTTGGTGGACAACAAGGGATCATTCACTCTCTGCATGGATTAAGAGAGAGAATGCTCTATGGACATGTACTTAGAAATCCCTGGCCAGGGTATGGGGGTTCACTGAGAAAAGGAGTTTTCTAGTGAACTGTACTTAAGAGTACAAGGGTCCATAAGATCAGGATGCTTTAGGGTTTGACAGTTTGACCGTACCCTAATTCTGATTGGAGCATTGTATGAATGAGGATCTATAACTGTGTGAAATCTGATGACGGAAAGGTTCAATATGGGTTGCATCCCTCCCAAAGTCATTTGGGATCACGAGGTGTTGCTTGGTGCCGTTCGTGGTCGGAAAGCCTGTTAAATCCATTGAGAGTTAATGGATTATGATTAATTAAGTTAAGAATAGTTCTTAGCTTAATGGGCCTGAAAACCAAACAGACTATTGGGCCTAGAGGGTCACACACAATAGAGTAGTGGATAAGACGGATAAGGACGGTAATTATAGATAGTTTCTGGGTTTTTGTGAAAAATGCCAGAGTCTATAAATACACGTTGAGGAGAGAAACCCTGGCCAAGCATTAGGGTTCCTCCCCTTGGCCGCCCCCTCTCTCTCTCCTCCCTGACCTGGGCGCACCCCTCTCTCTCTCCTCTGAAGGCTGTGGATGGTGGTGCTGAGGAGTGGCCGACGTGTGGAGATCGAGAAGGAGACTCCGTCTGTTCCTGCTGCTCTTGTGGATACATCTAGAGGCCGGACACTTGGACGGCTAGCAGCCCGACGAGCCTCTACTCGATCGTCTTCGAGCATCTGGGAATTGATTAATCCCGCAAAGGTATAGAACTGTTCTTCCTTGGCGGGTTCTTCGGTGAATCGTTTCTTGATTTTGATCGCCAGCAACGATACGACTCTTAGGGTTTCATTGTTTCCGCTGCTCCTCTGATCGAAACCTGACAGTACCTTCGATCATTTTTGAGCGGCAGATACCTAACCGCCCTTATCTTTAAGTGGCCTGTTCTAGACCGTGCATGATCCCCAGCGGCACATTACAGACCACTCAACCCTAGCAGGCCTTCGGCTGAAGGAGGGATGAACGGCCTGTCGTGCGACCGCTAAGGTGATTGAGCGGCTCTGACAGAACCGCCCAACCCTTCAGAAATGGTTTGGCATGATTTCTCTTAATAGAGTGGTGAACAATTTGATAAGCTAGCAACCACATGATAATTGGAACATATTGAAGTAAATAAATCTTGAATTTTACTAGTTTCATTCACTTGATCTTGTTTCATCATGGCCGTAGTTATTTCATTATGTAAATTCAAACATGACATCCTAAATGCTATTAGGATGGTTTGACAGTCGTTCAACTCCGATAGGATTGACTGACCGTCATACTGGTTTCCACGGTTTTATTAGCTCAATTCCTTGTAATGTTTGGGACTCTCCACCGGATATTCCTTCCGTCAGACTAGGACCTTCATTACGGGACCTCCGTAAGCCCCCGCGAGCCTGGGATTCCCACTAGGACGTCGGGCAGGTTGTACCATCAAGACCTGAACCTGTGTACGTGATCGAATCGCTTGGAATATCGTATTGTGAGTCGCGGCTCGACTTGGACCCCCTGAGAATTGCGCGGCCCGAAAGGGACCATTTATCTCATTGGGTGGCCCATAATGAACAGTGCATCCTTGGCCAAGTGCCATTTATATTGGTCATTTAACCTTGATCTATCTTCGACCAAATCATGTTTGGATCGACCCAATAAGCCCTAGGTTGACTAGTGGTGAGTGGGCTGGACCCTGATTCAGTTCTGCCCCATTTCCGGCAGCCCGGAGCCCATTTTGGTAGATTTCTAGTTGATTAAATTGAACGGACCGATTAGAACCGCCCACTGTATAGAGCGGATCTTATTGGACCGTCTGTCTATTGAGCAGCCCTGTAAGGACCGTTTATGTTGTTCTTTGGCTTTAGCTCTGTTAGCCGTGAGCGGCCCATTATTGACTGTCCAATCCGTTGAACGGCCCAGGATGGACCGTGTATTCTTGACTTCAGTGAGGCTGATCCTTAGCCCCTTTCTATTCTGAACGGTCCAGTGCAGAGCGTGTAATGCTCGAGCGGCCCAGTTCTGACCGCTTATCATCCAGAAGTGATTTTCATGATTTTTCGTGTGTGAATCCAAGGACCTGATTGGTTCTTGATAACTTGAACTTTCTGGTCAAAGTATCTCTTCAACTTACCCTTGGAATCCTCCGATGTGAGCTATACCTTGACATCATTGGCCATTAACTTGATTAATGTCTAGACATAACTTGGGATCTTGGATCCAACAAATCAATGCCAACGCATCATAAGGGCCCGGTCTGGTCCTGGGAGGAGCGCCCGAAAAGTACTTGTGCCCCGGGGAGTTTGAATGACATGGTGAGGCATTGCACCGAGTGCATGACTAGTGTGATGTCTATGACAATAATCTAATACTTGAATTTTCTCTTGACTTGTTTAGTTCTTGCTTGTTGGCCAATTTCAGTTATATCATGTTCTTACCTTCCTTTCATTATTTTGTTACGTTCTTTATTTACGCGCTCAAACATGCAATTAATTGGTTAATTACTTAAACTTGCATGTTATTACCTACTGAGCGTTCGCTCACCCAGTTGTTTCTCCCCTTTCAGGTAGCTCAGGTGAGGACTCATAGACTGATGGGGACAGGCAAGAGTGACGACCGTGGAGTGAACCAGTTAGAAGCCTGTGAAGCTAGTCCTAATTGTGGAGTCTATTTGTGTTTTAGAGTGTTTTGGAAGAGTTGTAAATTTGAATTCCGTAAATGTAATAGTGTTAAGTGGATGTTGCCGAAGGATATGTTAAGTGAGATTATTGTGGTTTGGAACATGGATTAATTGTATGTTATTTAATGAATGGAGTGTTTCTGTTTATGGTGATGTGTGATCTTATAGCTTTAGCATATCACGTCTATAAATCAACATATTATTATTACTTGTTTCTACTACTAGTCCCGATATTCCGCGTCGGGCGTGACAGTTAAGTGGTATCAGAGCCTAGGTTTCCTAATATTCCTAGGTTATCTAAGTTCTAGGATTCTAAGTGTTTGTCGTAGAACCTATACCCTTGTTATGACTCTAAGGACTAAACCCAGTGAGAATTTGGGTAGAGACTTGGGTTGAGTTAATAATCAACTCTAAACTCTTTCTCCTAAAGGAACTTAAGATAAATTATTTTCGTAGAGGAAGTTCCGATGGCAGCTGAGCGTGCGCAGTGGCTGGACATGCAGCGAACTGTCCAAGGACTTACGCGGGCTTTGCAACAAGTGGCCCAAGGCGGAGCGGCAAATCATGGCGCTGGTGATCTACACAGAAGTTTTCGTGGGATGAATCCCCCACGTTTTGGAGGCTCAACTGATCCCGATGAAGCTGAGCACTAGCTTAAGGAGATGGAGAGAATTTTTGAAGTTATGCAATGCAGCGAGCAAGAGCGTGTGCTTTTAACGACCTCCAGCTAGAACGAGATGCTAGGACTTGGTGGGAGTCAGTAAAGGCGACCCTCAGTGATAGGCAAATTTTATGGAAGGAATTTGGAGAATTTTTCAATAACAAGTACTTTTTCGGCAGAGTCCAAGAGAAGAAAGCGGCGGAGTTTGCTGCTTTGAAGCAATGAAGTCTATATGTAGCGGAGTACGAAGCCCAGTTTTCTAGACTCTCCTGTTATGCTACTCATTTGATTTCCACAGAGAAGATGAAGGCGAAACATTCTCTTAATGGGTTGAGGTTGCATTATATTAACCAGTTGGTGCCGATGGAGATTCAGACCTATGCAGAGATGGTAAGGAAGGCCCAAGTTCTAGAAGATACCCTGGAGATGATGGAGAAAATCCATGGAAAAAATGTCAAGAAGGAGCAACCTACTGGTTCCGGGAGTTCTAAACCTGAGAATAGCAAGAAGAGGCCCAATGGCGAGTCTGGTTCATGGAAGGGGAAAATGTCAAAGAATGAAGATAAGAAGCCTGGCCCTATTGTTACATTTAAGGGCGTAACAAGTATTGTGACCATCCAGGTCACAAGATGGAAGAATGCTCGCGCAAGCTGGGTGCCTGTTTACGTTGCGGAAGTATGGATCACCGCATTCCAAAGTGTCCTCTTTTATCCGAGCAAGCTACCCCGACGAAACCTCAAGGCAGCAAGAAGCAGCAGGGCAAGCTCCAGGCCCTACAGGAAGATGATGCAGGCACCACCGATGAGGGTGGACTCGTTGAAGGTACCCTTATAGTTCATGGAAAGTCAGCTTTTGTTCTTTTCGATACCGGTGCTACTCATTCATTTGTCTCTCGGAAATTTGCTAAGACATTAGCTGTGAAGCCGGTTTTGATGGATTCCCTATTAGAGATATCAACTCCTATTGGTTCTAAATTAGCGATTAAGTATTTTTATCCTTCTAGCAAGGTTATGGTTAATGAACAGAATTTGCCGGCTGACCTGGTATGCATGGATATGAATGACTATGATGTAATTCTAGGAGCAGATTGGTTGGCTAAGCATGAGGCCAATGTCCATTGTAGTTCCAATTCGGTGTCTTTTTCTAGACACCCGGGACTTTCTTTCATAGGGGTTAGGCACCATAAGTCTGTGCCACTTATTTCGACCATCCGAGCTGATAAGTTGATAAGGAAAGGGTATCAGACATTTCTAGCATTTGTTTATGTGACCCCTGTGAAAAAGATTGAGATTAAGGACATTCCTGTTGTCCAAAATTTTTCGGATGTTTTTCCTGAGGAATTGCCAAGACTTCCACCAGAGAGGGAAGTTGTATTTTCTATTGATTTAATTCCTGGCGCGACCCCTGTTTCTAAGGCTCCTTATCGTATGTCTCCTGCGGAGCTGAGGGAATTAAAGTAGTAGTTAATGGAATTACTTGAGAAGGGGTTTATTCATCCAAGTACATCCCCGTGGGGAGCCCCAGTATTGTTCGTCCGGAAGAAGGATGGCTCGATGAGATTGTGTATTGATTAACGACAATTGAACCAGCTGACTATCAAGAATAAATATCCATTGCCGAGGATTGACGAGTTATTTGATCAGATAGCATGAGCTCAGTATTTTTCTAAGGTTGATCTTCGATCAGGCTATCCTCAGTTGCGGATTAAGGAGGAGGATATTTATAAGACAGCTTTTCGTAGCAGGTATGGGCACTTTGAATTTGTTGTAATGCATTTTGGACTAACAAACGCACCTACAGCTTTCATGCAGTTGATGAACGATGTATTCCGGCCCTATCTTGATCAATGAGTCATGGCGTTTATTGATGACATTTTGATTTATTCTAAGAATAAGGAAGAGCATGCCGAACATCTTGAGATGGCGTTGCAGATATTGAGGGATTATCAGTTATACGCCAAGTTTAGCAAGTGTGAATTTTGGCTACAGGAGGTGTCCTTTCTAGGGCATATCATTACGAAAGAAGGTATCTCGGTTGACCTCTCGAAGGTAGAGGCAGTGAAGAATTGGGATCGGCCTACTAGTGTAACCGAAGTTAGAAGCTTCCTAGGCTTGGCAGAATATTATCAGAGATTTATTAAGGATTTCTCCAAGATTGCGGTACCCTTAACAAGATTAACCCGCAAGGAGAATACGTTTGATTGGTCGGAGGATTCTGAGAGAAGCTTCCAGACTTTGAAGGAGTGTTTAACGACTGCCCCTGTTTTAGCCTTACCATCTGGAGAAGGAGGCTTCGTGGTGTACACCGATGCTTTGAGAATTGGTTTAGGTTGTGTGCTGATGCAGCACGGGAAAGTGATAGCCTATTCCTCTAGGCAGTTGAGAAAGTATGAGGAGAATTATCCTGTCCATGATTTGGAACTAGTAGCAGTAGTGTTTGCCTTGAAGATATGGAGGCACTACTTATATGGAGAGACATTCATAGTATTTTCAGATCATAAAAGTTTAAAGTATTTATTTATTCAAAAAGAGCTCAATATGAGGTAGAGAAGATGGTTAGAATATTTAAAGGATTTTGACTTCTCTATAGAATATCATCCCGGGAAGGGTAATGTGGTGGTTGATGCCTTAAGTCACAAGCCAATGGCTAAGTTGTCAAGTCTCATGTTGCAAGAATGGAAACTCTTGGAGCAATTAGCCAGTTTGGATATTAATGTTGACAAGGACCGAGTTATGATTGCTCAGATTCAGCTTAAACCAGAATTATTGGCAGAAATCAAGTCATTGCAAAACAATGACCCAGAGTTGGTACAAATCAAGGATAGCTTGGGTAGCAGACCTGACTTAATGCTCGCTGGTGACGACAGATTGTTGTTTCAAGGAAGGACTTGTATGTCTGATGTGGCTGAAGTTAAGAACAAGATCCTCGAGGAAGCGCACAGATCCAGATATACTATTCATCCTGGAGGTACTAAGATGTTTAAGGATTTAAAGAGATATTTCTGGTGGCCAAATATGAAAAAAGAAATTACAGAATTTGTAAGTAGATGCTTGGTGTGTCAGCAAGTTAAGGCTGAGCATTTCAGACTTGCAGGGAATTTGAAATCACTGGATATACCTCAATGTAAGTGGGAGAGTATTGGCATGGATTTCATTATGGGTCTACCTAGGACTCATAGTGGACTTGATGCAATTTGGGTTATTATTGACAGGTTGACAAAGTCTGCTCATTTCTTATCTATTAAATCTAAGTGGGCTGTTGATGTTTTAGCAGTTTTATATATGAAGGAAGTTGTGCGACTCCATGGTATTCCGGTCAGTATTGTGTCCGATAGAGACCCCAGATTCACCTCACACTTTTGGAAGGGATTGCAAGAATCTTTGGGAACCCGTCTGAATTTCAGTACTACGTTTCATCCACAAACAGACGGACAGACAGAAAGAACCAACCAGATAGTGGAAGATATGTTGAGAGCCTGCATGATTGATTTTGGAGGCAGTTGGAGTGATCACCTGGCCTTGATTGAATTTGCTTACAACAACAGTTATCAGTCCAGTATTCAGATGGCTCCATTTGAAGCTTTATATGGACGAAGCTATCGATCCCCATTATGTTGGAACGAGGTAAGCGAGAAGTAGTGGCTGGGACCAGATCTAATTTCTGAATCATCAAAGAATATCTGTATTATCAGAGACCGATTACAAGTGGCACAATCAAGACAGAAGAGTTATGCAGACAACAGAAGGAGGGACTTAGAATTTTAGGTTGGTGGACATGTGTTTCTAAAGGTTTCTCCCATAAAAGGAATCCGAAGATTTGGCATTCGAGGCAAGCTGAGTCCAAGATATGTTGGCCCATTCGAGATTCTAGAAAGAGTGGGGGAGGTTGCGTACCGTCTGGCACTACCACCTCAGTTATTTGGAGTACACAATATCTTCCATGTGTCGATGTTGAGAAAATATGTGTATGACCCCACTCATGTCATTCAGCATGCGGATCTGGAGTTAAGGGAAGACTTGACTTATGAAGAGAGACATGTTAAGATTCTGGATCGTAAGTAGCAGCAGCTCAGGAATCGTTCTATACCTTTGGTTAAGTGCAATAGAGTCGGCGTGGAACCGAAGAAGCTACTTGGGAGTCAGAAGATGCTATGTGAAAGTAGTATCCCGATTTGTTCTAGGTGAGTTTCCACTCCCCATCGTGTTAAGTGCAGTGAATTTGGAGGGCCAAATTCTTTGAAGTGGGAGAGGGTGTAATACCCCGAGTTATTAAATAATAAAATTTTGTGAAAATTAATAAGAAATTCCTTAAGAAATAGGATAAGTGAAAATTTTGACCATTTTGTAAAAATCTGTAAAATTTAGAATCTTGTAGAGGATAAAATGTTTAATATTAGTGTCATCTGTGACCAGCCCAAATAAAATTTGTAACCAAGCCGAATTAACAGATTAAGACCAAATCACACTTAAACCTAATTGGACCCTAAAACGCGAAATTGGAGCCCATTACCCGATCATTTAGGCTGAGATCGGATCCAAATGAAAGGATAGGATGAGAGGATCATTTCCCCTCTTAGTTTTCCCCGAAACCCTAACCTTAGAGAGCGGATTTTGGATTAGAAGGCGGCGGCTAACCCTATCCGCGCGGTTCACGCACGTCCAACTTGTTTGGATTCTATCTCCACGAATAGAAAGCTCTAGACCTTGTGTGACCTATATAAATGACCCTTAGGAACCCTATTTTAATTTGGGTGCTGTGGCGGCCGACGAGAACTTAGGTGGAGGGAGCATTCTGGCGATCACGACAGGGTGTCCTTAGCGCGTTGTCATCTCCTCTTCTTCCTTGTTCCTTCATCTAAGGTAGGTTATAACAAGCCAAACCATAAGTACCATATATGGTTAGAACCAGCATCGGGTACTCTCTCTTTTGAATGTAAAAGCCCTAAAAGTTGTTTAGTATCCTGTTAGAATTTTGGCGTTTAGTGGAAGTATGTTACATCTAGGGTTATACCTGCTCCATCTCGTTTTAAGTAGGGAGTATAGGCGCAAATCTTAAATTGTTTATGTTATCTTGTAGAGTTTTTCGGGCTCTTTCTTTTAAGTCCAAAAGTCCCAATTTTCATGTGTTGTATTTAGAGAATTTAATCCTTTATTGAAACCCTAGCCAACCCACCGGAGGCGGGCAGGGCGCATAAGAACTGTAACTATGTTGACTTGCGTGGCCTCGCGATAGACCGCTCATAATGGATGAACGGCCAGTTGTTGACCGCCCATATGTTGTACCTTCGATCATTTTTGAGCGACAGATACCTAACCGCCCTTATCTTTAAGCGGCCTGTTCTAGACCGTGCATGATCCCCAGCGGCACATTACAGACCGCTCAACCCTAGCAGGCCTTCGAGCTGAAGGAGGGATGAACGGCCTGTCGTGCGACTGCCGAGGTGATTGAGCGGCTCTGACAGAACCGCCCAACCCTTTAGAATTGGTTTGGCATGATTTCTCTTAATAGAGTGGTGAATAATTTGATAAGCTAGCAACCACATGATAATTGGAACATATTGAAGTAAAAAAATCTTGAATTTTACAAGTTTCTTTCACTTGATCTTGTTTCATCATGGCCTTAGTTATTTCATTATGTAAATTCAAACATGACATCCTAAATGCTATTAGGATGGTTTGACAGTCGTTCTACTCTGGTAGGATTGACTGACCGTCATACTGGTTTCCGCAATTTTATTAGCTCAATTTCTTGTAATGTTTGGGACTCTCCGCCGGATATTCCTTCCGTTAGATTAGGACCTTCATTACAGGACGTCTGTAAGCCCCCGCGAGCCTAGGATTCCCACTAGGACGCCGGGCAGGTTGTACCATCAAGACCAGAACCTGTGTACGTGATCGAATCGCTTGGATTGTCGTATTGTGAGTCACGGCTCGACTTGGACCCCCTGAGAATAGCGCGGCCCGAAAGGCACCATTTATCTCATTGGGCGGCCCATAATGAACCGTGCATCCCTGGCCAAGTGCCATTTATATTGCTCGTTTAATCTTGATCTATCTTCGACCAAATCATGTTTGGATCGACCTAATAAGCCCTAGGTTGACTAGTGGTGAGTGGGCTGGACCCTGGTTCAGTTCTGCCCCATTTCCGACAGCCCGGAGCCCATTTTGGTAGATTTCTAGTTGATTAAATTGAACGGACTGATTAGAATCACCCACTGTATAGAGCGGATCTTATTGGACCGTCTGTCTATTGAGCGGCCCTATAAGGACCGTTTATGTTGTTCTTTGGCTTTAGCTCTGTTAGCCGTGAGCGGCCCATTATTGACCGTCCAATCCGTTGAACGGCCCAAGATGGACCGTGTATTCTTGACTTCAGTGAGGCTGATCCTCAGCCCCTTTCTATTCTGAACGGTCCAGTGCAGACCGTGTAATGCTCGAGTGGCCCAGTTCTGACCGTTTATCATCTAGAAGTGATTTTCGTGATTGTTCGTGTGCGAATCCAAGGACCTGATTGGTTCTTGATAACTTGAACTTTCTGGTCAAAGTATCTCTTCAACTTACCCTTGGAATCCTCTGAGGTGAGCTATACCTTGACATCATTGGCCATTAACTTGATTAATGTCGAAACATAACTTGGGATATTGGATCCAACAAATCAATGCCAACGTATCATAAGGGCCCGGTCTGGTCCTGGGAGGAGCGCCCAAAAAGTACTTGTGCCCTGGGGAGTTTGAATGACATGGTGAGGTATTGCACCAAGTGCTTGACTAGCATGATGTCTATGACAATAATCTAATACTTGAATTTTCTCTTGACTTGTTTAGTTCTTGCTTGTTGGCCAATTTACAGCTATATCATGTTCTTGCCTTCCTTTCATTATCTTGTTACGTTCTTTATTTACGAGCTCAAACATGCAATTACTTGGTTAATTACTTAAACTTGCATGTTATTACCTACTGAGCGTTTGCTCACCCAATTGTTTCCCCCCTTTCAAGTAGCTTAGGTGAGGACTCACAGACTGATGGGGACGAGCAAGAGTGACGACCGTGGAGCGAACCAGTTAGAAGCTTGTGAAGCTACTCCTAATTTTGGAGTCTATTTGTGTTTTAGAGTGTTTTGGAAGAGTTTGTAAATTTGAATTCCGTAAATGTAATAGTGTTAAGTGGATGTTGCCGAAGGATATGTTAAGTGAGATTATTGTGGTTTGGAACATGGATTAATTGTATGTTATTTAATGAATGGAGTGTTTTTGTTTATGGTGATGTGTGATCTTTTAGCTTTAGCATATCACGTCTATAAATCAACATATTATTATTACTTGTTTCTACTGCCAGTCTCGATATTCCGCGTCGGGGCGTGACAGAACAGGCTTGTGGTGTAGGGTTGTGTGTATGAGGGTGGGATGGCCAAGGGAAGCAAGGAGAAATGAGGAGGGCGACCAGGAAAGGAAAGGGGTGTTACGGAGGGGTGAGGGGCAGCCAGCAAGGAGGGGAGATTCAAATTTGGCCTAGGGTTTGAGCCCCTTCAGTCTTGGGGATAGGGAGGGGTGCTTGGGGAAGGGGAGTGGGTGGTTGGTGGTTGGAGGGTGGCTTGGAGATTGGTGGATTCCACCTTGAGGGTTGGGGGGAATTGAATGAGTGTATGGGGAAGGGGGGATATTAATGAAGAGTGAGTGGAGGAGAGAGGAGGGGGAAATTTGAATTTTGGGAGGGGAGGAGAGAGAATGGGGGCGCCCCCCTTTGAGAGAGAGAGATAAGAGAGAGAGAAATATCAAGAGAGAGAGAAGAAAACTCCACAAAGGAATTATCTATTATATTGATCATCAAAGGTTACAAATGAGAGAGGGGAGGGGGCTATTTATAGACTCCATACTTTTCCTAGGACCAAATTGCCCCTAGACAATTGACATATTGACCACACAGTCAAAGGAGGGGCGCCCCTGGGCCTAGCCCATTGAATTGGGCCCAATAACCTATCAAACCAACCATATGACAACTAACTTAGGTAAATGACTCACTAATCTAGGTACATGACTCAAATAAAGGGCAAATTACATAATTATGACTCAAATAAAATATAAAAATTACATGACTAGACTCAGAAACATATGACGAACACAATGACGTATGCCGACGAAAAATCCGAGCCTCGAAAAAATGTGGAGGGGCAAGGGATGCCCCCATCATACCCCCAGGGTGTGGAAAAGTTGACCCCGTCGAGTATGGGTCCATCGGGGAAGTAGTACACCAAATGCAGCTCCGGGCGAGCCAGGATCTCCAAACTCAACTCCGCGTCCCTAGTAGGGGAACGGCTCTTCAGCCTCTCAAGGTAGCTCGGGCACACCCTCTTGCTGGTGATGGTACCCTGCTTGCCTAGTATTACCTCCGTGTGCTCACGTCAGGCTCTCAAGCTGATTGGTGGAGGCACTCCGATGGTGTCGCTCTCAAAGGTAAGTAGAGGCGCGAGGCACTCACTAGGATCCACCGCGGTGCCCATATAGGGTGCCGGGTATGTCACGTGGGAAGTGGGGTATATCCGAGAACCCATCGGTATATCCAACCCATAAGCCATGTTGCCGAAGCCACTCGGAACTTAGGAAGGTCCAAGTCCTCGTGCCCTCGATTTGGAGGTGTCCCTAGGGTAGAGCCACTCCAATCTCACCATCGCTAGGTTGCCTACTTGGAAATCCAAGTGGCACTCGCGAGCTTTTGTTCGCTCCTTGTGAGCCTCATCGCTCATCGTGAATTGCTTGCGTGTATGCTCATGCCATGCATCATGATGCGGTGAGTGGGTGTAAAAGAGGATAGTGTGCAAAGGTGGACCGGGACAACCATATATAGACCTATCATGCTTTAATGCGATGAAGACTTTCATGGACTCATGGGGACCGGGGCATCCATAGGTGGATCTATCGTGCGTGGGGGTGGCAAATGTCGGGGGATCCGGACATCCGTGAAAGCTCCTAACATGCGTAAGACCGATGAGGAATGGGGGAGGGCCATTACACCCGAATATGGACCAATCATGCATCCTACTTGACATGTGGGTAACATGAACGAGGGGACCCGACTTACTAATCATGCCAAGTGGTGTGATATGCCACGATACATGCACTCTTGACCCAGAGATGATTTCCTTGTGTGTGGGCGTGGAGTGGCCTTTGAGCTTCCACTCATAGGGGTCGAAGGGGTCTAGGAAGGCGGGGTGGGGCACTTCCTCAATCCCTAGGCATATGTTGCCCAAAGTCATGGCTCCCATGATATAACCCGCGTTTAGGAAGGGGTGGTCTTGTTCCAACATTGTAGGTGTGGGTTGGGAATAGTGGGTGGTGAGTAAGACGGGTGGGTCACATGGGCATCTGGGCTCCCATAGGAAGGGGTCAAAGGGATCATGGAATGGGCTACCTAGAGAGAGGCACTCTAAGTCCTCAATGTCCTCAAAAGATGGTGAGGCATTTTCCTCCATTGGGATAATTAGGCCAGTGATTTGGGTGGGATAGTCGGCCACGAATGGGTGGCTTGACTTTCTACTCGAGATAACCAACTCCAATTTATGGATAGCATCAGGCACATCGGGTGTGGGGAGGAATAGAAGGAGGTTGCTAGTGTAGAAACCCACAGTGTAAACCGAGGTGTTAGACCCGATACATAGGTGTAGGAGGTGAAGGTTCCTAGGTCAGTCGGCCACTGTGGTCAACATGCTAGTCAACTCCATTTGCCATGCTAGGCCCTTAATGAGATCCCCTAAAGTCTCCACTTTGTAAGATGATTGGATGGTGGTGCGATAGGAGATGAAGGGCACTATGGCAAGGTGTCGCTCCATAGGAGGGTAGGCATGGGGTAGGATAGGGTGAGCCGGGTTCTCCTCTAGCCATCTAACCAAGGGCCCACTTATGATAAGTTCACTCCTAATTAGAGGGGATGGCGTAAAAGGTGAGGTTTCTTTCTCGACTTGGGCATGAGTTTCATCCAAGGTGGAGAGTGGATCCAGGGTGTTTACCACTATGGGGTCAGGTGTGGGGATCATGGGTTCCTCTACCAAAGAGGTGAGAAGGTCCTTTATAGGTGGGGTGATGATGGGCGGCAGATGGTGCACCCGGGGTGGTGGGTAATGGGGGCCTTGGGCTAGGATGGGGAGGGGAAGTAGTGGTGGCCTAGGACATGGTAGAGTTGGGGTAGGGAGTGGGAGATGGGTTAGGTGAGGAGTCTTGTCTTGGCTGGTCTTGGGAGGTGTGTCTCTTATGGGGGACGATGGAGGGGTAGTGGTGAAGACCAAGGGGGCTTGTTGGGTATGGGTTTGGTGAGGGGTTTTGGGTTGGGGGGTGGTGGCCATCATGGGCCTCGGTGGAGGGGTGGACACGGAGTCCACATGGGCTTGTGGAGATATGGTTGTGGTGAGGACTTGGAGGTAGGGTGTAGATGTAGTGGTGGGAGAGGTGGGAAGCGGTGGGGATTAGGTGATTGGGGTCTTGCGTTGGCCTGGCGGGGATGAAGGAGTTGAAGGGCTCCTTGGGCTATGGCGATCCAGGTAGGAGGGGGAAATATATCTAGCCCTAAGTTGATCCTTCATATCCCCCCATGTGGTGATGGGAGCTTCCCTTCTAATCATCCTTAACCCGACAATTCGAAACCAATGGATTTGAGCCCCTTTAGTAAGTTGCATTTTGGCAACTCAGGCCTTTTCGTCCTCGGACATGGGATACCAAGTGAAGTACTGGTCCATTGAAGCCGCCCAATCCAAATAGTCATTAGGATGAGTCCCATCAAAGGTGGGAGGTGGGAGAGGTGTCCTTCTATCGTCGGCCCTTGGGGTGGGCCTATGTTCTTATAGTTGGTCGAGTCGACCCGATAGGCTATCAAGCCACTCATTGGCATATGTCAAGACCCCCATGATGTAGTTGACATGGCCAGGGAGGTTATGAACATTGGTGGCGGGTTTCCCTTGGGGGTTGGGACCCAAGGAGAGGGTTAATGGGTATGATTGGTATGAGGTGACCATGTTAGTGGACATGGGTGATACACCGGGTGACTCTAAATGCATTTGCGCCCTAGGACCAACTTGTAGAGACAAGTTGAGGACTTGCTCTGATACCACTTGATGTGACACCACCTTGGGGGTGGCAACAACTAGGCCAATGCTCCTTGGACCTATGACCCGCAAGCATGCAACTTTGACGGCGGACTCAATCGGGGGAGCTCACTCGCATAGCGCACACAATTGCCCGTAGGCCAACCGGCGATAGTGGAGAGGGTCCGAAGTGAGACCTCACTATTCCAGGGTTTGGTTAGCTTGAGATTGAACCCCTAAGGGTCTAGGTTGCCCAAACCAATGGGTGGCCAGCACGCTGTGGGTGCGGGTTGTAATCACTCCCTCACAACTCACCCGCAGTAGTCACACAAATGTTAGCAATTCGGGATCGGGCGGTCAACTCATCGTTCGACGACACTAGCGGCGATACTAAACCAGAAAAGGAAAGAACAACAAGGGGGTAACCGAGGCTCACCTGATCGGTGTAAAGACACTGATCCCGGTCGGAGACGAGGGTGTGCGAGGAAGCGTGGGCTTACCCGCACGCCGCGCCGGAGAAGCTTCAACCTGAAAAATTAATTAACAACCACTACTCCTCACATAGGGGGAATGGACTAGGGGTTCGGGGACTGTGGGATTACATGAAAATACTACCTCCCGCAGGGAGGGGCTTTAAGCCGGCCAGGTGGGGTGGGGGGAGCTAAGTTAGGAGCCGAATTATCGAACTCCACCGATTTTGCCAGCTTCTGAAATAGCCTGATAGATATTCGATGATGGCACCGCCACAGGCTCTGCCGTGCTCAGATGAGGCCGAATCTGGTGCCAAAACTTCCTGGGTTGGCCCAGGCGGACGTCTGAATTTTTGGGGAATTTCTGACGACGGCGGTGGCTGGGGCAGGGTCTGGAACAGGACCGAACTAGTTTGGCTCTGACTGTTCCTAGAGTGCTGTTGTAGGAAGACCAAGGCGCCACGGGCACTCCCAGGGTGCAATTGATGCGGGACCTGAACTGCTGCGATCGTGGTTGAGTCTTATTCGAACGGAGACCAACTAGGCCATCGTCAGAGGTCGGAGCTGACAACAAAGATAGGAAAAGTGGAAGGGTGTCGAACCAAGCTCTGGAGGAACTGACCTTGCGCACCTTGGGGAGAAAATCTGGAACTCTTGACTCTATGGTCCAAAAATTGTTCTGCTTCTTGGAGAGGGTAGGGGACTTGAAGGAGAAGCCCTCAACCAAGTTTCACGCCCATATGTGCTCAGGAACGGCTGTGGTCATGCTGGAACTTGGGCTCTGGTTCTCTACCGGAGTAGTCCTACGCAGCTTGGGGAGAACGGCTCTATCGGGCAGCTCAAAGCTCGGATGGATGTGAGACCACCTCGCCTGGGAAGCTCTCTGGACGACCTTTCCAGAAATATAGGACTTGTCCGCAAACTCTTGGAGATGGTGTCATGGCCGAGTCTTGAACTGGTACCACTACTGTTGCATGCGAGTTGGGAACATGCTGGTGGTGTAGGGTTGTGTGTATGAGGGTGGGATGGCCAAGGGAAGCAAAAGGAAATGGGGAGGGCGACCAGGGGAGAAAGGGGGTGTTAGGGAGGGGTGAGGGGCAGCCAGCAAGGGAGGGAGATTCAAATTTGGCCTAGGGTTTGAGCCTCTTCTGCCTTGGGGAGAGGGAGGGGTGCTTGGGGAAGGGGAGTGGGTGGTTGGTGGTTGGAGGGTGGCTTGGAGATTGGTGGATTCCACCTTAAGGGTTGGGGGGAATTGAATGAGTGTATGGGGAAGGGGGGATATTAATGAAGAGTGAATGGAGGAGAGAGGAGGGGGAAATTTGAATTTTGGGAGGGGAGGAGAGAGAATGGGGGTGCCCCCCTTTAAGAGAGAGAGATAAGAGAGAGAGAGAGAAATATCAAGAGAGAGATAAGAAAACTCCACAAAGAATTATCTATTATATTGATCATCAAAGGTTACAAATGAGAGAGGGGAGGGGGCTATTTATAGACTCCATACTTTTCCTAGGACCAAATTGCCCCTAGACAATTGACAGATTGACCACACAGTCAAAGGAGGGGCGCCCTAGGCCTAGCCCATTGAATTGGGCCCAATAACCTATCAAACCAACCATATGACAACTAACTTAGGTAAATGACTCACTAATCTAGGTACATGACTCAAATAAAGGGCAAATTACATAATTATGACTCAAATAAAATATAAAAATTACATAACTAGACTCAGAAATACATGACGAACACAATGACGTATGCCGACGAAAAATCTGAGCCTCGAAAAAATGTGGAGGGGTAAGGGATGCCCCCATCATACCCCCAGGGTGTGGAAAAGTTGACCCCGTCGAGTATGGGTCCATCGGGGAAGTAGTACACCAAATGCAGCTCCGGGCGAGCCAGGATCTCCAAACTCAACTCCGCGTCCCTAGTAGGGGAACGGCTCTTCAGCCTCTCAAGGTAGCTCGGGCACACCCTCTTGCTGGTGATGGTACCCTGCTTGCCTAGTATTGCCTCCGTGTGCTCACGTCAGGCTCTCAAGCTAATTGGTGGAGGCACTCCGATGGTGTCGCTCTCAAAGGTAAGTAGAGGCCGAGGCACTCACTAGGATCCACCGCGGTGCCCATATAGGGTGTCGGGTCTGCCACGTGGGAAGTGTGGTATATCCGAGAACCCATCGGTATATCCAACCCATAAGCCGTGTTGCCAAAGCCACTCGGAACTTAGGAAGGTCCAAGTCCTCGTGCCCTCGATTTGGAGGTGTCCCTAGGGTAGAGCCACTCCAATCTCACCATCGCTAGGTTGCCTACTTGGAATCCCAAGTGGCACACGTGAGCTTTTCTCAGCTCCTTGTGAGCCTCACCGCTCATCGTGAATTGCTTGCGTGTATGCTCATGTCATGCATCATGATGCGGTGAGTGGGTGTGAAAGAGGATAGTGTGCAAAGGTGGACCGGGGTAACCATACATAGACCTATCATGCTTTGATGCGATGAAGACTTTCATGGACTCAGGGGGACTGGGGCATCCATAGGTGGATCTCTCGTGCATGGGGGTGGCAAATGTCGGAGAACCGGACATCCGTGAATGCTCCTAACATGCGTAAGATCAATGAGGAATGGGGGAGGGCCATTACACCCGAATATGAACCAATCATGCATCCTACTTGACATGTAGGTAACACGAACGAGGGGACCCGACTTACTAATCATGCCAACTGGTGTGATATGCCATGATACGTGCACTCTTGACCCAGAGATGATTTCC